>CM053626.1:300783840-300804922 GCA_028646595.1 Phalanger gymnotis | reverse complement strand
AGTCCCGCAGCTTTTCCCACTAACCTTCTCTGTTGTCTTTGCTCTTTTTGGTTTGAGAGGTCTGGTAGATGCCACAGCTCAGTAATTCAAGACTGTAGGGCACTCTCCACTCGGCTGCTGGTCTGGTCGGTCCGCGCCGCGCTGGGCTCTGCTGGGCTGTGCTGGGCTCAGCTCCGCTCCCCTCAGCTGGGAGCTCCGTGCGGGACAGACCTTACCCAGAGACCATCCAGGCCATGCTGGGCTGGAGCCCTGCTTCCCTCTGCCACTTTGTGGGTTCTGCAACTCTAGAATTGGTTCAGAGCCATTTTTTTTATAGGTTTTTGGAGGGACTTGGTGGGGAGCTCACGCCAGTCACTGCTTCCCAGGCGCCATCTTGGCTCCACCCCACCCCCCATCCTTTCTGTTTTAAAGCTGTTAAACACTAGGTGTACATAAATCATGTCTTTGCTGTTCTTTGGCTACCGCTACTTACTAGAACCACATTCCAGTGACTGAGAAGAGACTGCACTGATTTGTGACAGCAGTCATAAAAATCACTCAACATTCAGTGATGAGTAAACTGAATCACTCAGTGAAGAGTAAATTGATGAGAAAATTACTCGCCAATCATTTAGTGTGAACTGAGGCTCAAAGAGATCTCACAATTTGATAAAACTCACCCAAAATGTACAAAAGTAAAAGGTTTAGAAAAGATATTAAAAAGTCTTAGATTTATCCTAACAAATTTGAAAAAAAAATAGTTTGACTCAGTACAACAAAGTAGAGCTTGAAAAGCTCTCCCCCAAACATCGGGCCTATGATCCAATTTTAGCTTGTGTAGATTCCTCCCTTCTCTTCTTTCTCCCACCCACTGAACTCCTTCCACCTTCTTTTCTGATCACGGTGTACCCTTCTGGAAGGGGCTAGGCAGAGTGAATGAAGTAACCTTCAAGTCAATCAATTTCCCAATTGCTGGCAGCCCTAGTAAAAGGTTTGAGGGAAGAAAAGATTGGAACTGTTGCTCAAGTTTGGAGGATTATTATGGATTTCAATGATCGATGTAATTTCTATTTGAGTCCATCCATCTGTCAGCTTTTATCAAGGATCTACCATGTGCAAAAACATGGACAGAGGGCTGTGCTGTCAGAAGATCAATACATTAAGTTCAGCCAAGAAAAGATTTCTACAACCATCTCAGAAAATTTCACAGCGCAGAATGGAGGAAAGAACATTCATTATTACCTTTGCAATCAAAGGACCTGGTTCCATCTCATTCCAACTTTCTCTCATTGGAGAGAATCTCCTTAAGCATCAGGACACACCTTTGTAAAATATGATGATTGGCCTCTAAGGTCCTTTACAACTCTAAATCTCTGATCATAATGATTCACTTTTTGCATTGGAAACAAAGAATGAGTTACCCTGAGGGGCAGAGTGACATCTGAAAAGAGATAGACTTAGAGTCTGAAGATCTGGGTTCAGATTACAGCTCTCTCACCTCCTAGCTATGTAACCTTGGGTCAAAAGGGCCTCAGTTTCCACATCTGCAAAATGAAAGAGTCAGATGAGATGATCTCTAAGTTTCCTTCCAGAACTAAAGCTCCTAGAATCCTGTAATGATGCTGTTTGGATCAACTGCGCTCTGGACTCATGGGCACAAATCTAGAAGGTATCCAGCTTCTAAGAAGGAGAGAATTTAACCTTTGTACTAGTACTCTTTTCTGCCAGCTCTGTCAGCAGGAAAGCTGTCAAGGTTGATTTCAAATGAATCATCCTTGGCAGCAGCTTTCCCCAAAACTGCTTATCTGTCACTTCATGGAAATTGCTACTTGTCTTGAGTGGTATGCAGTACTAACTCAGACAGTACATAGTTCATTATGCTGTAGGAGATGAAAAAAATATACTTGATTTCTCCTGAACCTACTATGGATACATTAACTCAGCAACTTCATAGTTGGGCCATGAAACTGTAACCTTTTGGTCCCACAATCAACCTCCAGTTCTTTTCCAAAGGAGATAAGAAAGTGCTAGACCTTTTCAAATACAACAAATTGGTTTCTTTGCCTGCTACATTAACATGCCTTCCACAGAAAAGGTGGATCTTATTCCTTCTCATTTTTAAGGTTTCTGGAAAGTATTTTTCTGTGACATGACTTCTTTCTCCTCAGAATTACCTAAAAGCTCCAAGGTCCATTTTGGTCTCTAAACCCCAACTCTGGGTTCCCCAACCCTCTGCCTTCTTCACTCATTCCCATGCTCCTCAGTACTGCTGGAGGAAGTCACATAACTGTGCCAGCTGGGTCTACTACAAATTTATGCTATCTCATCCCAACTGGGCCCTCACCACTGTACGGCTATCCTTTTATCCTGCCCTGATTGATTCCATCACAATACCCACTGTATCTGGTCCAAATCTTCTCTTCTCTCCTCAAGATACTTATACCACCTGACCCCTGGGCATCATGCTTGACTGAGAAAATAGAAGCCATTCATCCTGACTTCCTTCTTCTTCCTAATTTTACACCTCACATTCTTGCCTCGACACTCTATTCTATCCTTTTTTGCTTCAGTTTCAGAGGAAAAGGGGGCCCTTCTCTTTCTTTGCCAAAGCCAACTCTTCTTGAAAAAAATCCTCTCCCATATTTTCCAGAAGCAAGACTCTTCCATCAACTCACTCTTTCACAAATCGTATCCAAATTCAAGACATTCAGGAGCTCACTGATTGGATGCAGTTCATAACCCATCTGTGCCTGCTCATCCTATGGAACTTTTGTCCATACCCTTCTGTTCACCACTCATCCAATGTGTTAAGGAGCCTTTCTCATATTCTCCTGCTACCACAAGGTGTCAACCTTCTTCTGTCCACCTGTTATCCTTTGTATTTGCCATGTGAATAGCCCAGCTTCTTTTTTACTCACCCATTTCTCTGATGACATCCTTTGTACATGTTCTTCAAATTTCCCTTTTTGTTTTATCAAGAGTCAAAAATATTTGTTAAGTGGCTATTATATGCCATGGACCGTGCATCTTAGGGGATACAAGGAAAGGCAAAAGACAGTGCTTTCAATATCATGGGGAAAGACAATACAAAAAAAGAAGCTGAGGTATTGAGAGTAAGAGTACCCAACTTGGGGGTCATGATGGATACAGAGGAAGGCAGCCAGTGGGAAATGATAAGATGGCTGCCCTGGGTGTCCTCCTTAAATGAAGGATTTGGAAGGAGTTCTTCCATGTCTAGCTTCCAACTTCTTCAAAAGAGGGAGGAAAGAGAGGTCCTGAGGACGTGTGAGTTCAGAGTTGATGCGATCTTGCAGAATGGTGAGTTTCTGGAGACCATGATGAAGTCTAGGGTGCAACAGAGTAGAAAATGATGCTATAGGACTGCCTACCCCAACTATGTCTCAGCATTGCTTTTTCTATGATACACATTTTTAGTTCTTTAGAACTGTGTTTCCATGTTTCACACCAAAACTAATAGAAGATATCTCAACTATTCCAAAGGATTTGGCTTAACCATACATGCAAGAAAAACTAAATGAACAAAAAATATTGCCTAGATTATGACAAGTGGTTACTTGGACATACAGTGCATAAAGGAGAATAATGTATAATAAAGCTGGAAAGGTTGAACCATATTGTAAAGGATTTTAATGCCAGAGAACTTTGTATTTGATCCTGGGGGAAATAGAATCACTGGAATTCATTGGTTAAGGGAGTGACATGGTAAGAATAACCCTTTTGTAGCTATAGATATTGCAAAGTTCCTTTAATGACTAACTCCCCCAAAGTTCTCTAAATCTTCAATCTTTTAATCCACTGACTTCTTCCCTGCATCTTAGAAATAAACCCAGATCCCCTTGATCCTAGAAAAATCCAACTCTAATTTGACCTTGGAATACCTCCTAAAACTATTACTTGAAATCTCTTTTACTTTGCTTTGCACAAACTTGTAGAAAAACAGTCTACACTTATCTCCATTTTCTCATCACCTACTTGCAGGATCATAGAATCTAAGAGTTAGAAAAGACTTTGTTGACCTTGAAGTCCAATCCCTGCTTGAAAAGAAATTCACACTCGAACACACCCAATGCACAGTGCCTGGCACATAGTAAGCACTTGATAAATTCTTGCTGACCATGACACTTTGCTTGAAGTCAATGATAGGAATCTATTGTGTCTCAAGGAAGCCTTTTCTCCCTTTTGGAAAGCTCTAATTGTTAAGAAGTTTTTGTCCCTCTCACATCAAGCCTAAAACTGCCTGTTCACATCTTTTTTCCTCATTTTATTCCTCCCCCTGACACTATTTAGTGTCAGAAGTCAACCACAGTATGTCAAGGAGCAAAGGACTAACTGCCAGTAGCCAGAGTAAAGGATGGTATTACCTAAAAGCCCCTTCCAGAGGCTTGTGTCTGGGAAGATTTCAGTGAGGTCAGATGGAATCAGGGGAAAATAGGTAGGGCCTCAAATAGATTAAAAGGAGCAGACAAGTGAAAACCAGGTATAAGCTAAGTCAATGAAATTGAGATACAGAGAGAAAAGACCAAACCAAATAAGAAATAGATGAAGAGGGAAAACAAGGACTGAGAAACCAGGGAGAGATCAGATAGTTAGGCAGATAGATAGATAGACAGACAGACAGGCAGGCAGACAGACAGACAGACAGACAGACAGACAGACAGACAGACAGATAGATAGATAGATAGATAGATAGATGATAGATAGATGGATCAATAGATGGATAGATGGATGGGTGGATGGATGGATGAATGGATGGATAGATAGATGGAGATAGATAGAGATGATAGAGGTAGGTAGGTAGGAGAGGGGTGGGGGGAAAGGACACTTTTATTAAGTGCTTACTATGTGCCAAGCACAGTGTTAAGTGCTGGGGATACAAATATAAGCAAGCAAGACAACAATCTTACATTCTAATGTGGGAAGACAATGCATGTTAGAAGTACAGGAAATGTACACATGAAATGACATCACTGGAGAGACAAGGCAGTTGGTAGGGAAGTATGCAGATCTATGGCCTCATTTAGATAGAGTCTTTAGCTAGTTATGGAAGTCATGGCAAATCCAGTATCTTAAAGAGCTGAGTGTTTATGAACCCAGAGTTTTGATAAGCACTGAAATACAGGTCACTTCCTCCTCTTGGCTTCATTTTCATCATCTGTAAAATTAGAATACTGAACTAAATTGTATCTAAAGTCTCTTCTAGCTCTAAATCTTATGAACCGAAGATATCAAGACCATATGCCTGAAATATCTCTTTCTAAGAGCTGACCAATGTATATCTACATCATTCACTCATTTTATTTCGGTTTGAAGGATTTTAAAAAGCAAATATTATCTCGGAGGGCAACACATTGTCATTACCACCTATTGCCATATTAGCTCAAATAGGTTATCAGGAACTTGAGGAACAGCATTTATGAGAATTCTGGTAAAGTATAACTGGATTGGACACAACAACAGACTAGAAGCACCCAAGATTAATTTCACCTATTTCACATTTTTTCCTCCTTATAATAGAATCACTGTTAGTCTAAGATGATTAAATTGTTTTCTGTTGGAGCCTTTCTTTATGGAGTAATCAAGCTTTTTACATACAATGTCTTAACTTATTTTACACCATGAGATGCCTTCTTTGGATGAGGGTAATATGCGAAGAGCTACTGAGGCATAGAGAGGTCTTTACCATTGGAGGAAATATTCAGATGGATGAAACCACATATCCTTAAAGTATGAAGTACTAAATTAGTTTACCATTTAATTGCTTACAGTGGTTCTTGGGGAGCTGACATCTGCTCTTTTTATTTAATTGAACATCTGGTTTAGTCTGATGTGGTATGGAACTATTATCATTTAAGATGCCAATGTATGTAAGATGACTCTTATAACCATATTGGGGTATTCTTAAGTCAGGTCTGGATGACTGGTAACAGAAAATATGATTATTTTAGTTCAGCATGATCCTGTTAAAAAGTAAGAATTACCAAAATAAGAAAAGCAGAGCAGTTACCCTATGAGACAGGAAGGCAGCAGCTGCTACTGGCAGCTATAAGAAAGGCATCTTTTTGCTCTCTCACTCTGAAATGACCTTTATAGAAGCAGAAATAACATGAGGCACTGAGATGCTATTAAGGCCAGTCTATTATATTCCAGTGGTAGAATTCTGTTGTTGAAAGGAGGAAGGAAAAGAAAGAAAGGTAAGATAATTTGGTGGTGGAACAGCAAGATTCTGGGGCTGTGGTGTTCTTGGGCGGCTTTTATGATGTGTCTGTTTGTGTTCTTTTATGTGGTGGTGTGTGGCCAATGCCTTGTGCACTGGACTGCACTGTGAACTGCCTGAGCTCCTGGCACCAAGGGGTTTGGGCAATGATTCAGTGTTACAAAGTTAACAATAGCTGTGACACTGACAATATTCTCCTGTGCATGCCCCGGTGTCTAGAATGCAGTACTTCCTCACTGACTCTCTAGCTTCCTTCAAGAGTTAGTTAAAGGTCACTTCCTACATGATACCTATCCTGATCCCCATTCAGTTGCCAGTACCACACACCCTCTCCAAAATTAATTTGTAGATCTTTTGTACATACCTATCTATGGACATGTTGTTTTCTTCCAGTTAAATGTAAATTCCTTGAGGACAAGTACTGTTTCTTTTTTGTCTTTAAATCTCCTTCACAAGCACAGGGCTGGGCACAAAGTAGGCAATTAATAAACACTTATTAAATGAAGGAATGGGTAAGAGGAGATTTAGTGTCCTCCTCCATTGATATAATCATGTAAAATAAGGGGCAAATGATGGATAATATGTCATTAATATGTTAACCAAGTGAAAAACATGTTAACACTCTATTATCCCTTTATGAAGAATAAAAGTTTCTCCTTGATCAAATTGAGAAAGCCCCTTAAAAAGCTCATTTTGCCAGCCCTGGGACTCCAGTCCAAGAAGGAGCCTGAATTGAGGAAGAACCCAGAATTCAATAAGATTCATAAAATTCTCATCAACCTAGAGGAAGAGAAACTTTAAGAAGACATGTAGAGTTAGAAGACTGGGAGTGTGAGTGGATACAACCAAAGAATCACAAAATTTAAGAGTTAAAGGGGATCTTGGTGGTGATCTATTCCAATCCTTCCATTAAGAAATCTCCACTAGAACACCCTCGGCAAGTAGCTGTCTAGCTTCTGCTTGTAGACATCCAAGGAAGGGAAGCCCACCAACTCTCAAGACAGGCCATTACACTTTTGGACAGCTCAAATTATTGGGAAGTTTTTCCTAATGCTAAGCCTAAATTTGCCGCTTTGAAGCTTCCATCCATTGCTCCAGACACCAAACAGAGCAAATCTAATCTCTCTTCCAAATGACGGCCCTTCGAGGACTTGAACCCTATCCCCCCCCCCAGTCTTGTTTTCTCCAGATTAAACGTGCCTAAGTGCTTCATTGAATACTCATAGGAATGGTCTCAAGACCTTTTAGCATCCTTGCCTTCTTTTAGATGCTCTTTGTGTCTTTCTTAAACTGTCATGGCCAGAATTAAACTCAGTACTCCATGGAAATCAGGTCTGACAAGGGCAGAGTACAGTGCGATTATCACCTCCCTATTCATGGAAGCTATGCCATGCCTAAAGCAGCCTCCGATTACATTAGCTTCTTTTTACTGCCACATCCCACTGTGGACTCCCATTGAGCTCTCAGAGCACTAAAACTTTATCCCTTTCAGAACAATTGCTGTCTATACAGGCCTCTCCCATCTTAAATTCAGGGCACTGAATTTGTACTCTAGGGTAAGACTTGGCATGTATCCCTATTGAATTTCATCTTGGTAGATTCAGCCCGATGCTCAAGAGTGTCAAGATACTTTGGGGTCCTAATTCTTGTGTGTTAGCTAGCCCTCCTAGCTTTGGGTCATCCCAAACTCTCCTAAGCATGCCATCTATGCGTATATCCAAGTTGCTGATGAAAGGTTAAGTAGAGCAAAGCTAAGCACAAATCCCTGGGGGACTTCACTGGAGACCTCCTACCATTGACACTGAACCATCAACCACTCTTCGGCTTGGAACATCCAACCAGCTCTGAATCCATCCGATTGCATTATCTAATCCATATCTCTCTGTATTCCCCAGAATGCTTTGCTAAAAAGTCTAGGTTAAACTATATCCACAGCATTCCCCCCATTTACTAATTTAATAATTCTGTTCAAGAAAGGAAATGAGGTTAGTTTAAAGCAACTTGTTCTTAGATGAAATCATGCTGGCTCTTTGTAATCACCACCTCCCTTTCTAGATATTTACCAACCATCACTTTAATGATCCTATAGAGTTGTTCTAGGAACTGCAATCAAGCTACAGTTTGCAGATTCTGTTCTCTTCCCTTTCTTGAAAATTGGGATAATGTACTCAATTTGTTTTCCAAAAACTTTCGAGAATGACTGATGTTAGCCCAGCAGTCACATTTGTCAGTTACTCCAGGATGTGAGGACATATGATCATCAAAGCCACGTGACTTGAATTCATCAAGGGAAGCTGAATGATCTCTTGCTATCTCCTTACTCATCTTGTATGTCAACTCCCCACTAGTAATTTTTGTTCTGTCATTTCCCAGTATAAAGGTCATTCACATTTGCAGAGAAAACAAAAACAAAACTAGATTTGAGCAGCTTTTCTTCTGTGTAGTATCAATCATTACCCTACACACCCCAAACAAAAATCCTACACTCTTTTTTTTTTTTACCAATATCACTAAAAAAGTCCTTTCTGTTGTTCTTAGCGTTATTCACCAGTTTCAGCTCATTCTAAGCTTTAGCATTCCTGACATTATTTTACAGGACCATGACGCATTCTTATATCCATCTTCTATTACCTGGTTTGGCTTCCATCTTCTATTTCTTTTTTTATCTATTTCTTCTATTTCTTTTTTTTTAATCTAAGTTGTTGGCGAATTCCCTGTGTATCCACATCAGTCTTTTCAGATAATCCCATTTTTCCTCCTCACTGAAATTACTTCCATTTGTGTCTTCAGCATTTCATTCTTGAACATCCTCCATGCCTGCAAGGCTGAATTCCCTGAAATGTTTTAGTCCATGGGATCCTACCTTATCTTTCCTCTGAATCTGTTGAAATCTTGTTTCTCAAAATTTAGGGGGCATGCCAGACTATACCCAGTTTTATTCTTTCTCAATAACTCTAGGATGGAGTAGTCATTTCCCCCTAAGGTTCCCATTGTTTCCACCCTCGCAACACATTCCTTCCTGTTAGTGAGAATCAGATCTGTAACTGGATTTCTCTTTCTGATTCCTCTCCTTTGTGAAAGATGAAATTATCTTTTATACCACAAAGAGCAGGTGCTAGGACTCTGGGAATGAGACAGATGGACTGACTGACCACAAGAAATGTTAGGATAGATGCTATGTTGATGAAAGACAGCCATCACTCCCTCCCCTACCCCCGCCTCACACACACTCAGACACGCTCAGACTATAGACACAAAAGCAGTAATTCTTTATTTCTTTCCCCAGTTGGGTTCTTTCATAGGAACCTAAAGCCTTTTTCTTGGGGCATAAGGAGAGTTTGTTTCTTAAAAGTTAATTTACCTTCATTTTAAATGTTCACTTTGTCTTTAAAAATGGTGTTAATCATGATAATTTGCTAATCTGGTTGCACTTAATTGGGAATGTAGTTGGAAGAAGGTGATTAAGAGAAATATCCCAGGGAGAAAGAAAGATTTAAAACTGAGGTGTTTTCTCAGAGTGTTGTCTCTGGCTCAGAGATGAAGAAGAGAAAGAGAAATACAGACATTTTTGCTACAACTCCCCAAAGCAGAGAGAATTTTTATAGTAGGAAACCCATGTAGGTAATGAGTCAGTACCAGGTTGGGAGAGAACAGGAGTTACTGAGCAACCCTGCTCACCACCCCACCACAAATGAATAAATGAATATGTAAATGAGATCTGTTATTATTCATGTAATTATTATTTTCACATTCTGAGCTCATATTTAATACTCAACAAACCGTTATGGTGTTAACATTGTCAGTTAACCTGTTTAATTTAATGGTGCATTTTGTTTCCTTCAGGTGCTTAAAAAAAGGCAAAGAAACCTCAAGTGATCATTGGCTGGTTTAAAATATTTATCATAAAGTTTTAAGTTTATAGTATGCAACATTGTTTTTGAGCTTTATCATACCATGAATATTTTCAAATCTAATACTCCGAGACTCTAGTGAGGTTCTGATCTCATCAATGTGGTTATTTCCTTCACTGATGCAGATTGCTACCCATCCATGTTCATCTCTCCTTTGTGACTCTTGTCCATGATCTCTTGAACTTGGACAAGTAAAAAAAACAAATCCAAAGGTAAAATAGACATTTGTTGGGTCTCTTACAACCTGACCATATTTATCCTCAAGTAATTCAGTCTTGAAAAGTATATTTTAAAAATGCTTAAGATCATTAGAAATATTTTATTGAACTCACATTTAACAAAGGATACCATTATCACTTGGTTGTGCTCCACCTCTCCAATGGAGCTATAACTTGCTATTGGTCAATAACTATTTTGGAAAGGACAGATTGGGAGAAAGACAATTAGGAGCCCAGAAACGATGATGTGACCCTTTAATACAATCTATACCTAAACAAAAGGGATGTCTAGCCTTTCCTTGAAACGCTCCAGTAAAGGAGAACCCCCTACCTCCCAAGGCAGCCCATTCCATTTTGGAAGGCTCTGTTGGTTTGGAATCTTTTCCTGACGTCAAACCTAAGTCAGACCTCTCCAGAATTTCTACCCATTCTGGAAATGGAAAAGAGGAAAAGCTGGACTAAATTGCAAAAATCATAGGGCCAAAGAATCCATCATGTGATGTCATAGGATTTAGAGCTAGAAAGGACTTTAAAAATCATGTAATTCAAAATTCTGAGACCCAGAGAAATTAAGTAAATTGCTTGAGGTCACATAGTGTCTGACAAAGCTGGGATTTGAACCCAGTCCCCTGATTCCAAATCTGTGTAATTCGAATACACCAATATAAAGAAATAAGAGCTACATGCCAAGAAGGAAGCTGAAGCAACTAAAAGAGAAAGCTTTCAAATTAACTGAAGTGACAGATGGATTTTTGAATAAAAAGTAAGTACTAAAGTTGGATTCAACTTGGTTAGATTCTGAGTTCCTTGAGGGAAGGGACTGTCTTTTGCCTCTTTTTGTATCGCCGGCACTTAGCACAGTGCCTGCTTCTTCTTGTTGTTCAGTCATGTCCAACTCTTTATGACCCAATGGACCATAGCCCATCAGGACCTTCTGCCTTCCACTATCTCCCAAGGTCTGTTCATGTTTTAATACTGTCAATGGGGTTTTCTTGGCAAAGATACTGGAGTGGTTTGCCATTTCCTTCTCTAGTGTATTACCTTTTGCCAGAACTCTCCACTATGACTTGCCTGTCTTGGGTAACCCTGTACCTCATAGCTCATAGTTTCATTGAGCTACACAAGCCCCTCTGCCACAACAAGGAAGTAATCCAGGAGGGGCTTAAATCAAATGATCTACTTATAGTAAGTACTTAATAAATGTTTATTGACTGACTAACTAGCTGGTAACAATTTACCTGCTTTTGTCTCTTTTTTGAATCCCCAATGCCTGGCACATAGTAGGCACTTAATAAATGTTTGTTGACTGACTGGCTGCTAACAATTTACCTACTTCTTTGAATAAGTTCTATTTCCTGTCTACATGATGTGGTGAGTGACTGAAACTTATTTTTTTTCTTTCAGAGTCTTTGGAATTTTCTTTTCAAAAATGATGGGCAGAGAATATTCTTCCAGTGGAACTTGATTTATGAGGCAATGTGTTTATTTTTTTCATTGCTAAGCTCTTTTTTTAAACCTTTTCCTTGCTATTAGTCTTTATCACACTTGGCAGATGGTATTGTGAGTCCCCCACCACCCCAATCATTATAACTGCGTTAAAAGACTGTAGTAACAAAGGCATAGATGATTAAGTTTAGGTTAATAGTGGGAAAATAGAGGTACAGAATAGAGGACATGAATAAAGAATAGTTTGGTCAAGAAAAGCGCTTGGGGGTTGGATTTTAATAGATGGCAAGGTCAGTCCGAGTCAATGGTATGACACAGCAGTCAAAACAACAAATGTCATCTTTAGTCTCTATGAAAAGATGAGTTCAGAACCCATTAAAATTCTATTCCAATGTTGCACAGCAGCACAGAGTTGAATGTAAGCTTGTTGGAAGTAGAGACTGTTTCATTTGTTGTATTTGCATCTCGAGTGCCTAGGGAGTGCCTGGCTCTTTGTGGGCACTAAATACGTGCTTGTTGGTTGATGGACTGATTTACCCTGGGCTCTGCTCTAAGAACATTTGGTGCAATGGAGAGAGTACTGGATTTGGAACTAAACTGTTCGAATCCTTCTCCTGCCACTTACTACCTCTGTGGTCTTGGGCAAGTCAGCCTCAGTTTCCTCATCTGTAAAATAAAGAGGTTGAACTTCACAAGATGATCTCTACACTCTTTAACCCAGCTCTACATCAATGTTGCTACCTATGATCCTATTAATACAAGCTAGGGCAGGTGTCCTGAGAAACCGAAAAAGGTTTCAAATATGAGCTTGGTGAAAAATTGTGTATTATTGAAGGACCAGCCAGCCTTGATCAATTTAGAGAGGCATATGGCTGTTACCCAAAGGGACTTTATATTGACCAGCAACACTGGTTTTCTGGCACGCATCACTGCATCTCCCAACTCAAAGCCTTTTCACTGGAGATCCCTCATGCTTGGAATACTCTCCCTCTTCACCTCTACACCCTGGCTTCCTGGATTCCTGCAAGATCCTTCTCAAATCCCATCTTCTTCAATTAGTCTTTTTGCATCCTCTCTCCCCCAGTACTACTATCCCCCTCTCCCTAGGTCTGCCTCTCCACACTCAAGTACATTCGCTCTGTACACTGTATGTGTCTTATATGTATGTAGTTGTTTGTATGATGTCTCCCCTTTCAGTAGAATGTGTACTCCTTGAGGGCAGGGACATTTTTGCCTTTCTCTATGTCCCCAGTGCTTAGCACAGTGCATGGCACAGAGTAAGCACTTAATGAATCCTTGTTGACTGACTAAACTATGGATCTTTAACCTGGAAAAGAGAAGACTTTCTTTTCTAATTATTTAAAGGGTTATCATGTGAAAGGAAGAGTAAACCTATTCTGTTTGGATCCATAGGGAAAAATTAAGGACAATGTGCACACACAGTCAGGGAGACAGAGAGTGATTCAATGTAGGAATGCTCTTACGAAAAATCAAAGCTCTACAAAAGTGGAATGGACCCGCTTTGGTAGGTAGATAGTGAGTTCCCCATTACTAGGTTAGATTCAAACAAAGGTTAGATGATGACTTGGGAATGTCATAGAAGATGTTCATACTTCAGACAGGGGTTAGACCTTTAAGGTCCCTTCAAACTTTGAATTTGTGATTCTATAATTATAATAATAATGAAGTCTGATCCAGCAAATTATAGATATCCTATGTGGCATTTTTTTGTATTTTTGTGATTGCTATATTTAAATAATTCTTCATAGAAATAGAGCCTTTTTAGCTAATCTGAATGTAACCTGAGCTATACTATTTTTACTAGCTTTCACATAAAAATGGAAATATTTTTCTCTTACTTATGGAAATAGGAATGGGAATTGTTTCTCAACTCTAAAATGATAGATGATTTCAACATGGCTTTCTTGATTTACATTTAAACTGCATCCTTATCTGTAATGCCATATGGATGTACTATCATTTCTTTGGTGAATATTTTCTTGGTATGTTTTTTGATACTGATTTCTACAATTCTGGATGACACTCAAGTAAGATTGCATTAGCTTATAAAAGGAGAGGCAAAGTGGGCTGTTGGAGATGGGGACTGATGTGTGGCTGGCTAACCCTATTATACAGAATATTCTAATCTTAGAAAGGGAAGCATACTAGAAGTCGACTAGATCAGCACTACCTGAAGTATCCCTCTGTGTTATCTCTCCCAAAGGCTCATCTAGTCTCTGCTGGATGACCTCCAGTGACAAGAGACTAGCGCCCCACTAACCCCTGAATTCCAAAGGTAGCCCATTTTATTTTCAAACAAATCTAACTTGGGGGAGTCTTTCACAATGTTGAACCAAAATCTGCTTCCCTTTTCTTTTATTCATTGTCCCTCTGAGACCAAGGAAAAGAATCCTTTCTCACGTGAAATCCTTATGAATAGTTGCATACACCTACCATACCCACTAAATATTTTCTCAAGGTTAAGTGGCATCTTCTTCAGTTCCCTCAGCTGTTCCTCACATGGCACAACTTAAATTCTTCTCACCATCTTGTTTACCCTACTCTGGATCTGCTTTAGCTAATCAATGACATTCTTCAACTATGGTGTCCACAATAGGACATAATTCCCTAGATGGGTTCCAAGTGATACAAAATAAAGAGCCCTAGGCCTGAATTTAAATCCATCCCCTGGTACTTGCTACGTGTGTGACCTTGGATGAATTATTCAACATCCTTAGAACTCAGTTTCCTCATTTTACAAATAAGGACATTTGACTAGATAGCCTTTGAGGTCCCTTCTAGCTCTAGAAAAGACACTATAATCAAGATACAGAGTACAGTGGGACAATTATTTCTCTTATTGTGAATATGATGCTTCTAAATATCCTTCAAACTAAGATTGCATTTGCTTCTTGGCTTCCATATTACAGTGTTAGCTCCTATAGACCTTTTGAGCCACTAAAATCCCCAAATATTTTTCACATGAATTGCTTGATAAATAGATCATTCATCCTTTTGTTTAGTCATTTTCAGGCATGTCTGACTCTTTGTGACCCCTTTTGGGGTTTTCTTGGCAAAGATACTGGAGAAGTTTGCCATTTCCTTCTCTAGCTCAGTTTACAGATGAGGAAACTGAGGCAGAATTAAGTGACTTGCTTAGGGTTACACCACTAGTAAGTGTCAGAGGCCACATCTGAACTCAGATCTTCCTGACTCCAGGCCCCACAATCTATCCACTGTGCCATCTAGCTGATGTAACCCTGATCCTACAAGCATGCACTTGATTTTTTTGAACCTGAGTACAGGACTTGATATTTTTTATAATTACATTTTATTTTATTAGATTCAGCCCATCATTCTAGTCTGTCAGGACATTTTTGATCCTGATTCTTTCATCCAGCGTATTAGCTGTCCAACTCAGCTTTCTGTCAACTTCCAGTTGGATCAAATTGGCGTCTATACAGTCATTCATATATTCAATAATATTAAATGAAATGGGACCAAGGACAGAAAATGATAACACCCCAGTAGAGACTTCTTCTTGGGTCCAGGCAGTCAGTCAACTCACCAGTATGTCTTATCATGTCACCCATACATCTCTATATCGTCCATAAAGTGAGAAACTCAAATGTCTTATGAAATCCAAGTATATTTATGTCTCTATTTCCTCAATCAAGTATTAAGAAGAGAATTCAACAAAGAAAAGGGAAAGAGATAACATAAAGCAATAAATAAAAATGTATAAGATTAAAGGCAAAATGCTATGAGAGATCACAGGAGAAAGAGAGAACTTTTATCTGGGAGGACCTACAAGGGAAAAATGGACCTGGGCCTTGAAGGAAGAGTAGAATTTCAGCTGGCACAGGTATGAGGAAAAGATATTTGCAGATATAGGCAACACTGTGAGTAATGCAAAAACAAGGGAAAGTATAAGATATTTTTGAGAAATAATTTTTTTTGTTTATCTACATATAACCCAACCGAATGAGATAACAAATATAAAGCATTTTGCAAACCTTAAAACTCTATATAAATGCTTTCTCTTCCTCCTCCTCCTTCTTCTTTCTCCTTCTCTTTGTCTTCCTCCTCTTTTTCCCCCTTCGCCTCTTTGTCTTTCTGATCCTCCTTCATTGTGAAGCGCATAAAGAGGGGTGGGTAAAGAGAAAATTCAAACAAGGAATAGGTTGGAGCCAGAATGTGAAGGGCTTTGAATGGCAGTTTGGATTTTATTCAGTTGGATATGGTGGCCCACTGATAGATTTTGAGCAAGAGAATGTTATAATCAGAGATATGCTTCACAAATAGCTATAAGCATAGAGGCAGCTTGTTGTAGTGTATAGAAAGCTGGCCTTGGAGTCAGATAGATTAACATAACTTATTCTCCTTAAAGAAATATGGAATTTCCAAGCAGGAGAAATTAACAGTAAATTTAGCAGAAAGGAGTAGGAAGAAAAACAGCATGATGAGCAAGAGGAAAAATGAAGCAAAAAGACGTCTAGTGCAGAGTAGAAAGGAGGCAGTTGGGCGGTGGGGGAAATGGAATATGCAGCTATCATAGTTAAGAGAATACCAAAGACAAAATGTGGTGATTAAGTCAACTTCTGGTTCTCCTACTCTAAATTCAATGAATGAAGGCACGAGAGGAGGCAGGAAGAACATACAAGATCTCCCCAGGGAACAATGAGGCAATTTTCAAACTTCCATTTATCTCTCACATGGGTACGAGCCAGGCAGGCAGTTCAGTTCAATTATTTTTCAGTCATGTCCCACTCATCATGATCCCATTTGGGGTTTTCTTGGCAAAGATTCTGGAGTGGTTTGCCATTTCTTTCTCCAGCTCATTTGACAAATGAGGAAGTTGAGTCAGACAAGTTACATGACTTGCTCAGGGTCACATAGCAAGTAAGTGTCTGAGGCCAGATTTGAACCTATAAGGAGGAGTCTTCCTGACTCCAGGCTCTAGCCACTGAGACACACAGCTGCTCCTAGTCAGGAAGTAAATGAGCATTTATTTAAGTGCTTAGCATGTGCCAGATACTGCGCTAAGTACAAGGAATACAACTTCAAGGAAATCCCTACCCCCAAGGAGTTTACATTCTAATAAAGCAACATAACTCATAGAAGTAAGCTGAAAGGGGGAAGGAGCATTGAAGAAGACTGTGGAGTGCAGCATGGTGAGTAAGGAAGACGTGGCCTGCCGTGCCTTATGCCTTATGCTTCAGTATGAAGTAAGCTCCCTGTGGGGAGGGACAGTTTTGTTTATGTCTTTGTATCCCCAGTGATTGCACAGTATCTAGCATATAATACTGAATAAATGTTTATTGAATTGAATTCAGTGTTTCTCCCCAATGTGAAAATGTTCAGCAATAATAATTGTTCAAGTATGCACCTTGCAATATTTAAATAAAGATAATAATGTACTTTGATTTTAAAAATCCCCTAGAAGTAGCCTGGAGAGCAAACATGCAATAATAACCTGGTTGTTACCAAGCTGTCATTCACCATGCTTTCACTGAGATCAAGGAACAGCTGAGGGCTATGTCGCAGTTCTGAAATACACGTCTTGAGGATGTTTAACTGCAGAAAGATGTTCCTCTTTCCCCTTGTGTTTAGATAAGCTAGCAAGCAGACAGGTCTATGAAATATGCCTTCCTCCCCCTCCCCCAAACACACAATTAATTCTAGATTTATTATTAACTTATTGACCCCATTTTTTTTTTGGCCTGAGGAATACCCCTGGCTCCTCTTCTCTACCGCTTCAGACTGACAGCTGTTCTCCCCAGAGTTGATTGGGGCACTGGAAACTTGAGTGAATGGTTGAAAATCAAAGTGGGCAGCTAGGTGGCTCCATGGATAGAGCTCCAGGCATGGAGTCAGGAAGACTTGAGTTCAAATCTAGCCTTAGACGCTTACTAGCTGCAAGTCACTTAACTCTGTTTGCCTCAGTTTCCTCATCAGTCAAATGATCTGGAAAAGGAAATGGTAAACCACTCCAGTAGCTTTGCCAAGAAAATCCCACATGGGGTCACAAAGAGTTGGACAGTTGAACTATGAAAATGAAAGTCAAAAAGCCAGTAGGTACCCAAAGCGAGAAACAAGCATTTATTAAGCACCTACATGTTTCAGGTACTGTGCTAAGTGTTTTATAAATATTATCTCGTTTGGTCTTCACAATAGCCCTAGGAGGCAAGTGATCTCATTTTTCTCATTTTACAGGTGAGGAATTTGGAGCAAAGAGAGGTTAAATGAGGTCACGTACCTAGGGAGTGTCTGATGCCAAATCTGAACTCAGGTCTTCCTGCCTTCAAGCCCAGTGCTTTAGCCACTGTGGTCCCCTTGTTGCTTCAAAAGTAGGGTGCTGAGGCTGGCTCTCTATTCACCATGAAAGGCTTCCTCTAAATTTTGGAATAACAGAACTAGTGGTGGACCCTAGATTGGACTGAAAGAAGAAAAGGACTTGATCTGAAGGAGAACATTAAATCGCACATGCAGATATGACTAATTTAAAGTGAAACATTGTCTGTGATGGCTCACGATGGCTCTATCCTCATTGTTGCTTCAATCCAGGAGTGATTTTCTCCTGGAACTATTACTAGCAATTTGAGAAATTAGTTCACATGATACAAAGGACCACCTCACTGAGTGACTAGTGTCATTGCCTCTAAGGTTACCTTCCATCTACTTTAAAATTGTTTTTTATAAGTTCTGAATTATATATGTTGTCTTGCCCCTTAAAAGGTAGGAGACTTGAGAACAGAGCTTGTTTTTGTTTCTTTTTTCTTGGTTTTCCCAGTGCTTGGCACAGTGCCTAGAACACAGTAAGCTTCTAATAAATGCTTGTTAACTAATTAACTGATTAATTTACAGACCGCATTACCAAAGGATTGTAAGTGGTAGATCGGGACACTAAAAACTCAGTGGGCTGAAGTGATGGTCTGGTAGTTGAACAGAAATGAAATGGATCATAGGATCATAGAATTCAACCTGGAATAGACATTGGAGGCCATTTAGTCCAGCACTCTCATCTCACAGATGAAACAGAAGCCCACCAAGGCCAAATGACTTGCCTGAAGCCACACATAGTAAATGTTGGAAGTGAGATTTGAACCAGGATTGACCATTTTAAACCATGGGAATTCCAAATTATGGGATGATAAAAATTGTTGTCTGGATATGTAATTTTCAGAAAATTCCAAGAAATGGAAAATAAGGGTATATTTAAAGGTTATATTAACTTTTAAAACATATTTAGTTCTGCCTACTTCAGTCTGCATCAGTTCATTCAAGCCTTTGCATGGCTCTTTGAAATCATCTATCTTTCATTTCTTACAACACAATAGTACTCTGTCACATTCATACTGCATTTTTTAAGTCATTTCCCAGTCGATGGATATCTCTTTAGTTCCTAGTTTTTTGCCACCACAGAGTTGTTATAGACATTTTTGCAGGATTTTTTCCTTTTTCTTGATCTCTGAGATATAGGTCTTGCAGTTATATAGCTGGGTCAAAGGGCATGTACTGGTTAGTAGGCTTTTGTGTATAATTCCAAATTACTTTCCATAATAGTTGTACTCATTTTCAAGTTCACCAACAATGCATCAGTATATCTGTTTTCCCATAGCCTACCTAACATCTGTTATTTTCTCCTTTTGTCATCTTTGCCAATCTAATGGTTATGAGGTGGCATCTCAAAATTATTTTAATTTGCATTGCTCTAATTAGTAATTATTTGGAACACTTTTTCATATGGCTATAGATAGCCTGGGCTTCTTCTCTTAAGGACTACATGTTCATATTCTTAGACCATTTATCAATTGGGAAACGACTCTTATTCTTATAAATTTGAATCAGCTCCTTATATATTTTAGAAATTAGATCTTTATCAAAGAAATATGCTGAAATGACTCTTTCCCAGTTAATTGTTTTCCTTTTAACCTTAGCTTTATTGGATTTGATTGTGCAAAACCTTTTTAATTTTACGTAAGCAAAATTATCCATTTTATTTTCTGTGATCTCATTTTTTCATGAACTTTTTTTCTATCCATGCTGATCTTAGAATTGGAAAGACCTAGGTTCAAAGCCCACTTCTGGTAGCTTCTTGGTAGCTGTGTGATCAATGAGGGTCACTTAAAACCCTCCAAACCCCGAATCTTCACTGCTTGAGACTGATGATGTTGACAAGATATATATATATATATATATATATATATATATATATATATATATATATATGTATATACATATATGTGTGTATTGTGACTTATGATGATGTTATACATATATAAGTATGTATACACATATGTGTGTGAGTATATATACAATACATAGACACATATATAGATATATATGTATATATAATACACACAAACACATATATACGTATATATGTGGAGAGAGAAAGGAAAAGAGAGAGAGACAGAGACAGAGAGGAAAGGACAGAGAGGGACAGAGACAGAGAGACAGAAAGAGATGGAGAAAGTTTGATATGTCTGAAACTGGAGGTAGGAAGAGAGATTAGGATTAGAAAAGATCTGAGAGTTGTATGAGTTGTTTACATAGAGATGATAACTGGTTTCATGGGAGTTGATGAGATTAACAAATGAGACAGATTAGAGGGAGAAGAAAATAAGACCAAGCAAATCCTTGGAGACACCCAAAGACATGACCTAGAAAAAGATC
The DNA here is from genome assembly GCA_028646595.1 of Phalanger gymnotis. NCBI lineage: Eukaryota > Metazoa > Chordata > Mammalia > Diprotodontia > Phalangeridae > Phalanger > Phalanger gymnotis. The sequence goes on along the minus strand of CM053626.1, from coordinate 300,784,454 downwards.
CAGTAGAAGGGAATGAGGGGGCAGCTAGCTGGTACAGTGGGTAGAGCACCATCCCCGAGGTCAGGAGGATCTGAGTTCAAATCCAGCCTCAGACCAGACACTTGACAGTTACTAGCTGTGTGACCTTGGGCAAGTCATTTAACTCCAATTGCCTCACCAAAAACAAAATACACAATAAATCAATAAATCAATAAATAAAATAAGAGACTGAGAAGGAACAGTCAAATCAGAAGAGAACCAGGAAAGAACAATGTCCCCAAAACCTAGAGAGGAAGGAATATGCAATACTATGTTACAATAGATCATTTCAAAGCTGCCTGCAGTCAGGACTGACCTAAGAGTCAGAATGCTTATCTTTGGGTTCATTTCAGTTCCTCTACTTACAGCATAATCTTGGGCAGGTCCCTTAACCTCCTGCTGCTCAATTTTGTCAATTGCAAAAGGGACAAGATGACCTTTCAACTCCCTTCCAGCTCTATTATCCCATAATGCTCTAAAACGAAGACAATAATGCCTGCCCCATTTATTTTACCTGGTTATTGTAAAGGTTGCGTGAGATATTGTCTGTGAAAGTGCTCTGAAAATTATAAAATACTATATAAACAGAAGGTATC
>CM053626.1:300715936-300783340 GCA_028646595.1 Phalanger gymnotis | reverse complement strand
CATTGGTTCCCGAGCTGGCCCCTCCTAAGTCACCAATCCACACCCACACAGGTTTCACACCTGACAGGGCCCTGGGCCTGGGGCTTAGCACTTAACAGCTGAAAGTACTTCCACTCAAAAGAAACAAAAGCCATGCTAATGGAACAATTTTGCTTAACAACACAAGTACTTGGGAGTGTTGGGGATTGGAGTGAAGAAGGCGTTAAGGTGTAAGGAGACTGGAAAGTTAGGAAGGGACTAGGTTATTTGGGGCTTTAAAAGCCAAGCAGGATTTCATATTCGATCCTAGAAGTAGTTAATCACATGAATCCTACTTCAGACATTAATGAAATCCATCCTAACTCAGCTACTACCTTTTTTGTTTTCCCTTTTAAGGATAAGTTGAATTTTAAAAATAAAATGGGCACACACAAAATTCCCCAAACTTCTGTTTAAGTCCAATATGGAAAAACTTCTTGAAAAACTTAATTAGAAATTATTCTGACTCAAATGAAGCTGTAGAGTGAATGTGCTAGAGGCTATTCATATGGCAACAAATGATGATCTCTTGGCACAAAGTTCCCTCCAACTAGCCCCAGCAACTGCTCTCATTGTGTGGCTACACTCTTGGCTCTTGAGAATAGCTTCAGCAATAAATGTTTGGGGGGGGGAGTTGGTGCTGTTAAGACAGGGTACATCTAATAATGTAATTTGTCTACATGGAGTTGATTATGGAAGCCTGGAAATTAAAGAGCAAAATGATGGGGAGAAAGTAATTGTTATCAGATATCATTGTCTCAAATGGGACTTTTTGGCAAAGAGGTTTTTTATGGAAAGTTTCATGGGCACACAAAGAATGGTGGGATAGATTCTCTGCTTTTGCCCGGGGAAATGGCTTTTTCACATCTTTGGTTGCTGCAGAGTTCAGATTTCTTTTGTATTAGTTTTGATTACTATGGTGATAGTTATCCACCCATCAGTAGAAACCACAACCCCATAAAAGTCCACTTAGGACATTTGAACAAATGAAAGTTTAGCTTCTAAAGCTTTTCTGTCAGGTAAATTATTCATAGCCTCTTATGAACCTGAACATTAGTATGGAAATATGTTTTTGAAATGAGTGTAGATATAGTTTTATTGGGCTTTTTTTTTACCATTAAAACAGTACCAGCTTCTGAAAGCTTCTTTTCCTCTATATCTGTGTACTGTTGCACTTATTAAAAAACAACAGTAATGCAGCTCAGTGACCTGAGAATACCCCCATATCAGGCTCCACCATACCTGTTGGGCAAAATAACATGCCTAGCCTTGGATACTTTGACTCTCCACCAACCAATTCTTCAGGCCAACTTTATAGGCAGTCGCTTTCCATTCAAATAGACATCACAGTAGCAACCTCAAATAAGAAATTCCATTTAAAGGGATGTGTGTATAGTGACAGTCTGGTTCACTTTGTCATTGTCAAAAAATTTAATGTTGCACTTCGTCTGCTTGAAGCCAAAACGTGAAGGAGCAGGAGTGCCTTATACAAGGGAATCTGGTTCTTCTATTTAGACCATTTAAGCAGTGATGACAAAGAGCCTCAGCAGCACAGGGGAGCATTTTGATGGATCTCATTGTTGTGGGTGTTCCCCCCAGCAGTATAGATCTCAACCTGCCCATGCCTTCTTGTTCTGCTTGCCACAAATAAATAAGCATACTATAAAGCTCGCTGAAACATGACAGCACAACATGGAGGGAAAATGCGGCACTTCTTGAAGACAAGTTGGAGGAGGGATGGGTAGATAGCAGTTCATCTGAGTGGGGATGGGGCGGTGGTTAGTGGGCTCTAAACAAAATATCAGTCAAGACTGGGATATAGAAGCCAGGAAAGCAATCTAGCAGCCTCAAGAGAGGCCAGGTGTCTAGAAATGGGAACGTGATAATCATATGGTACTCTACCCTGGTCAGACCTTTCCTGGAGTATTTTGTTCAGTTCGCTTCTTGGTGCTATGAGAGACAATGTTGAGCAGTAGAGACAGAGCTAGCCTTGGAGTCAAGAAGACTTGGGTTTGAGCTCTGCCTCTGACACATCCTAGGAAAGTAATTTAACCTCTGTTCTAGGCAACTCTCATGACAATAAGATGCAGAGGTGGTGCCGACTTGCATCGTACAGGGAGTTTTTTCATCTGGAAGTTCCCCATATTAATGAAATCATAGATCCAGTCCTTATCCCTCTACTTAACTGGGTGCTGCATTTCATGAAGAGTCTAATAAGCTGAAAAGTATCCAGAGAAAGTTAATCTACTTGGTGAAGAGCTTCAGGGTCATGCTGTTTGAGTGTCAGTTGAAGGAGCTAGGAATATTCAGGTTAGAGAAGAGAAGCACTTTAGCTCTCTTGAAGCAATGGAAGAAGGTCTGACATGTGGAAAATGGATAAAGTTTGTTCTTGATGCCGGAAGATAGAAGTGAGAACGATAGGTGGAACAGCCGGATGGCTCAATGGATCCAATCTATGGCATTTATGCAGGACTCACGTGACTATGGACAAGTCACTATCACTAAGTGCCTCTGTTTTCTTATCTGTAAAATGGACAAGTTGGACTCGAGGGCTTCTGAATTCTCATCTAGCTCCAAATCTGTGATCTTGAACTGCTGGACCTGAATTTTAGTTTTGGTGTAAGATATTTGTTATTGATATTCAGTTGTTTCATTTGTGTCCTTTGTGACCCCATTAGGAGTTTTCTTGGCAAAGGTACTGGAGTGGTGTGCCATTTCCTTCTCCAGCTCATTTTACAGGTGAGGAAACTGAGGCAAACAGGGGTAAGTGACTTGCCCAGGGTCACACAGCTAGTAAGTATCTGAGGCCAGATTTGAACTTGGGTCTTTCTGACTCCTGGCACTTTATCCACTGTTCCACCTAGCTTCTCCTGACATAAGGACAGCCAATCTAACAAAGAACCCCCCAAGAATAAAATGGATTTCCTCTGAATGTAGTGAGTTTTTCATCACTGCAGGCCTTCCAGCAAAGGCCAAATGACTGCTTATCAAGGATGTTGAAGAGAGGATCCTCTTTGACGTACAGGTTGGACTGCATGGCCTCTTGACTTCCTCCCAAACCTGAGATACTGTGAAAAACTCACAGTAACTTTCCAGCTCACTGACATTACAGAATGTCCCTCATGTAACAAAACATGTCTATTTCTTGCTGATAGCACAAAGCTACAAATTAAAAGGAACACAATTTCTGAGCTGCTCTCCTTGTGATACAATTTCATCTGGATTGGCTTGCGGGAATAAACACATTCTAATGAAAATCTTCATGTTGAAGCTGCCTGACTTTCATAGGTATAAATAAACGTATAACCTCTTGTGGACATTTCATTAAAATGTATTCTGTACTTAATGCCTTTTTGCGTGTTCTTAATTGCTCAGGATATGTGGAAGCTTCAAATGTGCTTACAGAACTATGTACCAGGGAGACATCTGAATATCCCATACAAAATGACTATTTTTAAAGACCAAGTGAAAGCCTAGCAGTTGATAGAGCGGCCTAGGTCATACTAACTTGGTAAATGTTGCTCCTTAGGTATAAGGAAGATTCCGTACAAGTGGATAAGGCAGATGCCTTGGATTAAAGCAACTTAATCCAACATTTATTCAGTACATAGTATCATTAGACTGTTGTGATAGGATCCAGGGGATATTTAAAGATCGTAGACTGATAGATCATAGACTGAAACCTAGCAGGGAATTCAGAGGTCCTCTAGTGACACCTCAAAGGGGTCAGACTCACCACCTAGAACCTTCAAATTGTGTTTTGCTGCCCAACCAGATTAAAACGCAATTGGGAAATGTTTAACAAAAATAAACGAAAATACAGTAGAACATAGATAATGTTAATTCGTGGCTTTTTAAAGTAAAATATGGATCACCATTTCTATTTGAGTTTGACCACTGATATTGTCTAGTCCCTCATTTTACAATTGGAAAAACTGAAGTCCTGGAAGGACAAGGGATTTGCCCAGAGTCAATGGGTAATAAAGCAGCAGAGTTAAAATTTGAATTCAGGTCCTATGACTCCTGGTCCAACAGTCTTTCCACTTTTTCAAATTAATAGTCAGTAGCATATCCCCACTCTCATTAAGGTTACCTATTAGTTGGGAGGGCACAACGCACAAATAGCTAATGAAAAATTTAACACAGTAAGTCCACAAGAAAGGTATAAAATGGAGGCTTAGCAAGGTCCAAAGAAGGAAAGGTGTTTTCCAATTGGGAAAAATCTGGGAAGACCTCATGGAAAATGGAGTAAGTACAGCTAGGGCCTTATTAGTGTAGTAAGTACAACTAGGTCCCTATTAGTGTCAATAATGAATCTCCTGAAGTGGTCCAATGTATTCAAATATACATGATCTGAAGTTATAATTATGTAAAATATGGTAATTGGTTCCACTCCAATGGAAATATGTAGAATAATGTTACCACTTCATGTGGCATTCATTATTCACTAGGTGTGGAAGGATAGATAGGATCTCAGAAAGCAGAGATGGAGGTTTAGCATGGAAGGGAGCGGTATTCTACGGCTATGAAGGTACAGGGGAAGAAAAGTAGGGAATGAGGATGAGAATGACAACTAGTCCAGTTTCCTGGAGTGCAGAATTCCAGGCAGGGAAGAGTGTGAGATGAAGGTGAAAAGACAGAGGTATGAGATCCTAAAGGGCCTTGAATGTACTGTCAAGGAGTCTAGATTTTATTCTGTAGATAAAAGAGAGCAGACTCCACTATAATCTTAGATTCCCTGTGAGGTTTAGATTCCCTTCATGGTTTCTTGCAGCCCATAACCAGCAGGCTATTCTAGAGAAACATCTGTATTATGTGTTCTGGAGTTATGAAGATCTCTCATTCCCAACCCCATACCTTCTCACTTACTCTCTCACTCCACAAGGCCCCAGTGTCATTTAACATCAAATCAACCATCTCGAACTGCGTGACAGTACGTGGAGGTAGCTGAGTTTGCTGGGGATACCTAGATAAAATGGGAACTAGAGAGCCCTGTAGAGTGCCTGGAAAACCTTAAAGTTCAGATAAATGTCACCTTAATTAACCCATGCCAAGATGATCTATTGTTTTGTAGTCATTTCTCAATTATTCATGCTAATAGTGGGTAATCCAAAAATGATTTCCACTGGCCTTCAAAATGTGTGTTCCTATTTATATTGGGCTAGAGACATAAATGATTCCCTGGGATTTTGTATTTCAATCAGCCTGTAAAGACATGACTAGGAAAAACCAAAATGTCTTGTTAGATGATTTTCTTGAATCTCCATAGTGGAGATAGTGATACCATCACCTCCCCGACTGATGAAAAGCACCACCCTTAACTGAGCTTCCATTTCTCTTTGTATTCATAATTTCCCCATAACATATATTGGAGATGATAATTAGGTGTTTTGGTATGAAAGGATTCCAGTTCTCTGGCTACCTAAAGAGAGGAGCAAGGGGGGTATTATTGGAGCAGTGGAGAGAGTGCTGGATTTGCAGTCAAGAGAGACTTATGTTCTCATCTATCCTCAGATACTAAGTCACTTAACCTCTCCAAGGCTTTTTTGTAAAATGGGAACCTTGCTCCCAGGTTGTCGTGAGAACCAAATGAGATAACAGATGTAAAGCTCTTTGCAAATCTTAGAGCGATGTGTAAATGCCAGCTACAAAATAGTGGGCTATGTCAATAAATGACTTTATTGCTTAGCCATACTCCTGTGCTTCGTCTTTGCACGAAGGTGAACGTGGGCTCTTGAAACCTCAGCCAGAAGAGTATAGCAAGCTCAAGCAGAATCTAACCAGCTGTAAAGGTGAGTATGGGCCTGTCAAAAACAATCCAACAAGCACTCATTAAAAATGTAGTGTGCAAGGTGCTGCGATGGGCATGGAACTCAAAGACAAAGAGAAAACAGCCTTACCCTCTATAAGCTTATATTCTACTAGTTGGATATACCTTGTAAACAGATAAATAAGGAAATCAGTGCCTGGCACACAGTAAGGAAGTAGAAGGGATGAGAACAAATATTTATTATGGGCTGGGCACTGCGTTAAGTTATTGTTATCCCCATTTTACAGATGTGACATTGTCTCTAGTAAGTGCTTAATAAATGGTGGTAGACTAAAAATGCTATTTGACTATGGGAGCAGTAGCAATTCCAAAAATCAGGAAAGGCTTCCTGTAGAAGGTGACCCTCTGCAGAAGCCAGGGAGTCCAAGATTATCTGTGCTTCTAGGACTGTCTTAGCAACATGTGGGGATAATGACCAACAGAGGGCTGGCTGTTAGGTATTGATTTTTTATCAGCTGCATGATTCGGGAAGTCCATCTTAGAGACACTATGTTCCCCATCAGTAGAGAGCACCCACTTAAATGAAATCAGGAATCTCTGAAACGGTGACATAATTTTAAACCCTATTAATGACAACAGGAAATTTATCTTTGCTCAAGATATTCTCCCCACAGATTTTTGCATCAGTTTGGAAAGGTCCAGATTACCCACTTACAGATGTTATTAGCTCCTAGGTATCGCCGCCTACCTGTCTTATTGGCATCTCAAACAGAACTCATTTTATTTCCCACCACAAATGCATCCCTGATCCGAACTCCCTTTTTTCTGTTGACAGCACCCCCATTCTGCTAGTAACTCAAATTCACAACCTTGGAGTCGCCCTGGCCTCTTACCTCTCCCCTACCCAGGATCCAATCAATTGCTGTCTTGCACCTCTCCCATCTGTTCTGGTTTCTCTGCTCATACAACTTCCTCCCTAGTTCTCATCTTTACCTGCACTACTATAAGGGTCTCCTCATTGGTCTGCTTTTATTTAGTCTATCCTCTGTCTCTAATCCATCTTTCATCCTGCTGCCAAATTCATATTCTTAGAACACAGGTCTGACTGTGTCACATCCTCACTAAAAATTCTTCAGTATCTCCTTATTGCCTCTAAAATAATATACAAGGGGACAGCTAGGTGGCACAGTGAGTACAGCAGTGGCCCTGGAGTCAGGAGGACCCGAGTTCAAATCCGGCCTCAGACACTTGACACACTTACTACATAAGTGACCTTGGGCAAGTCACTTAACCCCAATTGCTCTGCCTTCCCCACTCCAAAAAAATCAAAACAAAAAAAAAATAATACAAGACCCTCAGTCTGACATTTGAAGCCCACCACAATCTGGCTTCCTCCTATCCATCCTCCAATCCATCCTCCAATCCATTATTTCATATTCTTTGCTTGTCAGGCTGACCTGTACAGGTGATACAAATTTCAGAGTGACATATTCTTATAATATTTCTAATCTAAAAAGAATCATAAAGATACGTTTAAATTGTTTCTAGGTCCTCAGTACCTTTTACTAGTCTGCAACATTTCCATCAGTGTTATATAGATGATATTTTCTGTAAATAAGCACCAGTAGCCTAAATAATAATCATATTTTTGTAAAACTTTAAGATTTACACAGTATTATACAGAGAAAAGGTTGCTATTACAGTATACATTTTTAATTTTTGCTGTCTTCACTAACTTTGACTTTTCCACAGACATTCTTTTCTTGCCTGATTTCTTTTGTGTGATACCTTTATTAATTTACAAGCCTGGCTATTTCCTGTTTTGTTTTTCAAGAGAGCAGACCATATTTTGAGAAGAGGTTAAATAAGGAAAGTTTCGCTTTCAAAATGTAGCTTCATTTTTAGGGTTAACTGTCTGCAAATAGAGTTGTTAGCATAATTAAAGGTAAGAAGAATTTTATAAAACATCTTTTGTGGGTTTACTTTAGTAATAAAGATAACAACAGTAGCTAGCATTTATATAATGCTCAAAGTTTTGTAAAGCACGTTAGAAATGTGATCTCCTTTTATTCTCTCAGCAACCCCGGGAGGTAGGTGCCATAATATTCCTATGTTACAGCTGAGGAACTGAGGTTAGATGACTTGCCCAGGATCACACAACGAGTAAGCATATGAGGCCATATTCGAACTCAGATCTTTCCTGACTCCGCGTCCAGTCCTCTACTCATTGAGCCACCTGGCTGCCTCCAAAAATATTTGAAAAGACACATGATTTCATTCATTGGTCAGTCCATCCCCATGTATTTATTAAGTGCCTAATAGATAGACAAAACATTTACTGAACACTATGTGCCCAGGACTGCGCTAAGTATTGGGAATACAGATGCAAAAAAAAAAAGCAACCCCTTTCCTCAAGGCAGAAGATGGTACCAAAAGTGAGTGGAGAGGTACATAGAATTTGGTCAGGCACCGTTCTAGGTGCTGGAGATAGACAAAAATGAAATACTCCTTTCCTTCAAGGAAATCTGTATTCTGTATGGGGGAATATAACATAGAAATGTATCAGTATATGCAAAGTAGATACAAGGTCCTTTTTTAGGGGGAGACACTAGCAGCTTATGGAATCAGTAAAGCCTTGAACAAGGCAGCCTTTGAGAACATCTTTAAAGGAAACCAGAAATTCTAAGAAGTAGAGGTGAAGATAGAGTGCATTCCAGGCAAGGGAGTACAGCCTGGGTAAAGGCATGCAGATGGGAGATGAACTATCGTGTGTGAGAAGCAGCAAGAAGATTGGATGTGAATGAATGGGAGATGTGGGTATGTTCCTTCCCCTGGCCCCAAATGAGACCTCCCCATGCCTGAATTGATAATAGTCATGAGTTAATTTAAGGGAAAAAAATGCATCTTTCAGTAGGATGAAGCTCTTCTGAGTTACATAGGTCAGTTCTTAAATGACAGGTACATAACCTATCAACAGATCTGTTTTCAAAGTTGTTTCCACTTAGTTGGATCTGCCAGAGGTGGCAATTGATAACTATACCCTACAAGACTTTAAAGGACAGCTAGGTGGGGCAGTGGATACAGGGCTGGGTGTGGAGTCAGGAAGACTCATCTTCATGAATTCAAATCTGATGCTTATTAGCTGTATGGCCCTGGGTGAGTCACTTAACCCTGTTTGCCTCAGTTTGCTCATCTGTAAAATGAGCTGGAAAAGGAAATGGCAAACCTGTCTAGGATCTTTGCTAAGAAAACCCCAAGTGGGGTCATAAAGAGTCAGACATGACTGAAACAACTCAACAACAACACAATAACCTAGGGCCACCCCTCAGCCATGATAAGGTATTAGGGAGGAATTCTAGTGGAGACTTGTGAGAGTGGGGTATGCTATAGAACATTTCTAATAGTAATTTTCGCCTGAGCCAGACCTGGACATTTTTAGCCTAGAAGGACTGTCATTTGAAAAAGCTACGAAATGAGAGAATCAAATTAAATGACAAAATTAGAAGATGATCACGGAAGAAAAGAACACTGACTTCATCTCCTAATTATGTTCTCTACTGCATGGAAATAGCAAATTTTTTAGGAAGAAAATGACAGCAAATAAACATCGTTTTAGCTTTATGACTTATTTTCAATTTATGATTTATGACAAACATATTTCTCTAATTAAAGCGTCTTTTGGTAGATAAGCTCAATCCTGGCTCCTGTGTCTAAGGTGTCAAACTGTTTTCATGCATATATATTTTTTTCTAACTCTGTTAACTCTACCCTGACCCCCTCAGTAGGCCCTCTACCCACCATTCTAGCACAGTTAACCCTCACAAGCAGAACAGAACTTGGAGGCAGAAAGACTTCTCACCCTTCACAGAGACTATGGGCAAGTTATTTAGCCTAAGACAATAGGATACAAAGAGGTTACAGGATCTAATCTGTTCCCACAGTAGGAATTCCTACACCTATTATAATTCTTCATCCATGTAGACTTGGCAGTCCCCTAAAGAATAGCCTTGTGATACTGCAACCATGCAGGGAAATGTGACCCCTGAGTGGTAGAAGGAGAGTGGAGAGAGAGGTGAGAGGAGGTACAGACTCTGAATGGCAGGTAGAAGACCTTCCTAAAGCAATAGGTATTTGGGGTTAGCTAGCAACCCATCATGCCTTTGATTCCCAATGACTATACCCTCATAGGCTCATGAGAGGACTTCTTGGGTGAGATGATTCTCTTGTTGCCTGAGCTGAGACTTCACCTTGCTCCCAAATCACAGAGCCCATTTACTCTTGTGTAGTCTGTCTCCTGCCTAAACTAATCTGTATCACTTCTCCATGGTTTCTCTTTTACTATTTGCTTTGATATTGTATGTTTGCATGGTTGTCTTTAATGTAATAAATGCTTGGTGGGAGGGGAAATAAGTTGGATGAGAGTAAGCTTCCAGGTCTGGAGCCAGACTACTTCCTACCCGGAGTGACCAGGGAAAATGCTTCTCATCCTGGACCTCACAAAGCAACATACCTTTAGAACACAAATATCTGATTTGTCAAGTGAACAAACATTTTTAAAGTACTTAATCTTAGTATGTGCCAGGCCCAGTGCAAAGTGCTGGGAATGCAAATATAAGGAGAAAAAACCAGTCCCTCCCCTCAGGGTGCTTACATTCTAACACAGTAAGTAAACAAGAGCTGAAAATGGGGGAAAGAGAGGCATGAGAATTCTGGAGAGTCAAGAAGAAAAGCTGGGAAAGAAGTGAAAGAGCGAGTGTGGCTGACCTGGGCACACGTGCAAAATGGATATTTCAGGAGGAACTCCCCAGTGGGAAGAGGGGACTGGACAGGTGAAGTAATCTTTCAGAGCAAGAAGGCTAATACTCTTCTTGAAGACAAGAGAGCAAAAAACTTGGTTGCCTGCTTTTAGCTCTTTTCCTATTCTCCACAAAGGTGCAAATCCTCGGGGCATGGGAGAGTCAGTCTAGGTGGTATCTATCTACAGATTAATATGCACCCTGGGTCCCTGTGGCCCCATTCAATCTGTTTTGCCATGAAATCTCAATTCCTAGGAATATTAATATGTGTGAAGTGCCTTATGCCCAGGTATGGGAGGGAGCAGATACAAACCTCAACAAGATGTTTGTTCCTGTCCTCAAGGAGCTTAGAATGTGGTATTAAAAAAAACAAAACAAAACTATTTAAACCATACCTTTTGCTGGTATGTTCTAAAGAGTCAAAGGAAATCTTGTGAATTCTTGATTATATGAAAATGTTGTGAACCTGACAGTTTTAAGATTAAGAAGAGGAAACACAGCCTCCCACAGGAATCTGTTACCTGCACTATTTTGGGCTTCTGCCTTTCTACAATAGATATTTTACTTTCCACCTACTTCCCCATGTACTGTCTCTGTGTTCTGAGGAAGGGATACTAAGGAAGCTTCAATGATGCTTGGCTAAAAAAATTTCTTAGCAGGGCAAAGGTGGAGGCAGATTCCCTGGTCACCACCGTCAAGTGTGCTTGAGGAGTGACTTTCAGGAAGGCTGGTGGTAAGTGGAGAAATGGGACCAAGAACACTTTCTAATTCTGAGAATGTCAGGTTTAAGGGATGTGGTAGTCTTTTAAGAAGACAAGATGAATAGTTATCACATGTATTATTGTCCTGTCATTCTCAGATCATAGAATATCAGTCTACAGGGCTCCTCGGTAACAATTACTTCATAGAATCACAGCATTTTTGTTTTCCAAGGGACCTAGGTGGCCATTTAGTCTGATCCATATGTGAGCAAGAATCCTCACTACAATATATGCCTGGTAATTGGTCATTTAGTCTCTGCTTGAAGACTTCCAACAAAGGGAAACCCTCTGTCTTGCTATACCGACTGTTCCACTTACAGATAGCTCTAATAATCAGGAGGTTTTTCCTGACATCATTCTTAATTTCACCTCTTTGCAACTTTGATCCACTGCTCCAGGTTTTGACAGGGGTGGGAGGCATTTACCTAGCACCTATGATGTAGAAGAACAAATGTAATCCAAGTTTCACATAATAGCCCTTCAGATACTTGAAAAACAGCTGTCATATTCTCCTTTCCTCCTCTGATTTTCCAGGCTAAACATCCCTAGTTCTTTCATCCAAACTTTATGAAATGTACTAAAGGCTTTTGCAGTCCTGGTTTTTCTCTCCTTTGGAAGTTCTTTAACCTATCAATATCCTGTCTAAACAGTGGCACCCAGAACTTGACTGAACATTTCAGATGTGGTCTGACCAGGGCAGAGGACAGAGGAACCATCTTCTCCTTCTTTCTAGAAATTATTCTTCTCTTAATGCTCTGCAAGGTCAAAAGACTTTTGTTGTAAGTCATAATATACATTTGTCTCAATGAACTTGCAGTCCATTAATCAACAAACATTTGCTATTGTGCTGGTTCCTGGGCATGCAAGTGCAGGATGGAGTCTATTCCTTCAGAGAGCTGACATTCTGCTAGAGAGATTCACCATGTTCACAGATGAGTAAATATAGGAAACATATACAATAAATACACAGTGACTTGAGTGAAGGGACCCCAACAACTGGCAGAATCAAGAAAGGGCTCTTGAAGGACACTGAAACTGAGCCTCGAAAGTAGATAGGGGCTTCAGGAGGTACAAACAAGGAGGAAGCTGGAGATAAGCTTGTGAAAAGGCATGGGGGTGGGAGATTAACTGGAGTGTAAAGAGGTCAGCAAGCAGATCAGTTTGACTGGTACCTAGAGTATGTGGTAGGAAAGTAATATCTGGAAAAATAGGCTGCTGCCAAGATACACTGGGGAACTATCGGAGTATAACTACCAAACAACTTTACAGCAACACAGACTGAAATAAGTCGGAAAATATTAATTTCTCATGGGTAACCTGAAATAATATAAAAATGACAATATAATCCAACTTAATTTACTTATTCAGTGCTATAACAGACTGCCAGAGGATTACATTATAGAACTAGAAAAAATAATAATGGAATTCATCAGGAAGAACAAAAAGTCAAGAATCTCCAAAGAAGATCAAAGAAAAAGTAAAAAGACCTATTTGTACAAAAATATTTATAGCTGCTTTTTTGTGATGGCAAAGAAATGGAAATTGAGGGAAATGCCCATCAGTCAGAGAATGACTGAACAAGTTGTATATGGTTGTGATGGAATACTATTGTGCTATAAGAAATGACGAGCAATGTGCTTTCAGAAAAGACTGGAAAGACTTACACAAGCTGATGCAAAGTGAAGTGAGCAGAACCAGGAGAACATTGTACATAGAAACAGCTACATTTTACAATCATCAATTGTGAATAAATTAGCTATTCTCAGCAATACAATGATCCAAGACAATTCCAATGACTTATGATGAAAAATGCTATCCTCCTGCACAGGGAGAACTGATGGAGTCTGAATGTAGATCGAAGCATATTTTCTCTACTTTGTTTCTCGGCTTTTTATTTTTTGTTTTTGGTCTGTGTTTTCTTTTGCAGCGTGGCTAATATGGAAATGTTTTGCATGACTGCACATGCACAGTCTATACCAAATTACTTTTCTCCTCAGGGAGGAAGGGAGAGAATTTGGAACTCAAATTTTTTAAAAAATGAATGTCAGATGTTCGTTTTACATGCAATTGGAAAAAAATGTTAATTAAAAAAAAGAATCTTCAGGGAATTAATGAAAAAAGTGGAAAGGAAGGGGACCTATTAGTTTCCTCATTGTAAACTAGGGATAATAATAGCATCTACCTCCCAGGGTAGTTACAAGGATCAAATATGATAATTTTTGTAAACTGCTTAGGACAGTACCAGACACATAGTAGGCAATTTATAAATGCTAGCTCTTATTATTGTCATCATCATCATCAACAACAATCTCAAACTATTCTACAAAACAGTGATCATCAAAATGATTTCATACTGCTTGCAAAACAGAGAGGCGTGGAACAGATTAGGTATAGAAGGTATTGTAAATCCTGGATTAGGTATAGATTAGGTATATAAGTCCTGAAGCCAGTGAGCTAGCCTAGCATTTGATAAACCCAAAGACGCAGCTACTATGGGAAACATACATTCTTTGACAACAAGAGCTCCAAATGAACATTCCTGTGATTTCAGGTAAAAATCATTTGTGGTACAGGTCAACACCAGGCCAGCTGGAAAACGGTGAGATGTGTAAGGAAGGGGTGTGAAACAACATTTCAGGACTATAATCACTAAGGATTGTGGTGTTTGCCTTGACTGCTCTTTTCACGTGATCACTGAAGTGCTTAAATTACCTAAGATCTCTAGTGATTTGGACATTAACCGAGGATTCATATTGCTTCTAAATTGGACCCTGGAGCTTTGCTTTTCAGGAATGTGAGAGAGGAGGAAATGAAGTTAGAAAGTTTTACTAAAAGTTGATACAGAAAGATGTCATGTATCTCCCACTGGCCTCAGTGCCTCTGAGTGCCCAATTACGATTCAGAACATGGTTCCTGAAATGCTAGCCTGCCCTGAGGTCAGCCTCCAGACTAGAATTCCAAAAAGGAAACAACTATACTGTCTTCTCTAGCCTCCTTTAAAACACATACACACATTTAGAATGCATACTCACACACCCCTCTTGAATTGGGTTGAATAAAATCAGTTTTGTGGCAATGCCTGAGTTATGAAATAACATTTGGTAGTTTACTAGTTGTACCATCAGAATGTTTAAAGGAAATCTCGATTAGCATTTCAAGAACGTTAAACGTGTCAAGAAATTTCTACAGATTCTATCTCTTCTCCTGGGAAATTTTCAGCTTATTATAGCATCAACACCAGTCTCCCTCATTCCTTACGCCTGATGATTCCCCTTTTGTGAAAAGCCCACCTGGAGCAAGAAACAGCAAAAGGAGAAAGAACAGATGATGGGGACTTTCTTTGCCCTTTCCTGTTCTGCTCTTGCCCGTGGTGGTATGCTCCAAGTTTAATAAAGCACCGTCATCATTAATCTTGCTGTTCTTGCTAATAACAGAATTTTAGAGTCTTTCGAAGGCATTTGACATTGTACAGCTACGAGTTTTGCCTACTTTCATGGCAGTTTAGATTCCAAGGGCTGCTTCTTTGTAACCTAAAAAGGGAAATGGGCTCTTTAAAAGTCATGGGACAGAGAGGAAGGAGAGCAAAGTTAATAAGCATTTATTCCAAACCCAAGGTCATCCTAGGTCAGTTGCACTGTCTTGAATACAAAGGACAATATAGCAATTTTAAGGAGTTTATACAAATACACATAACAAATAAGCATGCAAATACTTCAGTGCATATAATTATTACTTTTGAAATAATCTTATTTTTCATGCCTTTTGTTTTTACTTCATAGGCATTTCTGAATCTATCCCTCTCCTTTCTGCTACCCAGAGAGGAGAAACCCTTGTAATAAAATTTTTAAAAGAAAGAGGAGAAAACACTTCATCAAAATTGACCAATGTATCATCCATGTCTAATAGCATAAGCAGTATTCTGCACCCATAGTCCTCCACCTCTCCAAGGAAGAGAATTGGGGAGGGGTGATGGTGTTACATTTTCTCAACCTTCTTAATTATAATTATTATAATTATGTAACATACCACTAATGCTAATTGGTATTCTCACAGCAATTAGTGACATTTCTAGCTATTTGCAAATGTCATGTGGTTCAAACTGGTTGGACTAGAGAATTAAATCTTAATTTAACCCAGGTTGCCATTCAAGGCCCTTCTCACTATGGCCCTAACCTATTTTTTCTGACTTCTCTCCAAACACTCCTCTACATGTATGTACCCCGTGCTTCAGCCAAACTGGACCACTTGCTATTGCCCACACACGCACACCCCCTGCATTGCCAACTCCATCCATGTCTTTGCTCATGCTTTCCCCAACCCCTCTGTTATCTGCCGTAAAATCTGACCCATCCATCTTTCAGGGCTCAATTCAAAACTGCTTCCTTAGTGAAGTCTCTGTCTTCGGAACACCCATAACACATTGCATGTACCTCTTGTATGATGCTGGTCATGTTTATATGTTGTCTTACAGCTTTGTTCTGACACCTTCCACCTCTACCTCCGCCACTAGTCAATCAGTCGATAAACATTTATTTCCTGCTAGGAATACAAATAGGGATACAAATAGAGGTAAAAAGTAGTCTCTGCCCTCAGGGAGCTCATCATCTAATGGGGGTGGGTGGGAATTGTAAGCTCCTTGAGGAAAGGCACTGCTCTGCCCCTATTTGAATAGATACTGTGGAATGTAGACTCATCTGAATCCGTGTCTAACAAGCTCATTTTTCCTCTCATGCACTGATTTTACTCTACTTTAAAGAACTCACCAGAGTACATTGCACATAGGGCATAGTGAATAGAACTCTGGACTTGGAAGCAGAGGACCTGAGTTCAAATACTGGCACGTTGACCAACTGTGTGATTATGGTGAGTCTCTGAGCCTCAGTTTCCTCATTCATAAAATGCAGATAGTCATCATTATATTTGCTTTATAGAGTTATTTTGAAGAAAGCACTTTGCAGTTTTTAGGGTCCTACGGAAAAGAGTTGTTATTAATAATAATAAATATTTGTTGAACTAAGTTAATTCCAGGGACAGCCGCAAAGGTTACATGAATCTGAGGTCAGAAATGGAAAGATTAGTCAGTAGGGGAAGGTAGGCAGTATGTCAGTCCAGACTCAACAGCATCCATCCAAATAGGGCAGACGGGGTGAATTTACCGACTAGTGGTGGTGACAGAGGTGGAAGGTGTCAGAATAAAGTAATACACATAAAACCAGAAGACAGAATAAGATTGGCACCACATGACAGCTACAAGCAGTGTGATATGGGAGTCCTGAAAGCCTCCAATGAGAGGGGAACTCCCCAACTCCCAAGGCAACTCTTTTCAAATTGGGTTAACTCTTAATTGTAAGAAAGTTTTGTAACTGCCATCTGTTGATGCTAAGGGTTGTGGGCAGGATTCAGAGTACATGGGGTTAGGAAAAAATATGTGAAAAGGTTTTGAATTTGGATAACAGGGCAGAGGCTGTTTGCTCCCTGTTCTGTATACAGGGTGTTCCTAAAGTCTGGATACAGGCTATTGACAGCAATGTGGAGTTATGGCATCGAGTTCACGTGAATCTTGCAAAGTGCTTAAACCTTTGCATCACAAATGAATTGAAGATGTTATTTGTTAATATTCCAGGTAAATGAAACGTCATTGAAAATTTCTTTCATTTCTCGAAAATATGCATTTTTTTGCCCGTGTGTCCCTGCAGTATACTCAACTGAGTTTGCAATTATTAATCAACATCATCGGTATCATCGTTGCTCTCATTGTTGTGCTTTTTGTTTTGTGTGACTGGCGTCAGGGAAGATTCACATCATGTATGAGGTGACCCAGTCCTAGGAAACTTGGATCCAGTGTCAAGAATCCAATCACTGGGAACGCTGGGGTGCTTAGTTATTAAGTAACTAGCGTACAAGTCAGTGTCTCTGCCACTCTGAGTAATAGCAGAACAAGAAAAAAGATTCAGCTATTGGGGAACTGGAGCCAACACATGAATCTGGTTATTTTAAACTAGGGTACAAGGCAAAAGCAGTGACTGATACAATGCCAAGGAGTTATTGGCCTGTTCCTTTCAGTCCCCTCCCCCAGCCCCAGCCTAGGGAAAGGATCATAGGATCATAGATCTAGGAATGGAAGGGACCTCAGAAGCTGACTAGACTAGACCAACTAACTCCTTCATTTTATGGATGAGGAAACTGAGATCCAAAAGGACTTTTCTAGGTCATGCAAATAGTGCAAGAGGAGATTTGAACCCCAGTGTTCTCACTCCAGAGCTAGCTCTCTTTTCTCTGTACTATACCAAATAAGTAAATGTTAATTAGTATTCATTAATAATAATTAATGACCTGAACATTACAGAAAAGGATTCAGAGTTTAGGAAATCAGCAAAAGGATCACTATTGAGGCGGGTCTTTGAATGTAGCTCACAGAGCAGTTTATTCTCTACTCTTTTATGCTCTAATGATCTCACAGGAATTATCATTATTATTGTTATTAATTATCATTCTTCTGATCTTAGTTTGGTAGAACTTGGGAAGTACTGGTGTCAGCATATAGGCCCAGACTGGACTTGGAAGTAAGTTAAGTGGATCTAGCTGCAAGAATATGAGAAGGATGAAGAAGCAGTGAGCACAGATTAGCCAATAGACTTATCAGCACTCAAAGATATATGCATTTTATTGAAGCACTGTCCAGTGCTGGACTAACAGGAATGATATTAATCAGGAGATAAATTGGCAGGCAAAGATAAACCAGTCTGCCAGTGCTTAAACAAGGAAGAAGTACCAAGGAGCCATTTCTGGTATAGTGCCAAGGCATGGGTCATTTCAGGAGAGGCAGAGATAATCAAGGCCAAAATTGTCAGTCTAGCAGGATAAATTTGGCCAGTACTGTAGGTCAAACCAGGAGGCTATCTGCCCCTTGCTCTATGTTATTTATAAAAATTGTTTATCATCATCATCATTATTGTTTTTGTTTGCCTTTGGATTCAGATGCGTAAGGGTTTGAAGTACAGTAACACTGTCATAATACAGAGAAACAGGAAGGGAGAAATATTAGGAGATAGAAGCAGAAAACAGCCTGGGAGCAATGGAAGCAAGTAATGAATCTCTGTAACTGGCACTCAGGGAAAGTGGTTCACAATAGTGGCCACTCATGACCTCATTATGACAAAAATAAAATCACAGAATGGAGGAGACCAGTTAGTCCAGCCTACACTCAAAAAAGAATCTCTTCCATAATGTATCTAAAAAGTAGTACTTCAGCCTAGAAGAGTCAAATACTCAGTAGCACCTAAACCAGATTAAAATGTAATTGGGAAATATTTAACAAAATAAATAAAAGTACAGTAGAACATAGATAATGTTAACATGTGATTTTCTAAGTCCACATGCAGCCTACAGGGATCCTTATGTATAGTTAAGTAGCCCTGTGTGCATTTGAATTTGATGCCACTGTTCTGTCCTTCTTGAAATCCTCCAGTGAGGGGGAAACTCCCCACCCCCGAAAGCTACTCTTTCCAGTTTGGGTAACTTTTAATTGTTAGAAACTTGTATCTCCCCATAAGCTGAAATTTGCCTTTTTGTAACTTCTACCCATTGAGGCTAATGTCGTGGACAGGATTCAGAGTTCAAGGGGTTAGGAAAAACATGTGAAAAGGCATTGAATTTGGATAATAGAGCAGAAGCTGTTTGCTTCCTGCTCTGTACAAACTCTCCTGAGTGTGTAGCTATTTATTATGATTATATCGCCTTCATCATTGTTGTGGTCATTATTATTATTAATTATTAACTCATTCTTATCTTTTTCAGAAGGGTTCAGATAGAAAAAACCCTAGGAAAAGTCTCTCTCCTGCAATTACTCTTTTAACGATCAACAAAGTTATGCAGACAGAAAAATAACTACTTTTTGTAGTTGAATGAAACAGCTGGGTTGTAACTGGAGAACAAAATGGCAGACCACTCCAGTGTTTTTGCTAAGAAAACCCCATGGACGATATGGGGTCAGATGTGTCTGAACAGCTCAGCAACAATAACGATTAGGTTTTGAGCTCATTGGGTGTAAGCTCATTGAAAGCATCCTTGGCCAGCTCTGGTAGTAGACAGGATGACGTGGACAGCATATGGAATACATGGAACACATATGGAAAATATATATTAAAAACATCTTTTCTTAAAGTTTTAAGAATCGGCGTTCTGCCAGGACAATCAGGGACAGCAGTTCAGTTTGTGATAATGGTCCAGTCTCAGTCTCTATTGGTAGTAGTATGGTAATTTGTCACCTGACAGTTACTGAAACATAATGAGCTTATGCAATATCATTCTAGGCTTCAGATTATATCTTATTGTGCTAAATTTTTGCAGCTTGCAGTGATGGCTTATTCCAATTCCACCATTTTTCTTGCATAATATTCATTGATCACTAAGTCCAGAGCCCTTAAAGATAACTCTTCTGTAATTTCTGGCAGTAGGGACCTGGATCTGAATTGTCATCATAAATTCTAATCATAGATTGTCAATATAAGCTCTGTTTCCACCAAAAAAAATCCACATAAGTTGACTATTCATTACTTGTCTGTCAATATATTGTCAGCTAATTACACATGGGTATCACCCATGGAGAACCTTTTGATTCAGTTCTTGGATCTTAGCAGTTTGATTGACTCCATATGGAAGTAAACCACTTTGAGTTCCATTTGATAAATCCAAGAGCAAGTACCTGTTATCAGCCTTAACTTTTTCTTGGGGGAATGACAGCTACTGTTCTGTCTGCTTTTTTTAAGCCTGTTTATCACTGTTTTCAGAGTGCCAGCTTTTTAGCAAGGAAGTATTAATCTCTCTATAGCTGCCTTAAGATGATGAAGATTCTGTTTCATTACACAGGGAGGCAATGGATGGCACTCTGGACCTCAAGGCTGTAAGACCTGAGTTCAAATGTAGCTTCAGACACAAGCTGTGTGACTTTGGGCATATCACTTAAACTTTATGTGCCTCAGTTTCCAAAACTGTAAAATGAGAATAGTAATAGCACCTACCTACAAGGGTTATGAGCTTTAAAACAAATAATATTTGTAAAATGCTTAGCACAGTGACTGGCAAATAGTAGGCGTTTAATAAATGTTTCTTTCATTAGTATTTTACAGTTTCACTTTCCAAGGCTGAAAGTATATACTTAGACTGATACCATATACATATTATTATTACCATTATTACAGTTATCTCATTCTTCTTATTTTAGTTCAGTGGAGTTGAGATAGAAATGACCTCAGGAGAGGTGACTGCCCTGCTATTATTCTGATAATGTTGCATTTGGGTGGGGGGCGGGGGGCGGTGGCACTGTTGTGGAGGTGAATAAAATGACTTTGTTTTGTGATTGAGGAAAATTGTTGGATAGTAACCTCATATTCTGTAAATTCACTGAAAGTGTTATTCGAGATAACTCTAGGAGCAAATAAGACAATAGGAATGATGTGGATGATGATGGATGATGGAGGAGGAGGAGGGAGAAGAGACCCACGTGGGAAAACTAAGACAGGTGGGTGAAAAGAGGCAGTGTAGTAAGGTGGAAAGAGGACTGGCTTTAGAGTCAGAAGGCCCGGGCTCAAGAGCCACTTCTGCTGCTTGCTATTTCTGTGACCTTGGGCAATTCACTTATTCTTTTTCACCATCAGGTTCTTCACTTGTTTTTTAAGAAGTGGCATTATTGTACTACGTGGTTTTTGAGATCTCTTCCATTTCTGGATCTAAGATCTATGGGAGTTGTCTTTTATTTTAAGAATCACTGTAATGTAGTGAATATAGAAGCAATCTCATAGTCAAGAAGACTTGGGTTCAAGTCTGCCTCGTGCATTCTCATTGTGGGACCCCGGGCAAGGTTTTTAACCTTTAGTATCTCAGACAGTTTTCTAAAACTATAAGTTTCAGAGCAAAAGCTTATGTTATGAATTGGTATCATGAGTTTCCTCATGAGGAACACAATATCAATGAAACTGCATGACAATCCAAAAAGATGTAGTGTATACATAAAGAATCCAATATGCAAACTCTTCCCTTAATAATCTGATTCCATTAAGAAAAAAAAAGTGGAATTTTCCCAAAGAGATCAATGTCAGGTGCCCAGGGACCTCACCAACCAACTTGGGTTTTACAAAGGAATGCAGAGAAGATGGAAACAAGGCTAGGTAAAAGAGCATGAATGTAAGAGCATAGCATAGTCCTATAAAAATGGTGTCAGGAGAGGCAAAACCTAGAACGAATTGAGTCTGGTAATGAAGGCTGAGGAAAAAAAAATCAAAAAAGCAATTTCTGAGCTACATAGAGAGAAAAGAAGGATCAAAGGAGGAATAGGGCCTTTGGGGTGGATGGGACAAAGATAATGAACAACCAAGAAGGGTGAGCAGCTCCATTTTGATTTTGCTCCTATTTTCTGTGCAGAGGAGGATGACCTTTGCAATTGTAAATGACAGAAGATAAGAAGGTGATGATAAGAGAGCATTAAGTTGTTTGTCCTTGATGAAATCAAGTCACCTACCCAAAGAATTATATCCTCAGGGACCAATAGAACTGGCATATGATTGCTAAGCCAGGGATCTGTGCTTTGCCATGTACTCTTTCACAGATTTATTGTTGACTTGAATAAAGGACTAGGTGGCAACCATGTTTATCAGATTTGCAAATGATATAAAGCTGTAAGTGATAGATAACTCACTAGATCCATGTTCAAATAGACACTGATCCTGGCAGGCCACATATTGACTTATGAAAACACAAATTAGAATTATCTGTATTGTGTCTTATTTTTATTTATTTTGTTAAATATTTCCCAATTATATTTTACTCTGGTTTAGCCACACTTGGGAGTTTGATACCTTTGCGCCAGACTGTAAAACCAGGATCCCAATTGATCTTAATAGGCTTGAGCATTGGGAAGATGAAATTCAAAAGATATAAATGTAAAATCTTACCTATGGCTTGTGGCCATAGGAGAGGAGGGGACTTGGTCACAGTTTCAAAAAAATCAATCTCAGTCTAAAACTGGGAGATGTAGTTAGGCAACTGGAGAAGGAAATGGCAGACCACTTCAGTATCTTTGCCAAGAAGACCCTAAATGGGGTCATGAAGAGTAGGACATGACTGAAACAACTGAGCAACAAGATGGTTAGGCAGAAGTTGTTTTGAAAAAGACCTGGGGGGATTTAATGGGCTGCAAACTCAATATGAGTTGGCAATGTGATATGGCAGCCAAGAAAACTGAAGAGATTTTGGAGTGGATGTATAAAGAGGTTTAGCTTCCAGGAATAGGGAAGTGATAGTTCACCTGTACTCTGCTTTTCTCAGATCTCATTTGGAATATTGTATTCCATTCTGGGCTCCACAAATTAAGAACCATATTTATAAGCTTGAGAATGCCCAGAGGAAGGCAACCAAGATGACGAAGGCTTCTAGTACATGTTATATGAGAAATAATCCAAAGAACTGGGTATACTTAATATTTACCCTAGAAAAGAAACTTCTCAGGGGACATTCAATACATGTGTCCAAATATTTGAGAGGCTGTCATGTGGAAGAGGGATTAAACTTCTTTTTGGTCCCAGAAGGCAGAATCCGAAGCAATTGATGGAAGTTTAAAAGAGATAATTTTAGACTTGATGTCAAGAAAAACTTCCTAATCACTGGGACTGGCCCAGAGTGGAATGTAGAATGGCTGCCTGTAAAAGTGGTGGGTTCCCCTTCTTGAAGGTCTTCAAACCAAAGCTGGATGACCACTTGTCAAATAATTTGGTTGGGATTTCTTTTGGGTACGGTGTGGACCAGGTGGCTGCCAAGATCCTTGCAACTCTCAGCTTCTGTGATCTTGTGAGTCAGGCATGGATTGGTATGTATTTGAAAGGAAGGTCATTGTGTTCTTTTGAGGACCCACTAGAAATGTTGGGATGAGAGATTTACTAGGTAATATGGCAAGAAAGGCTAAGGCATGTCCTTCGTCTGAAATTTTCCCAACCACAATTAGCTATCAATTAAGTTCTTATTTTCTTAGCTCTCTGTAATCATAAGTCTGAGACACCGAGCCCGTTTTGTTTCTAGGATTCTCCAGATACTGATTTTGTTATAAAGTGTGCCTTCTTTGAAAACCAACCTTCTTGTGTTTCATTAAACCAAGCGGTCTGAAGGTGATTTTCTCATTTCGTTCATTCATTCTGTTTTTCCAGTATTTGTGTTGTCTGTTTTGAAAGCAAAACATGTTTCTTCACATTATTATTGTTTCAAGTTGGGCAGTATCACTACAAAGGAAGTGATGTAGACTCTTTAGCAGAAAGGTCAATAGTCAATTTGATTGGTTCTCATTGGAGATATGATCAGTGATGGAATACTAGAACTAGTGAAGTGGTTTCCTTTAAAAGGGGCAGAGGGGTGCTAATATGGAGGAGAAAGGAGGAAATGGATGCTTTTCAGCACTCCTAGAAGAACCAGGATCCCCATACTCCTCCCAGTTAATCAACATGCCTGACAGCCTCACTCTTACAAAGTAGGAGTGATTGAGAGAATTAGAATGTCAACTTAAGGTCAACAAAACATGAATCGTAATTAGTGGTCTGGAATAAAAGCCTCAAACCTGTTAATAGACTTTGATGTTGCTAACGAGAAAGGTTATGAAAGTGCTGGGATTATTGTGTCAATTAATATTTATTGCTTAGCCACAGGGCAGACTTGGGGTGCACTACAAGTTCTCACTGTCTCTCTGGAGCTAATTAGAAGCAAAGACTTTGGAGATGCCACAACAAGTTTTGTTGACATCTGAATGAGAAGGCAAGGGTGTAGGCTTTCGAAGAGTAGAAACCATTGCAATATTTCCCATAGAGACTTAGGACTGGTTGATTAGCAAACTAGGGGAGCAGAGGATACTTTGGTTCTTGTTTTGTGTTTTTTACTTAGGTTTTTGTGTAATCTTCAAAGTGAAGCAAGACCCTTCAGAATGTTGGCACTGAGCAGTGAGTGGTTGGATCTTAGCCTGGGCTTAGACCAAGAATAGCTTTGCCTGAGGCAATGATTTCATTCATCATGTCCTCCCTTTTCTAGTGGACCAGAATAGTTTCTTAGCTTTGGGCCACAGTAGGCTCATTCTTTCTAATACAGAATCTTAGCATTCCAAAGTTGGAAGGGACCTCAGAGGCCAACTAGTTCACCCCAACATATCCAACAAGTAATCATCTGATTTTCCCTTAAAGATCCCTTGGAGTTGGAACCCACTACTTCCTGAGATATAGCCCTTCCCACTGTTGGATAGGTCTAATTATCACCAGTCTAAAAAATAAATAATATTGAGCCAAAAGCTACCTTTCTATATAACTTCCACTCATTACTCCTGTTTCTGTCGCTAGGACATAGCACAAGACTTATCTGCCTCTTATATTAAAGGCCTTCAAGTACTTGAAGACACCTGGTACAAGTTGCCTGAGCTTTCTCTTGGCTGAGCACCCCCAATCACACTTCCTTTAACTCATTTTCATAGTCCCCACCCCCACAATTACCCTCATCAGTCCCCTCTGGATGCCTGCCAGCTTCAAAATTGTACTACTTACCTGAGATCCCAGCTGACCACATGGATGGTCTTCTTTGTTGTAAGGGGTGGGCTCTCTGGGAAGGGAAAGTGGAAGGATTATATTGAGGGATGAAGGTGTTGTAGAAACAATAGAGATCAATAAAAAGTAAAAGTAAAATATGCAGTGCCCAGTTATGCAAAAAGTCTCTTCTGGATGTCAAGCTGCATAGAGACCGTTTCTAGTTGACCATTTTCCCTACCTGGAGCAGAGCTGACAGCAAGTGAGTGATGGAATAACATTTGGAGGACTTTCAAATTAAAAAGGAAAAAACTCCGAAACACCTGTCTCCCCCCTTCCCCACCTTTCTGAAGGAGAGTAATGTCACCTTAGTAAGAAATTCTTCATTGGGTGAATCTGTTTTCACTTTTAGTTATTGAAACAACTCTCCTACATTGTGTCTCTGTGTAATATGCTTCTATATAGTGCAACAAACATAGTTTAGACACACTGTGGGGCTGGATCAAGATTTTAATTGGATAAAATAACTCATCTCAATACTCTTCATTTGAGGCTGTAAAGATGGGGGTGGGGATGTGGAATAGAACTAGGAATAGAGATTCTCTCTGTAACCCTGTCCTTAGGGTCCCTTCTCTGGCACTGTCTCAGAGGAGAAACTGCCAAATTGTGAAATAGCTTTGATATTCTAGCAACCAAAGCCCTTTGGATGGGGCTCAAGGCAGAACCCTGCTGGAGAGCAAACGGTGTCAGAACATGGGATGCCAAGCCTATGGAAGGTATATGAGGATAGTTCCCTAGATCAGAGGTTCTTAACCTCTTTTTTAGGTCTGATTAAGCCTATAAATACCTTCACAGGACACTATTTTAAAATAATTGAAGGGGATACTAAATTTCAGTCAGAGGTCAGTGAAAATAAAGGTTTCATTTTTCCCCATCCAAGTTCATAAAATTTATCCACGGACCCCAGGTTAGGATGGGCTCTAGATGGGCTCTCAGAAGGAAGTATGCAGAGGCCAACTTTCTTCCAGCAATGCCATCATTTATGTGGCACCGGGCAAGTGAGGGAGGATCATAGATTAAGAGGTGGAAGGGACCTCAGAGATTCTAGCCCAACTCCCTTAGTTTACAAAAGAGAAAACAGGTCTAGTTAAATGACTGAACCTAGCCGCAGGACCTGGGTTTTAATCTCATCTCTGGCACTTGATATCGGTGTGACCTTGAACAAGTCTTGTAACTTTTCAGGGCTTCACTTCCTCCTCTGGAAAAGGGTGGGTTTCATAGGGGATTCGATCTAGACCTGAAAGAAACCTCAAGGGCCATCTATTCTAACTCCCTTATTTTACAGATGAGGAAACTGATGCCCAGAGAAGTTAAATTACTTACCTGAGGTCATAGAGATAGTAAAGGGCAGAGGTGGGATGATTTAAATTCAAGCTTCCCAACTCTAAATGCAGAGCTCTTTATACAGTTCCATTGTATCGGATGACCTCCGAAGCCCTTTCAAGCTCTCCAGTCAAAATTGCAAAGCTGGGATTCAAAGGCAGGTCCTCTGACTCCATTTATACCACACCGCCTCCTGTTGTGCCAACACAACACTGTGGTGCATGGAGGTATGCATGAGCAGCTGTACCTCCATGCCTCAGTTTCCCCAAGTCTTCTATATACTGACTTGGCAGACATGCAGTAAAGACAAATTTGATTTCTTTGGAAGGTGCTTTAGAAAGCCAGATTATTAATTAACCCTAAATGCGCATCTTGAGGTTATTATCATTATTAGTATAATAACTGAGGGCAGGATCTGTGAGGCTGTAAAAATGTCCAGATATATCCACAAGGCCAATTTGCTCCTTTATTAAGAAGTTAGCCCAGAAACCCTTCAAATCCTTGATACCACTGATACCAGTTAATTTGTGAAAGGGTTTTGTAGTTACCGTTTTCTTGGTGTTCTTAATTTTCCAATCATGCTTTTCGTTGGCTTCAAATGTGCTCACCAGAACCCTGCCAGGTTTTGGCTGGAAGGAATATATTTCCGAGCTTAGCTGGACATCAGCTTTCTTTGGGCTTTACCCAGGTTTTTGACAGAGAAGGCAGTGTCGCAGGGGTTGACTATGTCTAGACAGCTCAACCAGATGCTTTGTAATTCATGTTTGGTAACAGACACTTCCAATCTTCCAAAAGGAAATTTGTTTTATCTAAGGAAGTTACATTCAAATTGCACCACACCCAGAGGAAGTTCTGGGTTTTTCTCACTTAGGGAAACTGGAAGCTTGAGTGACTTTTGGGGACATTCTCTAGTCTCTTCTGAGATGTTAATTACTGAAGGTGGTCCTGAACAAGGCCAGAAATTAGGCATACACAAAAAATTCAGCATTCTAAGATTCAAACTATAAAAACCACACCAGAGCCCTGTGATTCTATTCAGACTTTGCAAGAGTCTTCTGTTCCTATTTGGGTGTCCTGGGGTAAAAAAAAGATGTGGAGAAATTGGAGTCTAGTGACTCAAAGAAAGAACAGGATGTTGGCTGAGCCACAGGATAAGGTACACAGCCTCTGGGCCTAAAAAGAAATTAAGTTTTACCTAAAAGAAATGCTATTGATGAGTAAAAGTTTAATAAAAATGAAAACTCTCCAGAATAGTACTAGAGTGATACTGTATATCTTTAGGCTATTTCTGCTAATGTATTAGACATGCTCTCTTGGGAAATGAGTAACTATGGAAAGGGGGAAATATCTTACGAGCTAATAAAAAAAAAGATTCTACACCTGAACATTTTTGAAACATTCCTTCTGGGGATGGAGACTAGAGCTGTGATTTCATAGATATAGGGATCTCCTAGCTGAGGAAATGCCCCCTCCCAGTGCAGTGAGGCAGCTTACACTCAATTGTAGCTTGTAGCACTGAGAAGTGATATGTCTTGTCCAGGGTCTCATAGCTGGTGTGGGCCAAAGATAGGGCTCGAAACCAGGTTTTCTTGGCTTTGAGGCCAGGGCTCTATCTAGAATCCCACTGCTGCTGTTTGGTCCTTTAGTCGGGTCCAGCTCTTCGGGAGTATCTTGGCAAAGATACTGAAGTAGTCTGCCATTTCCTTCTCTGGTGAGTCCTTATTTTACAGATGAGGAACTGAGGCAAATAGGGATCAGGTGACTTGCCCAGGGTCACACAGCTTAGTAAGTAAGGTTTGAGCTCAGATCTTCCTGACTCCAAGCCCAGTGCTCCATCCACTGGTCCATCCAGCTGCCCCAGAATCCCACTGGTTAATCCCGAATTTACTCTCAAGAAACAGTGGGGAGAAAAAAATAGAAGCCCAGTCAATCACAACTGTCTTTACTCAGAATCTCAAGACTATTTCAAGAGAGCACAAATCCATTTTGATTTTGTAATGCTGTACTGAAGGCGGATATCTGGAAAGCTTCCTTAGGCATATTTTAACATTGCCGATAGCTCTGTGACTTCAGAAAAGGCATATATGCTTTGGGGGTATAGCTTTCCTCATTTGTGAAAAAAAAAAGGAGGCTAGACTGCATGGTTTCCAGGGTCCCTTCCAGCTTTCCTAATCATTCTACATTTCTCTACTGCAAACACTTTGTAATCAGTTTGTGAGGTTGACTTAGGAGAGTTTTGGTGGGAGGAATGCAGATTTGAGGCATTTTTGACAGTGTTATGAGGCATTTGAACCTGTGTGCAGAGCAGCCTTCGGTATGTACCAGGCCAGGTCTTGCTTATCTTCCAGGTGAGCTGAAGGGATGGAGGGAAGGAATGCTCCTAGATCAGAGGGCCGAGGACAGGATGGAGGACATGCATAGGGGGCTTGGGCTTAGAAGGAGAATTGAGCAAAGAA
Source organism: Phalanger gymnotis (assembly GCA_028646595.1). Classification (NCBI taxonomy): domain Eukaryota; kingdom Metazoa; phylum Chordata; class Mammalia; order Diprotodontia; family Phalangeridae; genus Phalanger; species Phalanger gymnotis. Next base: position 300,754,612 of record CM053626.1, on the reverse strand, counting down.
AAGGAGGGCAGGTGAAGATGTCGATGGGTTTGGAAGTATTGAGCAAAGCAGATGAAGGACCTTACGACAGATCATCTTTATCTTTATTATTTGTCATTATCAACCTGTATTATTGTTTATTTGGAAGTGCTAATAGAGTATCTAACTAGAAATGCCAGTCTGGAGCTCAGAAAAAGCAGTGGAATGGTTGACTTGGAGTCAGGAAGACTTGAGTAAAAATTCTACCCCAAATAGATGTTTACTAGCTGGGCAGTCTTTTATCTTCTCTGGGTTTCACTTTCATCATCTGTAAAGAGCCTTTAAGGTCCCTTCCAGCTCTATGATTATATGATGGAAGGTCCTGGGGCTAGAGACATAAATTTGGCAGTTATCTGCATAAATGGAACAGTCGAAACCCTGGAAATGAATGGGCTTCTAGGGAGAATCAAAGATTTAGATTAAGAAGGGATTGCCTTTGCCCTCTGGTCCAGCCTCTTCCTTTTTTAGGTGAGGAAGCTGAGGCCCATAAAGGCTAAGTGACTTGCAGTGGATCATGCAAGGTAGAATTTGAACCCAGGTCATCAGACTTGAGAACCAGTTCCAATTTTACTACAGTATGTTGTCTCCACATAAGAGAGAGAGTAGTTCTAAAAGCTTTTCTTTTTGCTCTAAACACAGTATTACTCTTTGCTCATTTCAATCGTCAGCCGTATAGGAGAGTTGGGAGACCTGCATTTGCAGGTACAATTTCTGCGTGATTCCCAGGGGAGTGCCCTTGGAGAGCCACGATGATAGGGAGAAGGTTAAAGACAGAACCTTGGAGAGCATCCATCCGAGGATTGAAAGGGAGCCATTAGATTTGGCATTGATAACCTTAAGGCAGCCTGCTTCTGGTAAAACTTGGGGCCATAGAAGCCAGATTGCAAAGGGCTGAGGAGAAACAGTGGGTGCTGGGGAGTGACCCACTAGCATTTAAAATCTTACCTCTGACTTTGAAATAAAAGGCTTGGTCCCCCTTAAAGGGACTGTGGGATCCGTTATGGCGAGAGAGCTTTATTTTACAGAGCAGAGGAACTGTCCTGGGACTCCTGAAAACCCATCACACAAGGGGCCACCTTTTCCTGCTGTGCTTTGGATCTGTCCTGTCTGCCTTTGTATACTCAGCTCTTAATACAGTGCCTGGCGTGAAGTAAGCACTTCATAAATGCTGATTGACCAACTGTTTAAACCCAGTAAAACAGACTGTGTAGATGGAAAGCAAATAGCTGAGCTTGGAGAACAGCTAACATTCCATATCTTTTTCTTCTTTCCTTAACCCATGGTTTTGTATTAATGATTCAGTACGGCTTTGCTCAGGATACTCCAGCTAATAAACTAATTGGATATTTTCATACACATCAGGCTGGTTTTTCACTGGGATTTAGAATGTGACAGGAAGCCTCTGGCTTATGTCTTTGCTATACACACAGTGGCTTAGGGAAGAGGCGGTTGGCATGAGTGTGGGCAGACTGCAGCTGGAACAGAGAACAGCGAGGCCTTTCTTGACTCTCTGGGCCAGTTAATATTTCAGGGCCTTGGGGGTTTTTTTTCTGTGTAGTTTTTGCAACTAATCTTTTTCACAGGAAGGCTATGAGGGTGGATGTTTAGAAAATACATTTTTGACATATTGAGCTCCTTAGAATTTTGAAAAGAGAGAAATTACTGTCTATGGCAGTTGGTAAAGGAAAGAACTGTAGCTCTCTGTCTAATTTGAAAAGCCTTCAAAACTTGTCCAGAAGTGGAATGAGCTGCCTCAGGAGGTGGTAATGGGTTTCCTCTCCCTAGAAGTCTCCAAGCGGAGGTGGCTGGATGGCCATTTATTGGGGATGGTGTAGAAAGGATGCTTGTCTAAGTGTGGGTTGGGTAGATGGACTCTTGAGGTCCATTCCAAATCTGAGGAGGAAAAAATATCTGACTATTTTCGCTGATTTTTAACTAGGAGTAATCTTCAGGATTTACAAATTCTGTAAATCTTCCCCTGCTGTGGAGCAGTCAGTCAATAAACTTTTATTAAGTGCCTACTATGTGTTAAATGCTGGAGATATGAAAAGACAAAAGACAATCCCTTCCCTGAATTCAAGGAAGTCACAGTCTTTTGGGTGAGACAACAAGCAAGCAAATATGTACAAACTATATATTATTAATATATAAGAAATATATATCATAAAAAAGTATATATTACATAAAAACATACGATATAAAATAGCATATTTGATATATTACATAGTGATATATTATTGACATGTTAATAATAATATGTTATTGGTATATTATTAATATATTACTACGTAATATTACGTATACATAGTATAATATGTCACATAGTAATGTAAATAAAAGTATTAACAGAGGAAGGGCACTAAAATTGAGAGGTTGGGAAGGAAAGGAGGAAGGACTTAACTGAGGGGTCTCTCCTCCCTCCCTTTCCTCTAACATGTTATGGACCTGAATTTTAAGCAGTTCTTTTTCCTTTTTAACATTCCTTTGCTGTAGTTTCCCTATATATTAGCTAGCATGATCACAAGTGGATTAAGCACCACTTATGTTTTCATCTGACAAAACAGTTGGTGAATATTAGAAAGGTACATCCTTATATTGTTAATGAACTGACCATATTATTTACACGAGCCTGAAGACGTGAGTTCATCTATTTGTGGTAAATCATCTAAGCAAATTTGACATATTGTGAACAAATGAGTAACAGTGAAGACAATGTCAACTGTATATATGTTGTTTTCCCCCAAGTAGAATGTAAGGTCTTTGAGAGCTCGTGTATCCCCTGAATCCAAAACAGTGGCCGGCACATAATAAGCACTCCATAGTACTCACAGTAGGCTTATTGAATCGAGTTGAAACGGGTCAACCCCTTCGTTCTACCGACGAGGAATCTGAGACTCAGATTAAGTTAAATATTTCAGTCGGGGTCACCCAGATAGAAAGCGGTAGAGCCAAGATTCAAACCCGAGTCTTGTGACTCCACATCAAACCTTCTTCTCCCATTGTGCCTCTGTAGTCATCTAATGCCTTCACTTTAGAGATGGGTAAACTGAAGCCCAAAGAGGTTAAATCATTTGCTCGAGGCCACACAAGTAGTAAGAGAGGAAAGATTTAAACCCCGGTCCTCTGACTCTTAAACTCAAAGCTTCTTCCTCTAGACTTATCTAAATCATTAATTTTACAGATGAGGAAATTAAGGCCCAGAGAGGATGAGTAACTTACTCAGAGTCACACAGGTAGCAAATAAGAGGGTCAATTCAAAACTAGGTCCTCTGACTGTGAAAGCATCTTTCCATTGTGCCGTGGGGACTCTAATGCTCTTTAGCCAGTGGGGAACCAGGGGTATGCTAATCCCTTTTCTGGGCTCCATGAGTCAGAAGGCGTGGGAGAAGATACACCCTCTACTGGAAAAGATGTCAAGGGTCATAGAGTCATTAGAGAAAAGATAAGTTTTAGCGAATGCAAAGAGACGGGAAGAATGCTCTTGGAATAGTTCAGTGTTAGTGTGTGTATTCACAAAGAAAGGGGAGTATCAAAGGATACTGGAGAAAAGAATAACAGAGCATTGAGGAGGGGGGGGGGAGCCCCCCGGCCCCCCCCCCCCCCCGCTGAGTTTGTGCCTAGGGCAATAATTTTAGATTGGGGAAGTAGGAGGTTGGGAAGTATGCTGGAAGGACAGACATACTGGCTGTGGGTGAGGAAGAGTGCTGAATGGGCAGAATTTCACTAGCCCCAAGGTTCTAACAGGAATGTTGGTGTGATTGGGGGGGGGCGCTCTGCAGGCCTCCCCAGGGGGTCTGTCTCGCCTGATGGCTGAGTCACTGCTTTCAGTGCTTGGAAAAGGGCAGACTGGGGGCTTACCTCCACGAAGTCACCTCCCCAGGTGGTCTATCTGGCTAGCCCTCCTAGAGAATCCTAATAAAGCTCTTAGGCTGAGGGCTAGAGGGATCCTGGTGCAGCTGTCAGGTTGACTCAGTATCATGGTCTGATTATAGATACATCAATAGCATCTGACATCCGCTGAATATGCTATGTATTTTTCCAGGCAAAATCATGGAAATCCTATTCAACTTGGAGGAGCCGCTCTGTAATATAATAACTTTCAGGAACCTCATACCATCTAGAACTTTAAGGCTGTGTTTAAATTCTTATTGGAAATTCCTGCCATTCATATTTCATTAAAAAATGGATTTGATTCCTTTTTAATGAATTCCAAGTTAGGTGAATATCAAATGTCAAAAAGTCTTGTATTTGTATGACTATGAATCATGAAACATTATGGCCTCTGAAGGACTGATGTTCGAGATCCCTCAAAGGGAAACGAAGGCATGTTGTAGGGGAGGAGTCAGCCATGGAGGAGTTCTGAAGGAAGTTTGACGTAAAGATGTTTTTAATGTCTAGTATTAGTATAGTGATTTCAGGTTTATAAAGCACTTTACCTGTGTTATCTCAGTTGTTCCTTGAAATGACCCTGAGAGGGGGGTGCTATTATCTCCATTCTAAGGCTGATGAGTGACTCGACCAGGGTGACATAAACTACAAAGGGTCTAAGGTAGGATTCAAAGCCAGGTCTTCCCAACTATAGGTCACATGCTCTCACCGCTACTCCACTTAGCTATGTGTAGTGAATGAAGATGGGCTGGTTACTGATGAAAGCAAGGGATTGCCAGTGGAAAGTCCGCATGCTTCCTTGTCATCCTCAAAAGGTGAAGAGAAAATGAGGAGGCTGCCAGAACTTTGGCTGGACCCATTGAAGTGAACTTAGAAGAGGGCATGGATGAAAGTCATGTAGGATGGGTAGGCAAGGACCAACTGTTGTGGACAAAAATTTTATCACCAGCAGCCAGTGTAGTGATGGCCTTCTCCAAATGTAGGTAGGCTAGACTTGGGTTCACAGACATGCTGTTCACCACCAAAGCCTTTCCAGCTTAGGAGGACCTGGCAGAACTTAACATCTACTCACCTCCACATGAGTGCAGGTCTTAAAGATGTTCTCTAAGTGCCGATGAGTGAACTTTATTTACATGGTGCTTTAAGATCCACAGTATGTGATTTATAGAATTCAATTCAACAAACTGTGATCGTCTACTGTGTCAGATACTAGAACTATAGAGAAACAAATGAAAATAAAATGGCTTCTTTCTTGAAGGAATTTATATCTAGCTAAGGAAGATATAACTCTTTTGATCCTTGTAGTAAGTCTGTAAGGGCAGCTAGGTGGCACAGTGGGTAGAGTGCCATGTCTAGAGTCAGGAATACTCATGTTTAAAAGTTCAAATCTAGCTTTATACCTACGTGACCCTAGGCAAGTCACTTAAACCCTATTTGCCTCAGTGTCCTCATCTGTAAAATGAGCTAGGGAAAGAAATGACAAAGCACTCCAGTATCTATATCAATAAAACCCCAAATGGGGTCACAGAGAGTTGGGCACGACTGAAGAACAACAACAACGTAAGTCTCTGAGGTAAAAAGTAGAAAGATTCTCTTCATTTTATGAATAAGAAAACTGAGGCTTATGGGAGATCAAATAATTTGCCTGTAGCCACAGTGAACATCAAAGTCAAGATTCAAATCCAGATCTTTCCTGATTCTGTGTCTGATACACTCTCCACAGCATCATAGCTTAATTCCCTTTGCTAAATGCTAACTTTGGATTATTAAATTATGACATATGGCTTCATGGTTTGTGGGCATGGTAGAGGGACCCGAGATTTAAGAAAATCCAACACGGTCTAACCAAACCTACGTCTTTCTGCCAGCATCTCAAAAATAGGAAGAAACACATAGAATAAGACAAAGGATCAACAGGCAAAATATAACTCCCATAAAATAATCTTCTTGGGAAAAATGACAAAAGTGGCTACATTAAAAACCACTAGGTCCTGCCAAACCTTCCTTCCTCCCAACCCCTCACCTTAGGCTGAAGGTTGAGGAATCTGCTCACAGTGGCATTGGAAGTTACAATGTGAGAGACATTTGGAAGTCATAGCCAGTGGGAGCCATATCTTGGTCAGCCATTGCTACAAACTAAGTTAATCCTCAGCAACCCTACATTCAGAGCCTTTCTATCCTCATCAGGAGGAAGGTCAAAAGTTAAGACTTTCCAGGGAGACTGAGAAAATGAGGAAGCATATGAACACTATTGAAATAATGGAGACATACTATGCATTAAGATATTTCTGGATAAAACTCTAGGATAATTCTGCATTAACTTGAAAGAGAACTTCTTTTCTAAAAAAAAAAAAAGATGATAGACTGGCTGCAACCAAATAAAGGAGGAGAAAAAGAGATAAGGGATACAATCAGCTCTTGGTAGAAAAATTGAAAGAAAGACAAGCAGCTTAGAGTACAAGTTGTAAAACCATAGCAAAATAATGGACATCATTGGGGCTAAAGGACAGAGGAAACAAAACTAAAAAAATCAGTTATACAGTAAATATTATTAGAGCAAAGTCAAAGACATCAAAATTGGAAGAATGTGAAATATCTACTATCAAAGACAACTGGTATAGAAAATGGAATAAAGACAAGAAATTTAATACGTATCTGGCTCTCAGAGGGGAAAAAAAAAAACCTCCCCAAAACCTGGATAACATTTGAAAGAACTTGTTTTTAAAAATTCTCAGAAGTTTTGGAACCAGAGGACAAAGTCAAAATAGAATCCACAGATGAAAGCCAGAAAAGAACCCAAAATTTTGCACAGCCAGATGTATGATTTCCAAATTCCAGATCTCTTACATCAAAGGAAAAAATATCATAAGTGGTCAAGAAAGATAGATCAGGTACCAAGGAACCCTAGTCAGAATCAGACCAAAGAAAATATTTGACAGAAAAGTAAAAGGAAAAAAACCTATGTACAAAAATAACTAACTCATTTTGCAAAGCCGAACAAAGACCCTACAGGAAATAAAATAGACTTTTAATGAAAATCAGTGACTTTTAAGCATTCCTGTTGAGAAAACCAGAGCTATGTATTTTTTGAAAGGCAAATGTGGCAAACAAAAGAAACCAAGAAAGTTAAACAAGATTTAATAGAAAAGTGATGAGATCAAGTCTTTGTAGAAGGCACTGATTTATCTTTGTTATCCCACCATGTTTAGGGGCCAGGGAGCAAGAAGATACAATTTCAGGGATTGAGTATTAAAGGGATGACCTAGAAAATGAGTGGAGAGGAGGAAAAGGGAGGGAGGGAAGGAGGGATTTATTTATTTCATAATCAGGACACCATATGAGAAGATTATTCAAGTACACATCTTATGAACCTCATTCTTGTCTGATCCTGGCAATAGGACATTGCAATAAGAATCTAGTAGAAGTATAACGGATGGGATTGCACTGATTTGGGAGAGGGGCAAGAAGAATGAGAGAGAGAGAGAGAGAGAGAGAGAGAGAGAGAGAAAGATTAAACAATCTGGGTATGGGCTAGGAAAAGAAAGGGGAGAGGACTGAGACGGGATTATCCCAGGAAATATAAACTGCATATGCACAGTTCCTATTTAAAAAAAAAAACCCAACTCCAAACCAAACACAAAAGTCCAGTCATATATAATAACTTAGGGAATTAATTATTTATTATTTTCAAAGAATTCCATTTTACAAAAGGATACCCTTTAAATAGTGGGTCCCTTATTACAGTTGACAAATGCATCAATTTGCTCTGTTTTTCAGGGACATATCTATTCTATGAAGTGAACTGCATTTTGTTGGAATGAGACCAAAAGTGCTTGATTCTATACCTGCCCTGGTCTCAAATCACTAGGTGGCCTTATTTAATTTCCCTGTGCTCCAGTTTCACTGTATATCAAAATGGGATTAACATAGAATTATACATTTAGAACTGGAAGGAGCCTCAGAGGGCCCATCCAGGTGTAACTCACTTTATGTAATATGTATTCACCTAAAGCTCTGTTCCTAAAATTTTATGTATAAGTTAAACTTTCTTAAACCATAAGATTTAAGAAAGCCACAATTTGAATAATGGCCACTAACATTCAATAGAAACCCTACAGCAAATCTTTTCGTAAAATGAAGACTCATTTGGAATATAAAAATTGACACGTAATATATGCATTTTAAAATGAACATTTTTGTATATTTAGTTTTGTGTATCATATTAATGTAGTTCTTAACTTCTCTGGGTCTTCGTTTTCTCATCTGTAAAGTGAGGGCTTTGGACCAAACAATCTCTCAGGTCCTCTCTGGCCCCATTTCCGTGAACCATGATTTAATGAAGAACAACTAATAACATGATTACAAAATATATAAGGTTAGCAAGAGCAGTAAACTAAAAACTGGGAGAGAAGTAGGTTCAAATGCTGCCCTACGTTCTACTGGAATCTCCATTTTGTTATGAGACTTGGTTGTTATGCTAGGAAATACCCTGAGAGGCAGAGCATAGCTTTGAGTTTGTTTGGGATGGGGGGTAGGGAACAACTTGAGTCCCTGTCTCACTTATCAGAATTAACAACTTGAAGGCAACATCATTTTTATGATGTATTTTTTTTAGCATCCCCAACTCTCTCCGAAGATGCTAACTTGTAAAGAAGTTTGGTTTTCTACACCCACCAAGTAAGAGCAAGGGGTAAAGGGAGAGGGGGACACATTTCACTCAAGAACCCCAGATTTGGAACTAGAAGAGATTTTGGAGGCTATTTTGTAGATAAAAATATTGGGGCGCCATGAATCAAAGCAACTGCCTTAAGTTCACCCAGGTAGAACAGAATGGAGGCAAAGATGAAATTCAGCTTCCCTGACTCCAAATTGCATATTCTTTCCACTATCCCATACTGCCTCTCAAGATTCAGTTTCGACCAAGATAAATTCCAGGCTCCAGTTTGCCAATGGGGAAAGGGCATGGTGGCGGTGGCCTACTTTCTTCTCTAGATCTTTCTTTGGTTCCTAAGCCCTCTAGGGGGTTGAGGAGCACAGTAACAGAAAAGAAGGCTCTCAAGCCATTTCTCTACCAGTCTAGCCAAGAGATGTTTTCCAGCTCCTCTCCCTTGCTGACGAAGAAAAGATTGTGAATCAAATATCCTCAGCTATCACACCCAGACTCAGTTCTCCTGGCCTCATTCCAGTTCTAAACTCCTCTCCCCTGCCATTCCCTAGATAATCCTGTTGGCTCAGAGCCCTGCCAAAGGCCCTCCCGTTCTGCCTCCTAATTATGACTCCCTATTTCTAGCACCTTAGGCTTTCAGTCCAGAAAAAAAAAACAACATTGAATAGCATATGTGTTCCCTTAAAAAAAGAAAACTTGTTTGTGTCTGGGGTGTGTGTGTGATATGTGTGTTGGTATATATATAGATAGATATAGCTATAGATATAGATATATTTATATATAGGTAGATATATTTTTACATTTATAAAATGATACATTATATAATTACATTTTATAAAATTGTCTACGTATAACATTATAGGTTACATGAAAATTCTTCAAATGATTTAACAGTTAAAGGCAGTGTAGCACCGTGTGTATGTATATATTTATAAATATATTTTAAATTTATAAAATATGCTATGTATACTTAGATTATATATAAAATTATATGTAAATATATTTATATATAATTTTTACAGATTACAATGAAAATTACCTCTGTAAATGATATATTTTATATTATTATAGTATATTTAAATTATTTATAAATATATACTTATATAATATTTATAGATTGGATGAAAAATTATTCAAATGATTTAGCAATTAAAGACATCACGGTTCAGTGTGTATATAGGTATATATTTATAAATATATTTTTACATTTATAAAATTATTCGGTATATATGATTGTATTAAATTACCTATTATAAAATTATTTGTAAATATGTTCCATATATTGCATGAAAAATATTCAGATAAAGATTTAACAATTAAAGGCAGCATGTGCAATATGTATATATCTATGTGTGTGTATATATACGTGTATATACATATACATACACACAAATTTACCTTTCACGCAAATGAAAGGGATTGGTGTCACTTCACCACTCCCAGTCTCGGAGCTTTCTTTCATTTCAAGAGCAATTGAAGGTTTTGTAAAGTGCTTTGCTTATATCATCTTCTTTAGCCCTTCCACTGCAAATACTGCTTCTAATTGATTTAATTTTTACATTTGCATTTGAATTTTCAGCTAGGTGGCACAGTGGATAGATGCCAGGCCTGGAGTCAGGAAGACTTATCTTCCTGAGTTCAAATCTGGCCTCAGACATCTACTAGATGTGTGATCCTGAGCAAGTCACTTAACCCTGGTTTGCCTCAGTTTCCCCATCTGTAAAATGATCTGGAGAAGAAAATGGCAAACCACTCCAGTATCTCTGCCAAGAAAACCCCGAAGGAGGTCACAAAGAGTTGGACACAACTGAAAATAATGAACAACAGTAATAACAGACAATTAAATCATTTTTCATGAATAATTCCAAAGTGTTTTCCACAACAATTGAGCCAATGAAATAATATGCCCAGGTGTGAAAAAGTACTTACTGAGAGCTTATGACTTGGGAAGCCCCATGCTGCCTGCTGGGGATTCTCAAAGAGCTCACGCTTTAATGGGAGGGGGCAGGGCAATACCTATAAGAGTTCAGCTGGAAGGCAGTTTAAAATGCCTGGAAATCTTTTGACCACAGTGGCAGGGTGGATTGCAAGGCCCATGAGACGTTAGGATCATAGGTAGTTTAGATGGCAGTGTTTGGGGCAGCGTCAGTAGGGTTTAGGAGAAAAGCAGAGGGTAAGCCCTGCAGTATTCAATTTTAGTGAAAGAACTGTAGAGAATCCATTGTGATGGAAGAAAGGAAGTGGGGATAGGAAGGAAGGAAAGAAGGGAAAAAGGGAGGGAGGGAAGAAGAGAGGGAGGGCTTTTTCTTCCACAGAATGACAGAATATGGAAGTTGGAAGAAACCTCGTACATGAAAGGAATCCTCTCTACAACATACCTGGCAAATGGTCATCCAGTAATCTTTTGGCAATATTACTTGACTGTACTTAAGACCTTTGTTTTATTTGACTTAGAAAAATAATTATAAAGCTTAACAAACAAAAATAATTTTAAAATTAACCTGCTGTTGTTTATTAAAGGAGCTGGTATAGAACCAAATGGCCAGAACTGCAGACAAAGAAAATTGTATGTAGTCTGCAGTAAGCTGAACTCTGCATTGATTTTAAAATTAATACAGTATCAAGAAAGGAGAAAACATTTTTGCGACCAAAAGGCTTTCTCGAGCCAATATTTTTAGGCATCTTTTTATGAGGCTATAAACATACATGTAGATATTGAAGGAGCATTGCTTATTCCTCAAAGCATCAGCATTGGACAGAATAAAGGTGTGAATGGAAATAGAGGTCCACTTTATCAGTAAATCAAGAAGTGTCTACTGGGAGATGAATGTAGAATTGCACAAGACAAGCGATAGCCTGATTTGTTTCTTAAATTCTTTAGTTTTAGCTTACTTGTTATAATATACAGTTCTAAAGGAAATCCAATGCCTAGCCTGCGCTGTAGCTGTATAGCTTTATTCTCTTCCATTTCTAACACTTTTAAGCTTATCTTTTAAACAAAGAGGATTTTGGCATCTATGACAGGATCCTTCACTGCCTTCTCCCTTCATGGGAGTATTGGAGAAGCTGCTTCTTAGCATATCACTCTTACAATTCCACAGCCTTCTTGGGTTTAGCTCAAGACTCAGTGAAATTCAATTCAATACATTTATTAAGCCAATATGTTTATGACAGCCTCTGGGATAGGGACCTGGGAATGCAAAGTGGGGGGAGAATGATACAGTCCCATAACGTCACGGAGATTACTATCTAGTAGGAGGAAAAGACATGGACATAAGTAAAAGCCAGAATATAATTAAATGTGTATGGAGAGGTCAGATAAAGCGGTATCCAAAATTTAAGCAAGGAAAAATCATATTCAAGTGGGGTAAGGAATTCCTAGATAAGGTGGCCCTTGAAGGAGAAGGATTCCAACAAGTGAATATAGCCAGGAAGGAAGATGCATGGAGGCAGGAGAGGGAATGGTGAGATTCGGGACAGTTATAAAATCATAGATTTTATAGATGGATGGCTGAAAGGGATCTCAGAGACCAACTCTACCATCATCTCATTTTAGAATAAGAAACTAAGGCCCAGGAGGTTGACTTGCCCAAGGTCATCCAAATAGCGTCACAGTTCAGATTCAATGCAGGTCCTCCGATTCCCACGTCACTTCTGTTTCCACTGAGCCACCTCATTCTTGGTCCTTTCAACCAATTGTTAAATTGCTTGGTTTCAAGTGTCCTCACTATCCAGGTCACCTGCTTTTGACACACTTTAGCTTGTTGATGTCCTGACTAAAACATGGCACCCAGAACCGAACACGATACTCCCAACGTGTTCTGACCTGGGCAGAGAACATCAGGACTATTTTGTGCTGGGCACTGTACTTCTGCCAATGCAATCCAAGGTCACGTTAGGTTTTTTTTTTGGTCTGCCATGTCACATTGCTAACATTGAACTCACAGGCCACTTGCCATCAGATCTTTTTGACATAAACTTCTGTCTGGTCACAATTTTCCCCCACCCACACCTGAACCCAACTAAAGGACTTTAGATTTGTCTTATTAAATTTCATCTTATTAGACTTGGCTCATTATCCCAGCCTGTCTAGACCTTTAGGGATCACCATCCTGTCATCTGATGTATTAGATATCACTCCCAGATTTGTACAGTCTTCAAACTCAGTAAGAGTGCTATTTCTTTATCCAAGACATTTAAAGATGTCGAACAGAACAGGGTCAATGACAAAACCCAGCAGCACTCTACTCTGCCCAATAAATCTCTGTTCTTTGAGTCTAACTAGATTCAAAGTTCAGCCTAGTTCTGGTTCAACTAACTGTGAATCCACTGGACCGTGCTCTTGTCGAGTCCATACCTTTCTATCTTGTCTATAAGAATATTGGGAAAGATTGTGTCAAATAAATACCTTGCTAAAATCCAGAATGTTTGGAATAGGACTCTCGGCTATTCTCCCTACAAAATCCCCAGTCCCATCTGTGATCATTGAGGTAGGGATAGGGCATTTGGTGTAGGGGACTTCTTGGTAAGGAAACTTTGTTGGTATCTTCTCTGCAACTTATACTTTTAGAGAGTTGCTCTGTATCAACTGGCTAAATGACTTCCCCAGAGTCATATAACCTATGTGTCATAAGCAGAACTTGAACCCAGTCTTTGCTCCTACAGTTCTCAATTCATTTAATTAAAAGCTCATGTATGATTGAGCATCAACAAAATCAATCAAAATTGCTTAGTAACATTTAAGTTAATTTCAGTTATTTTAGATATGAAATAATTTTTCCATTGTTCCCGCTAACTGAGCAAGATTCTTTGTTCATTCATTCCTATTCACTTTTCCAAATTTTGGTTCATGTATATTAAATTCCTGTGATGCTTATTATTTCATGTAGGTCTTTCCAGATCTCTTTGCATTTCACATACCTTTTGGTCTTAGTTGCATTAAAATCTTTCATTACATTAAGGTGCTACAATTAAACTTATTTCCCTATTTCTGAGCATTTAGGTTGTTTCTAGGTTGTTTTGTTTTTCAATTAAATGCTGCTAGGAAAACCTTTGCTTTTTTTTCTTCTGGCGGTAGTGGTTGTTTTTGGTAACACTTTCAATGTATATTCCTAACAAAGGAATTGTCGAGTCAAAGGGAATGAATGATTAGTTTTGCCACTTTTAGGCTGTACTGTCAGATTACTCTCCCAAAATATCCTACAAGATGGCAATTCAACCAGTTGTGTATGAGTGTACCTGTTCTACCACACCCTTACCAGCATATAGTTTTGCTGCTTTTAATTATTTTTGCCCTTTTTTATTAAGATTTTTTATTTTTAATTTACAACACTGAGTTCCACATGATTTTGAGTTCCAGATTTTCTTACTCCCCTCACTCCTCCTTCCCCAGGACGTCATGGAAGAAATAATAACTCAGTTGCTTTTATTTTCATCTTTTTTATTATTAGGGAGCTGAAGCAGTTTATCAAGTCACCATTAATAATCTGTTTTTCTCCTATTGAAAATTCTTTTTATATTCTTTGATATGGTCCCTAAATTTAATACCCCTGTAAATTCATATCTGAAATTTTCATTGGAACTAAACTAAACACAGCCTCACCAAGGGAAATAGAGTCCAGTGAGGCACAGGACCTCCGACCTATGCTACTTGTTGAACTTACAAGATAAAAGTAATAGATCATTTTGTAATCCAGGCCCCAGTAAACAAACAAGCCTGTTGTTGTGTTGGTCTGGAATTACTTGTCTGCAGTTTTATGCGCTACAGGAAGTTGCTGGGGTACAGATCATTCCTGACGCCTTATCAAATATCGTTTTGCTGACCCCAGCAGCTCCCTCGTGCTTGTTGGTCAGTATTCATCTCCAATCAAGCCCCTGCCACATAGCAACACCCCTCTCTATAACAACTCTAAAAGACACCCGTGAATGTAACTAGGGTCCAAGACGGGGACGTGGGGGAGGAGGTGGCAGATTCCTTTGGTTTCTTATAATAAAACCCTAGTAATCATTCCAGATAGAAGGCGACATTAGGCTGATACCCAGAAGTCCATGATACTGAATATTACAGACTTGCAGCTAGAATAGCAGCCTGATATTAATAGGAAGGGGGAACCTGGGACAGGATTTCGTGCCAGTGAATGGAAGGGTGGAGCCGTATCACACTTATATACTACGTTAACTCAAATGCTCAGCTTTAGAAATAAGACACTTGAGCCTTGCAGGAATGGGGTTTTCTGATGGTATGCGGTGATTCAGAGCACATAAGGAAACTATGAACTTGAAAAAGGGAGAGAGCACTGTGTTCCTTGCTGGATTCGTTCTCTTTCTGCCCACTCCCCCTAGTCTTAATTCTTGGAGAGGAGGATATTCCCATCTTGTTTGTTTGTTTGTTTTCCAGGAGCAGTTGACACCAGGTGGTCATGTGAACACATAAAATCTAGAGATTAGCTGTCAGAACACAGGTAGCTATTCCGGGATATCCCTTTGCGATATCCCTTTGAGATATCTCCGTAGGGTCTGGCACTGCATGGGAATTTCGCACGTATCTTTTTATATATATATAGCTCTTGCAGCTGTAAAGGTCTTGCAGAAGTCCGAGCTGCCATATAAACCACTTGGAATAAAAACCCAAAACATACCAAGGGCCATAACTAGTTTGCCTTGTCTATGCAGCTTACTCCAAACGGCTAGAAATCTGGGCATTCCACTGCCACCCTTTTTCCCCACCTCCAGCAAATATTTCAGAAAAGACCTCCTTTAGCACTCAGTTCAATTACAAAATAAGTAGATTTACAATTCTGAACTTTCCTGGTTCCACATTGTTTTCCTTAGTGTTTAGGGAACTCCCAGTGAGAAAACTCCACCAGCACAGGTTCATCACCACTATTCTGCAACTTAGATTTTTAGAGAGCTACCTAAGGACATTAAGAGGTTATTTGTGGGCAGTGAGGTGGTGCAATGAATAGAGCACCAGGCCTGGAGTCAGGAGGACCTGAGTTCAAATCCAGCCTCCTGTGTGACCCTGGGCAAGTCACTTAATCCTGATTGCCTCAAAAAAAAAAAAGTTTGCTTGCCCAAGGTGACACAGCCAGTGTGTGTCAAAGGGAGAATTTGAATTCAGGTTTTTTTCACTCTTGTGCCAACTTCCTATTCACTATTCCATGGGGCCAATTCTTTGTCTTACTCCAGTTTATTCCCTCTTTAAAAAAAATAATGTATTAATGGCATGATGTCACACATAGAATGCTGGCCTCAGAGCCAGGAAGTCCTAGGTTCAGCTTCTGCCTAAGACATACTGGTGGTGTGACCCTCGGTTCACTTGACCTCGGAGGCTATAAGTTTCAGGGAAGATGCCGGCCAGCAGTGGGAGAAGGCACTTCCTTGTCTGTGAGTTGCCTCTCTCAGTATAATCACAGGTCCATTCCCTATCCCTATATTGCTGGCATTTAGCTGTTTCAGTTGTGTCCCAGTCTTCATGACCCCATTTGGGGCTTTCTTGGCAAAGATACCGGAGGGGTTTGCCATTTCCTTCTCTAGCTCATTTTACAAATGAGAAAACTGAGGCAAACAGGGTAAAGTGACTTGCCCAGGGTCACACTGCTAGTAAGTGTCTGAGGCCAGATTTCAATTTAGGAAGATGAGTTCTTCTTACTCCAGGCCCAGTACTCTCGGCACCATGCAGCCTAGTTACTTTTGTACCCTATAAAGAAAAGAGATGCGAAATGGAGAGAATAAAGGCTCGTGAGAATTGAATTCCATCTGTTTGAAAAGGATCTGCTATTGTATTGAAAAGCACAGAAGTCAGCCTGGTTTTGTTTTTTAAAGATGAAAAATGCCAGCCACTGAAAGATAACTAGTGACAGCCTCTCGCAATTTTAAACATGGTCTAAAGAAACAGAAAGGAAAAAAACAGATAAGTGTGTTTAGATTTATCATTTGGGAACGGACATTCATGTCCCAGAGTGGATGGTGTAATCTTCATAGGAATATGTGTGTGTATGTATGTAAATGCAGGTGCATATGTGATTGTAAAAGCCAAGGGGAATGCAACTTCTTAAGTGAGTGTTACGGAGCTTCCAGTGAAGTAGAAATTCATTTTTGGTTATGTGCTCAGTTAATGTTTCTGGCCTGGGAAATGCATTCTCTATGGCCATGTTCATTTCAACCTGGGAAAGTGTGGCTTTTATTTGTCCACCCCCAGAAATATGAGAGACTGAAAGACAGCTTAACTGGCTGCAGAACCTGGGACACTGTAATGACAGGTCAGGCAAGGTAAGGGACTTAAGGAAAAACTGAGTCATCGGCGAGCTGACATTTTATAGGGGTGGTCCAGGGAGAAGACAGGGAGTGATCAAAATGTGAGAGAAGTCTGCCCAGATAGAGGGAGAATGGACTGCATTGCAAAAGTAGCAATCCTAGGACATCTGTTTCAGCGTGGAAGGATTTCAAAATATAACGTAGCACCCATCTCATGCTGAGGTCTAGCATGATAGATTGCCTGCAGATTAGCTGGAAAGAAATGCTTGTTTTTAAACGTATGTTTTGCAATCATGACATTTGAAATATTGAAGACTGTTTAGCAAAGCATAAGTAAATGTGTCGGTGCAAAAGTTGATTATTTCCTAAAAGCAGATTGTAACAACAGATTGAATTCTGCGATCACCTGAATAATTGCTTATATGCCCGGCACATGGGATAGATGGATCGTTATCTTTTTTATATGTGTTTCTCCATTTCCCGAGTATTTGGTATTGGTAAGCTTGTTCAGAACACAGAGAGGTGGAATTTCTGATCCATATAAATGCTTGTGATATGTCATTTCTCAAGAATACAAAACCCTTTAGAGACCTAGTTAAGCTTTCTTGGGAAGGAGATAATTATGTATGCCACCTTATCTCAAACATAGCAGGTGCTTTATAGCTGTTTGTTTCATAAACAAATGGGTCCCCACTTTACATGGAAAAAAAAACCAAACATGATAGAAGACGAACTAGAAACAGATTCCAAGTTCAATAGACTGGTTTTTTTTTTCTTTGCATTTTTTGCCTTCCAATTCTGCCCCCTCCATACACTGATAGCTATTACCTTAGATCATGTAAGCTTTTCTTCACACACTTTCAATGTCTGTTCCAAGGCTGTTAGTGTTTGTGCATGCACGTGTACTCATGTGGCCATGTGTGCATGCCTGTGCCAGCCAAAAGAGGCCGTCTCTGGAGATGGTGGCTTCACCTTCCCTGGCTGTCCTTAAGCAGAGGCTGAATAGCCGCTTCTCAGTGTGTTGGAGATAGAATTCCTTTTCAAAGGTAGGCTGAACTAGATGACTATTAAAATATATCCCTTCCAATAACTCTGAAATTCTGTGACCATTTGTACTGTGAGATTGATTTTGGGAAATGTCCATTCATTTTGTCTTGTTCAGGCCAAGCAAACCAAATAATATAGAAATTGTGTAGTGACTACAGGTACTACCTGTCAGATTTTGGCACTTTACAGCATTACCTTAGGACGGCCAGGTGGCTCAGTGGATACAGGGCCAGGCCTGAAGTCAGTAAGACTCTTCTTCATGAGTTCCAATCTAGTCTCAGACACTTAACTAGCTGTGGGACCCTGGGCAAGTCACTTAGCCCTGTTTGCTTCAGTTCCTTATCTGTAAAATGAACTGGAGAAGAAAATGGCAAACGACTCCAGTACCTTTGCCAAGAAAACCCCAAAAGGGGTCACAAAGAGTCAGACATGACTGAAACAACTGAGCAAAAACAACAAAAATATCACCTAAACACATCGCCACAATCTTCCTACTTTCCTGTCTTTGTAAGAGAAAATTACACTGTTCAAAATCCTTTTTTGACCCTCTTTTGCATCCAACACAGGCTTGCTTTTATTTGACAAGACCTCTGCCTCAGCAGGACCTTCTGATTATGCAGGCTTCCAGACACCTCCTAGGGTACCATAACACAGCAGGTTGGGCAGCTGAAGGTGTGGCTAAAACCTAAAGGGCTGACCTTGAACCTTCTAATCCCCTGCCTTCATCAGCGGACCTCACTGTTACTCTGCATGGACTGATTCATCAGTGATTAGCATATTCATACCTTCGCATCCATCCCTGATTGCCTAAAACCAAACCAACCCCAACCGTCCAGTTCCTCATCCATATCCACCTCAACTCTACCTTCCTCAACAATGTCTCACTTCAGATCTTCTTACCCTTTCTATCATGCCCCGCCCCCGAAATGCCTACACCATAATTAACAAACCACCTCTTACCACTCCATCACTTGTTCCTTCCATTTTTTGCCCCTCACTAAGACACGGCCTTTTTCTGATGACACCACCTCCTTGACCTCTGTTTCTAGAATTGGCTATCCATTTATTTATACCCCCTCCTAACTGTTTCCTCAGAGGAGTCAGAACCCTTCTTGCTCCCCCATTGCTACTTTCAGACCTTCTCTTTACCACCATCCATCAGCAACCTCTTCTCCTTTGAGGTTCATGCAATTCAAATGTATCACCCGATCCAGATTCTGGTCGCCATTTTCTGCTGATTCTGAGGACATTCTTCCTCCTTTCTCATTGGATTCAATGTCTGGTTCTCAGTCTTCTCCCTCTCCCCGCTCCTCCCTCAAGTGCTGTCCTCATTCAAAGGGATTTCAACACTTGATGCTCTCTCACATACCCTAACTTCCTAGTTCCTTCATCTACTTAATTCCCAAGACCTACTCCTCCACTCTACCTCCATTACACATGGGGATGGTCATAACTTTGTTCCTTTCATCACCCACAACTCTTCTACTTTCATGTTCAAGAACTCCAAATTTCCTTTCTCCAATCATAAGCTGTTATCTTGCCGTCTCTCCTTGTGCCCTGCTCCTCCTAAACTTATTCTTTTTCTTACTTTGACCTCCAATCCTTCCATTCCTTAGTCTATCCCAGGCCATCATCTTTGCTCTGGCTAGACCTTTCTCCCTTCCCAATCTTAATCCCTCGGTGAGTCAGTTTAGCTCTACATTGTCCTCAGCTCTTAAATTCTTTGTTCCCTTTTCCTATCACTGACCACTTGTTTCCAAACCCCACCTTTCACATAAACCTGCTATCTACCTTCTTCACTCCTACATAGATGCCACTGAACAGAACATGAGGAAATCACAACACTGGCTTGACTGGCTGCCCCCCAGATGTGTTCTGGTGAATCTTGACTGGACCATCACTGCAGCAAGCCCATGCTCCCTAATTGATTTTCCATCCCGCTCACTGTAGAAGCTATTCCAAACCTTGTCTTCCCCTCTCTTCAAGATTCACGTGGTACACCCCCCCCCCACCTTGCTGACCTCTTAGCTGAAGACCTCGACCTATACACCACTGGAGAAAACTGAAGCCATTTGCAGAGAGATCTTTCTGCTCTCCTCATCCTAGATTTCTTTACCTCCCATTATCTCTTCCTTCTTTCTGGGCAACTGTGTGGTGTAGTGGACTCACGAAGACCTGAATTTGAATTCTGTCTCAGACATTTACCAGCAGTGTAACCCTGGGCAGGTCACTCAACCACTCCTTGCCTCAGTTTTCTCATCTATAAAAAGGTATAATAATAATAATAGCACCTACCTCCCAGGGTTGTGAGAAAAATAAAAGGAAATAATACTTGTAAAGTACTTTGAGACCTTAAAGTGCTATATAAATATTAACTATTATTATTATGTCAATCAACAAGCATTTATTAAGTTCTTACTCTATGCCATGAACTGTACTCAGCAACAAGGATACAAAGAAAGGTAAAACCATGGTCCCTGATTATCAAGGTCAATTACTCTACAAATACATTTTATCCCATTCCTTTCCACCTCCTCCCCACCATCATCCTCACTTTCTCTCTTTAATCATCCATCTCTCTGTACCTACTAGTTCTTTCCTTCCTTTCTCCCATCTTTAAAAAAACATCCTTCCCTAGATCCTTCTGTGACTGACAATTATGCTCCATCTTTTCTCTCTTCAGCTGAACTCTTTGGGAAAAAACGACTATACTCAAGTGCTACCACTTCCTCTCCCCTCACTTTCTTCTAAAGCTCTACAGTCTGGCTTCCAGCCTAACCATTCATCTGAAACAGCTTTCTCCAAAATTACCAATAATCTCTGTCTTTTTTAAGACCAACACTCTATTAATTGCCAAATCCAGTGGCCTTTCTTCCATAGTCATCCTTCTTGACTTCTCTGCAGCATTGGACACTAGTCATTACCTTCGCCTCCAGGGTATTTTGTCCTATCTGCCTTTTTATGACTTTCTCTTTTGGGTCTCCTCCCATCTATCTGACCTCTCCTTCTTGGTCTTCTTTAATGAATTTTCATCCATACCAGGTCCACTGCAAGTGCCTCCCAAGACTCTGTCTTAGGCCTTCTTTTCTTTATACAATTTCTTCACATATTGAGTGCCTTGGGCACTGGCTTGACCATGGTCAAACAGTATGAGTCAGAACAGGACTTGAGCCCAAATGTTCAGACCCTCTGTGGAACATCTCTGCAAATTAAGTGCAAACACACCTCCTCCAAGAATAGAAGATGCCAGCATGAGTGAAAGGTATTTCCACATCAGGAATTCTCCAGCTTGATGAAAGAATAAAAAATAAATTTCAGAATATTCTCATAGAATCTCAAAACTATAAGACACCTCCTAGTACGGAAGTTCTTTACCTTTTTTGTGTCAAGGATGCCTTTGGCAGTCTAATGAAGGTAAGGATCACTTTTCAGAATGTTTATTGCTTATATTCATAATTAGAGGAAATTACAAATTTCAGGTGAAAGCTAGTGAAAATTAAGGTGCTGATTCTCTCATCCAAGTTCACATGTCCTTGGTCAGGAACTCTTGACCTAGACCATCTCACCAATCTGTAGCTGAGAAAAAATACCCTCATCAACAATCTCAAATCCACCCTTTCCTTAAAGACCCCCCAATGAAGGCAACCCTACTACCTCCCAAAGAAGCTCACTCCACTTTTAGAGAGTTCTGAGTGTTAAGAACTTTTCCCCCTTAAATCAAGCTTCAGTCTACCTCTTTGTAACTTCGATTGTTTCTAGCTCTGTCCTCTTAGCTTACAAGTCAAATGCCTGCGACTTCTATCCAATGGTTTTCTAGATACTTAAAGGCAGATGTCAGATGCCTCCTAAGTCTTTTTCAGGTCGTTATAAGGATTATAAGTAGATGAAGAGTGCACTGATTTGCTTGTTCTCTGGCCTTCTGATTATTAGGAATTTAAATTCCTAATTAAAATAAAAGAGTATGGGGAGTAAGAAGGAGTTCAGCCCCTGCTAAAAGAAGGGCACGAAGGCTAAGTAACACTGGTCACCTTAAACTGGAGACTTGGTTAATGGTGAAAAAAGCCCAGGATGAATAGGCTTTCAGGAAGGAGTACCTGTCTCAGGATTTGAGAATCCTTGGAGGACTAGGTTCCATATTCAGGGAATCATCAAAGCTACGATAGGGCCCCTCTTGGCTTCGTGTTGGGAAAGAAAAGATGGAGAAACAGTGTTTATCAGATTGCCAGTAAGGTTAATATCTCAGGTATTTTGAATAGGGGGCTTATGTTGTAAACATATTTGAATCCCGAATGCTTCCCTAGCACTCGTTGCTACCAAACCCTGAAATCCCAACATACTCCCCTTAAAAAAAAAGACCCTCAAATGAAGTCTTGACAGCTGTGGTGAATAATTTTGTGCAAAGAGACAATGTTTCTCACGTATCAATGAGCATCTAATTTAGCATACTTTGTCTTCAGCTGGTATGTGAGGGGAGCTGTTAATCAGCTGACTGTAATGGGAGAAACCCCTCCTAGTCATGGGAGGTCCAGGGGTTGACCAACTTTCTTAGACAGACTTTCCCTGACTAACCTAAAAACTTGAACATTTCACCAAAATATGTAAACAGAGTACTAAAATTCATGGAAATATGAGGCATTGCCTTATTTTTTTGTGGTTTTTGCCCATAAATATGCACCATCACTTTTTTTTTAGATCACAGTGTTCCCTCATTCCAGAGAAATCTAATGGTCTTTGACTTTCTGTTCCTGTAAATTACAAACCGCATATGTGTCAAATTATGAAATGAAAACCATATAAAACTCAAGTTTTCAAATGGCATCAAGACTCTTGCTTTGTCAATGTTTGTCTTAATGAGAACAGAACAAAATTTAACTAATATTGTCAGTTTTATACTGAAAAGAAGGTACGTTGGTTAGCCTGGATTCAGGGGCTAAATTCCTGAAAAGGGGGAAAATGCTTTTTTGGGGCTAACTTTTTGGTCATGCTGTGTTCTCTGTGCTAAGCTGAGTCCCTTGGTGAGTGAAACCTGTGTTTTTTCCCTTTGTGCTTGGATCTTATCTATCTGAAACAGGAGAGGCTCCAATAACAAATGGGGATCGGAGAGATGAGCCTGCCATTAGAGTCTCTTATTCCAAAGTTTTGTAAGAGCTCTATGGATTTGCTCATATGACTCCTACCCTGGTCAAATTCTTTGAAAACTTATCTTCCACCATTTCCTACAGCTCTTCCTTAAAGCAACCACTAGATTAATTCAATTTGCCATCCCTTAAGGACTCTGTGTTCTACTTTTTTTTTAAAAAAAAAATAGCTGTTTAAAGACACTGAATGCACGGAACGGGTCATTCATAAAATCCCCGTTTTGATATTGAAGGATTTTTTGCTTTCTTGTTGATATTGTTGTGGTTCAGACATTTTTCAGTCGTGTCCAACTCTTCATGATCCCATTGCGGGTTTTCTTGGCAAAGATACTGTTGTGGTTTGCCATTACCTTCTCTAACTCATTTTATAGATGACGAAACTGAGGCAAACGAGGTTAAGTGACTTGCCCAGGGTCACATAGCTAGTAAGTGTCCAAGGTCACATTGGAGTTCAAATCCTCCTGACTCCAGGCCTGGCACTCAATCCACTGATACCACCTAGCTGCTTTCCAATGATCAACAAAATGGTAGTTTTAAAAATTACTCAACATAAGTCATCCTCATAATAGCTAGCATTTATATGACACTTAAAGCTTTGCAAGGTGCTTTACAAATATTACCCCATTTTAGCCTTATAACAACCGAGGGAGAGACAGAGAGAGACAGAGAGGTGCTATTATCCCCATCTTTCAGATCAGGAAACTGCAGAGAGAAGTTTTGACTTTCCCAGGAGAGAGAAGGAGAGAGGGAAAGAGGGAGGGAGAGAGGGGGGAGGGAGGAAAGAGAAAGAGAAAGACAGACAGAGAAACAGAGAGAAAAAGAAATACAAGGAAAGAGAGAGAAAGAGAGGAGAGAGAGGACAGACAGAAACACAGAGAGAGAGGGAGATGAGGAGAGAGGAAAGAGATGGAGAAAGAGAGACAGACAAGCAGAGATACACAGAAACAGAGAGACAGAGGAGAGGAGAGAGGTAAGAGAGACAGAGAGAGGCAGAGACAGAGAGGTGCTGTCATACCTATCTTTCAGGTCAGGAAACTGCAGAGAGAAGTTGTGACTTTCCCAGGGGAGAGAGAGACAGAGGGACAGAAGAGAGAGAGACAGAGACAGACAGAGAAGGGAGAGAGACAGAGAAAGAGAGACAAACAGGGGAGAGGAGAGAGGAAAAAGAGAAAGAGACAGAGAGGGAGGAAGAGAGGAAGGGGGAGAGAAAGGAGAGGAGAAGGAGGGGGGCAGAGTCCATTAGATATTTTGATTTATTAGAACTAATAAAAGACCACCTCTCAAAGCCCCTCTCTGACTTGAGAAATCTTGAAGGAGGCTACCCCTGACAACACTAGGAGTTAATAAGCATAAGGAGACAGCATGACTGACTTTCATCAGTAACCATCGCTAAAGGCAAATAACCAAAAATATAGAATAAAGAAGAGAATCTTAGCATTTAGTAAAGTAATGCCAAATGAATAAACAGATAACAAACAAAAAATATGTTTCTCCTTTGTTCAAGTCCTTTGAAATTCTTCTACTGACTTTTTAAAAACATCTATTTATATAAACAAACATACATGCATGTATAAAGGTGCATGGAATAATGGATAAAGAGATTAGATGAGATAAAGCATTTCTTAAGATTTACTTTGTGCCCAAGCCCCAGCTAAACTGAGGATACGGATACAACAAAAAGACAGTTTCTGCCCTCAAAGTCTGGGCAGTGGCAGAGTGGATAGAATGCCGAGCCTGGGGTCAAGAAGACTCATGTTCATGAGTTCAAATCTGGCATCAGACAGTACCTTTGTGACCCTGGGCAAGTTACTTAACCCTGTGTGCCTCAGTTTCCTCATCAGTAAAATGAGCTGGAATAGAAAATGACAAAACCACTCCAGTATCTTTGCCAAGAAAATACCAAGGAGTCATGAAGAGTCAGACACGACTGAAATGAGTGAATAACAAATACATATATATGCAGAGAAATTCTCAGTATATATTCAATTATGATTCTCATGATTTTTCTCTTCATATCTTTTAGGCTTTTGTGGCCCCATAATATGCCCATGGAGAGGCTAGAAAGAGTAGAGAGAGGCTAACCTTAGAGTCAGAAAGACAGGTTCACGTGCTGTCTCTGCCATGTGTGACCCCCAGAAGGTCTCTTCACCTTTCCAGTGCGCCTCTTCCCCAGGGAACTTTTTAAAACTATGACTTACAGAGGAGTTGCTGATCTCCATTGATGAAGAAAATTTCAACCCTAGAAGTTCCATACACCGATGAAACCACAGATTCTCTCCCTCCCCCCACCAAATTCTGTTCCATTTATGGGCAGGGGAGAAGGGAAGAGACAGGAATAAACATTTATATAGCACCAACTGTATGCCAGACACTGTACTAATTAAGCACTTTACAGATATTATCTCATTTGATCCCACAACAACGCTAGGAGGTAAGTGCTATTTTTATCCCCATTTCACAAATGAGGAAACTAAGCCAAACAGAGGTTAAGTGATTTGTCCAGGGTCACATAGCTAGTGTCATAGGCTAGACGTGATCTCTGGTCTTCCTGACTCCAGACCCAGCACACCACCCCGATATCGCCATACTATTTTTTTCAATCATCTTCTGGTCATTGAACACGCAGGTCATTTCCAATGTAGTGTTACCAAAAAAAGCTATTACACATGTTTTTATATAGATAGGGCTTTTTTTCCTTTTTGGGATATTTTTAGGATAAAGTACAATGAGTAGAATTGCTAGGTCAAAAGCTATCCAACATTGATTTTTCACACAAGGACTTTTGAAACCACATTCTAGCAGTAATAGAGGACTGTGACATGAAAACGAAATAATGTGCATGTTCTTTAAGTGAATCTCAGAGGACCGCGATATCCCCAAATATATATAAAGTGTGTCACTTATGGGTGACTTCATTTTTCTGGGCCTCAGTGTCCTCTTTTGTAAAATGAGGAGGTTGGAGTACATGACCTCCGAGGACCCTTCCAGCTCCAAACAGAGAGGTCAAATTATACTGCTTATTATATAGGTAAGAAGGAAAAGATGAGAGAAAATGTACATTTCAACTCTCAGAGGAACAAAGCTTCAATTTTCAGTTGAAAGTTACTGAAGGAGAAACTATACAGAATTGATGTATATACACTGAGTTACATGCAAATTGGGGTGCATGGGGTGTTCAGGGAGGACCAGCACCTATAGTGTGAGAGCTGCGGAGCCCTTTTCAGGGCTGGTCATCTACCTTTGGGGTCCACCTGTGGCTCCAAGAAGAGTAAAACCATCTCAGTATTTGGACTAAACCAGATTGAGAGTAACCAACAAGCTTCAGACCCATTGGTGACTTAGCGGGATGTCTACCCTAGGCATGTGAAGACCTCCCCCAGTGGAATGGATAGATGAGAACAATTTGTCCCAACAGCCATGAAGGCAGCTGAAGCAGATGCTGTGGAGTGCTGAGAGGTTGGTCCAGACATCAAAGACACCAAGGTCATCCGCTGCATCTCAAGCCGTCACCAGTCATCTTGACTTTCGTCTTGCCACTGCACTTTGAGCACTCGGGAAGAGAGAGCGAGGCTGACAACTTTGGGCTACTCTGCCTCACTTACATTCAACTCACCTCAAGACATCACCCCATGATGTCAGTGGTCTTTCTCAGAAACAAAGGATGAACAATAACAACACATAAACCACATACCAAACTCTGAGAATGGTGGGAGGGGTTCAAAGTTCAGATAAGCTATAGTCCTTGCCCTAATGGAGTTGCATAATATAAACAAATGCTACTACAGTTCACAATATTGCAAAATAAATACATGAGGTTGCAAAATGAAGCCATAGGGAAGAACTGAGGGAGAAGGTCATTACTCAAAAGGAGAATCACGGAGAAAGTAATGTTTGAGTTGGGGCTTAATAATGATGAGGACGGATCAGGATATTATGGCAGTCCTTGGGAGCAATCGGGAGAAGAACATTGAGACAGGAAAACACAACGGCATGTTGGTGGGGCAGAAAGTAGTCCAGTTTGGCTGGAGCGCAGAGTGTGGAGGAACATGATATGAGAAAGGAAGGGTGGCTAGCCTATTGTAAAGGGGTTTTGAAGCTTACCGAAGGAGCAGTAAGTTGTTATTCAAGGTTATGATCAGAGGAATGATACGCATAAGGAACATGATTCTGGTAGTGGTTTGAGAAATGGGGAAGGGGAAAAGTGTAGATGGGAAACTTTGTCAAAAGATTGCTGCCCTGATCCAGGTAGGGGGTAATAAGAATCTGTACTGGGGTAGTGGCAGTGGGAAAAGAGGAGAGAGGACATGTATGAAAGATGTTAGAAAAGGAGAATGTGCAAAACTTCCCAACTGGTTGGATATAGTCAATAGTTAATAGTAAACTTGTATTAAGCACCTGCTGTATGCCAGGCATTGTGCTAAGTGCTGGGGATACAAATTGATGAGGAAGAGTCAAAAGTATCTCTGAAGTTGTGCTTCTGACAGTTTTCCTAAACTTGGTTGTGAACTTACTAAATTTTAGTGTCAGCCCCTTACTTAAGGCAGCTAGGTCAAGTATGAAAAAACTCAGCTCTTAGACAAGACTTTTAAGGCACATTTAAAATATGTTTGTGTCTTACGGCATTGGTGCTGGGTTCAGCAATGCCTGCTGCCATCTGCAGCATCCTCG
This sequence comes from Phalanger gymnotis, assembly GCA_028646595.1. Taxonomy (NCBI): domain Eukaryota; kingdom Metazoa; phylum Chordata; class Mammalia; order Diprotodontia; family Phalangeridae; genus Phalanger; species Phalanger gymnotis. The sequence continues at coordinate 300,726,931 of CM053626.1, read as the reverse complement.
GCGAGATGCTAGCAGAAGTAGTGAGACTAGGTGAAAATATGAAGTCCTGTGGGTGCTTTGAAAGGTGAGGAAAGTTTTAAAAACCAAAAGGCTGCTAAGCTTCCCAGTGGTGAAATGGGGAGTCAGTCTGTCTTTCAGTAGCCTGATTTGATTAGTCTCGCTCATAAAAGACTTGTTTGTTTTAACTTTTTTAAAAAATGAGCGGAATCTTCTGTTGACCAAGCTCTAAAATAGTGGGCATGAGTTCTTCATAAAAGATCCTATCAGAACTAATTTTTTGGAAGGTGTGGTGGTAGTGGAGGAGGAGATGGAGATGCTTGGAGAGGTGGGGGGGACAAAATTCCTAGAACTCAAACATAGTTTAAATATTTTTCTATCCCTGTCAATTCCATCCATTTGACTGGCAGCCAGGTTCCACTTCACTCGTTCTCTCAGGAAGAAAGGCAGATTGTTCTGAGCCTCCACTACCAGGAATCTGTACCTTGGCACCAACTCTGTCTTCTGGCTGCACGTCACTCCACATCCAGCCTTCCGACATAGGCGCTTGGTCCCTAGAACCTCAATTTTGTGACCACAGACTCAATTTACTCAGTTGAGCTTTAGCTCTGGAATTTGAGCACTTCACACATACTTTTTCCCTGCTTAATTCTTTTTCTTGAAAGTGACGTTTTGTGGCATCCTCTCTGCATGATACCTCCCCTTCAAATTCTGAATTAGAAGGACTTGGGAGCGTTAGGAAAACACCACCTTAATGAATTTATCCGTCCACACAGTCTTGAGATTGCGTCTACACCCCATTCTCCGGCAGAGATGACTTGTCACAGTGGGGATTTGTGCTGAGTGTGGTCTTAGTGTGTTCTCAATAAAATAAAGAACAATTGCCTTGCAGACCATCATATTAATAATATAAAGCTTTGTGGAGACTCCTCTCCCTTTCCCCCCCACCAAAAGAAAAATCCTTAATAGAGACCACGTATAATGACATAGAGAACTTTCTTAGAAAGAATTTTGCAATGCTATACTGTTTCTTAAAACACTATTTCTTGATTTGAGCAAATGTGATTAGGTTACAGGCATGTCTCACTATAAGCAGATCTGCTTTATGGAAATATGGAAGTGATTATAGGTTTATAACTGGAAAGGACCCTAAAGAACATACAGTCCAATTTCTTCATTTTCTAGAAAAGGCAGCTAAAATAGCAATGTTAAACAATGTGCCCCAAGTCACATAGGTAACTAAATGGTAGAGGCAGAATTTGAATTCAGATCCATTGACTCCAAATCCAGTATTTTTTTTTTTATAGCACAAGAGATAAATTTTGAGTAATTATTTCCAATACAAAAAGATTTATCCTGGGATTTCTTTAGATCTGGAGCTGTCTTCATACATTTCAAATAAGATTTAACCAATTGGCAATTCATTAATAATAATAATAATAGCATTTATATCACACCTACTCTATGCTGGGGACTGTGCTAAGTGCTTTCGAGATATTATCTTATTTGATCATTTGACCAGTCCCATCACCTTTGCCTACTTCTACACTTTTTTGTATGTTTATTCTCTCCCCTCCCTCAGTTTTTTCCCTAAAATCTTTTTAATTCCTAACTCTGTTACCAGCTTCATGTCATCTGAAAATATGGTATGTCTGCCTTCATCATTGATAAAAATACAAAACTGTACTAGTTTAGGGACAGATCTCTGAGGCATTCCATCAAAAACCTCCCTTCAAGTTGACGTTGACCTATTCATTAACAGCTGCTCTGGTTTTAGCCACTCAACCAATTTCAAACCTACTTAATGTACTCATGTCTAGCCAACATCTCTCTGTCTCTTCCATGAGAATAATTTGAGAATCTTCAACAAATACTTTGCTAAAATCTAGATAAGCTATATCTATAGCACTTCTCTGATCTACCATTCTAATAACCCTTTTCACTGAGAGGAAATGAGGTTAGTTTGTCATAACCTTCTCTTGATGAAGCCAGGCTGGCTTTTGGTCATTACTATTCCCTTTTCTAGATATTTACTAAAGATCCCTTTAATAATGTACCCTAGAATTTGTATAAGATTCAAGCTTCTCTCCCTCTCCTCCTTCTCCCTTTCCCTCTCTCTCTCCCCCTCTCCTTTTCCCTCTCTCCCTCCATCCACTCTTCTCCCTCCTCCTTTTAAAAAATTAGAACATCTGGTAGAGTTGTGAATTAGTCCAACCATTCTGGAAAGCAATTTGGAACTATGCTCAAAGCTGTGCATACCCTTTGACCCAGAGATACTGCTGCTGAGTTTATGCTCCAAAGAGATTAAAGAAAGATCAAAGGGGCCCATATGTACAAAAAGTATTTATAGCAGCTCTTTTTATAGTATCAAAAAATGGAAACTGAGGGAATGCCTATCATTTGAGAAATGACCAAATAGGCTGTGGTATGTGAATGTGATAGAGTGCTACTGTGTTTTAAGAAATGATGAAGGGGATGGTTTCAGAAAAACCTAGGAAGACTTGTATGAACTGATATAAAGTGAGCAGAACCAGGAGAACTACTTATATAATAATACCATTATTGTAAAAATAATCAACTCTGAAAAGTACCTCTGATCAACAGAATGACCAACCATAATTCCAATGATTCTTGATGAAACATTCCATCTGTCTACTTCCAGAAAGAGAGCTGGTGGATGCAGAGTGATGAATGATGCATATGTTCTTCTATTTCTTTCTTTTTCTCACTTTTTTTTTCTTGGAACATGGCTAATATGGGAATTTGTCTTGCATATCTATACATATTTGTAATGAGTTTTATTTTTCTTGCCTTCTCAATGAGTGGGAGAGGGAAGAGACAGTGAACTTGGAACTAAAAATAAAATGAAATTCAAATAATTTTTAAATACAATAAAGAATATAAAATTAAATTTAAAATGAGAGCATCAGTCCATCTCCAGTCTGCATCACCTTCCCCATCTACTTGATTTTTCAAATATTGCTTATGGAATTATGTGAAGGTAAATTGCCACTGATAGTTGTCACATCTAACAGATCACAGTATGCTAGGCTATATTTTACTTGGGCCAGTGTTTATATATTTTGTTTGGGCCAATTATCTCCTAAATAACAGGTGCCTCCTAATTCTAGTTCAGAGGTTCTTAACTTGTGGTCTGTGGATCCCTTAGGTGTCTATGGACAGATACAAAGGGTCAGTGAACTTGGGTGGAAAAAATTATATTTCTATTTTCATTGACCTCTAACTTAAATTCAGCATTTCCTTCAGTTAATTAATTAATTAATATTTTGAATGTTATTCTGATAAAGAAAAGGGTCTCTACACTTCCCCAAACTGCTAAAAAAGTTCATGATAAAAATGGTGAAGAACTCTGCTCAGGATCTATAATACTCCTTTATCTTGCTCTTTAAATTCTGTTAACCAATTGTCTCTCTCTCCTTCCATTTTCAGTTTAAAACATCATTGGACAGATTTTTTAAATTTATGTGAAATTTATCACAGAAACTCCAAGTTAGATAGAACTTGAGAAGTCATCTAGTTCAAGGCTTACATAAAGAATCATCCCTTCTACATCACACTGGACAAGTTCCACCCAACTCTTCTTGAAGACTTCCTATGAAAGGGAACCCACTGTGTCCCAAGAGAACCCATCCACTTTTGAATATCTCAGAGTAATAGAAAGTTTGTCATTACCATAATGTATACCTTTCACTGATTATTCCTCATTCTGTAAGTGCAATCTCTTCCACGTGATAGCCCTTTAAATAGTGGAAGACAGGTAGCATATCTACCCTTAATCTTCCTTTTTCAGGCTAAACACCCCAAGTTCTTTGAAGGGATCCTTAGAAGGCATGAATTTGAAGCCTTTCTCCACCTTGGTTATCCTCCTCTGAATATACTCCAACTTATCAATGTTCTTCCTTAAATGTGACACCCAGCAAAGAACATAACACTCCAGATATGGTCAGATCAAGTCCAACTACAGTGGGACCATCACCTCCCTACCCCTGCACGATATACTTCTCTGTCGCCTAAGATGATATTATGTTGTTTGGCTGCCATATTAATAGTGTTGATTCATTGAACTTGTAGTCCAATAAAACTCCTAGATCTTTTTCAGATGTGTGCCATCCCTAACAAAGAAAACCTTATTCTTATCTCCTCCAATCTGTGTTCCAGAAATCAGAGTCCTCTTCTAAGACATGATGGTGTCTTTACCAACTGTTCACTATTCATATCCGCCTATGTCTTGTGGAGCTTCTATCTTCTATCAGCAAAAAGGATGAAAACACCACCTTTTCCTCTAATTCTTTAGCTTTTTGCCCAGGATTTCATAATTGCTGTCAATATTTCCTAAACTCTTTCTAGCAGAATTTGTTTTTATCCCTGCATAAGTCACCAGAAGCAGGTAGTGATTGTTAGATTTAATGAATCATAGAAGGCTTTTGGGTCTCTTTTGGACACATACCCCAGGAGAGCAGTGTACTCTCTCTATTCTTCTTTTCATGTCGTTGAAATTAACCCTTCAGCTGAACATCATCAGCCACTCTTATGTGTTTCTTCTTCCTTTAAGCAACTGATGAGCCTTCTTCTGGAGGTGTCTGTGAGATCTTTTCATTATTCCCTTATGGCACTTTTATGACTTTTTTGAGAAATAACCTTTTTGGTTGTGATCAGAACTACTTGCTTGTTTGCCTTCATTTAAACTGTAATTAGTATGTATTTACCAAACCTGTAATTTATTTGGTTTTTTTTTGGAGGAGGGGAAGGCAGGGCAATTGGCATTAACTGACTTGCCCAAGGTCACACAGCTAGTAAGTGTGTCAAGTGTCCAAGGCCGGATTTAAACTCAGGTCCTTCTGACTCCAGGGACGGTGCTCTACTCACTGTGCCACCTAGCTGCCCCACAAACTTGTAATTTAAACAGATGGTGACCATAGCTCATAGTTTTCTATGAGACACGTAGGAACCCAACCTCCATTTACTCCACAGAGGCAAAGAATCTCAGATTTGGAATGGGCCTCAGAGTCCACCTAGTCTAGCTCATGATTGAATCAGAATCCACTCTACACATTCATAATATAGTCCTTGTTAATGTCTAGACCAAGGGCATATATATCTAGCATACAAGTTCTGCTGGCTGGAATTAAATTATTTGGCTTGTGACCCCCATCTTTGAACCCCAGGGAAAAATTGTTTAAGGTTTAAATTTTAGTTCAAGTCTAGAGTCTCCTCAAAAGGGAAGAGTAGAAAGTGCTCATTATAAAATATTAATCTTGTAGAAGACAGCTATTGATTTCCTACACACAGAAAATAGTCTAAAAAAACACAAAAGACTCAGCACTCATTGACAAGACTTAAGCAATAAGTAACATCAATATTAATTAAATCATTGACAAGATTTAAGCAATAAGTAACTGAACTTCATGTTCCCATCTTTATGATTCGGTCTCCCTCTATATTCTCCATGTATTCTCCCTGTAGCACATAGAGAGAAGTCGAATCACAAACACTGGAACATGAAGCATTTGCAGGGGTACCAAATAAGCATTCCGCATTTGTCTTTGGCTCTGAATTGTCCCCCTCATGCTGAATCTCTTCTCTTAAGCCAGGCCAGGAATTGGGTTCATCCTCCTGCTAATAGAAGCACAAGAGTAGTTATCAAGGAGTTCTCCCCTTGCCATCAGTCAGCTCTGACCAAAGCACCCAGGCTCTCTGAACCTCTTGGACTAAGAAGGTGGCCTCCAAGCTTAGACACATTTCTCTTGGAACTGATGCTCATTCACCTTAGATCAAGAAATAATACACACTGAAGAGGGAGCCCAAAATGTAGGATCTGAATCACTGTCTTATGCTGATGGCCTAATAGCTGCCAGGGTAGGAGAAAGGGCGAAATGCCTCTCTTCCAACTCCCCACATGAAATCCTAAAGTTACTTAATCCCATCTGTATGGTCAAAGGAAGAGAAGGCTAGGAACTAAGTCATTCCATGTTTAAAGGTCCACTGAGTGGACCACTAAGCTCTTCTTGCTCATCAACCAATAAAGGGATTAGTTCATCATCTCAAAGCCCAAACCCCCTCAGTGCTAAGTTATGTACGTGGTCAATCGCAAGCAAGAAGGCAATTCTGCACACATATTCTATAACCTCCAATTAACCAACTCCTCACTTCTTCCCTTGTCTTCTCTCTTCTCCCTGCTGTTCAGACTTTAGACATTTTCCATCTCTCCCTTAACCCTCAACTGTCTCAGCTTCTTAAGGGTTCTACTCTTCAGTTTGTTATTCTAGGCCCTCTCTGACTCAAACTACCTTTTCATCTTCTCTTCTGTTCCCTACATATATATTGTCCTCCACCTAAGTTGGATTATTCACTGTTTCCCAGACATGATCCTTGAGATTTCGCTCACTGTTGTGCTTCCTTCTCCTGCTGATCCCTTCTCTTGGAATTCCTTCTTTCCATCCCTGCCTATTGGAAGCCTCCCAGTACTTTAAGTCTCCTCTCAAATGCAATCTTCTCCATGAAGCTTTCCACTGTCCCCTCCAAATGAATAACAACAACATATTTATACTGTAAAGTGCCTTAAGGTTTACAAAACACAATACCTCCACAAAGTAATCAATATATTATACTATTAGTCAATATATTTATTATTATCTCCCATTTACAAATGGAAAAAAATGAGGCTGAAAAAGTTTAAGTGCCTTGGCCATAGTTGCAATCAAATCATCACAGATAGGACTTGAGACAGTATCTCCTAACTCTCAGTCAAGACCTCTTTCTGAGACATGATTTGTCCCTCTTCTGAATCTCCACGTTCTTCTCTTAGGACACTTAATCACATTCTATCACATTGTAGTACACTTATTTGAATATATGCAATCCCCTCTACAAGATGACAAATTTTTTAAAAACTTAGATTCTGCCTCACTCTTCTTTGTATCCCCAACTGTGCCTTGAGTATGGCAGACAGTAAATATTTTACTTTCCATCATGCAAGTATCTGGGCCTTAGTTGTTTATGAAAGATAAGAACATAACTATTGAAGGTATCTACTACAAAAAGGGAAAGCAAACCAGCCACTCCGTTTACCTTCTGAAAGAAAGAAAAGGTGTCTTGTATACGTTTAAATGTACACCCCTTGATTGAAGGAAACGTTTCATTAACTCACTTCTGCTTTGTCCTATATCCAGCTGACTGTAACATCTTCGTAACTCTTAAATAGAAATAAAACTAATTAATTCATTTTGCCTTTGATCTAAGCCAAGCTTTGAAGTTGGATCTTTGGAGACTTCCGACGAGCATCTGTTAAATCATTGTCTCTTCCATCTCTTTAGGTGAAAGGAGAAAGTAAAAAAAAACAAAAGTCCTGTAAATTCATTCCATATTCAATGCTATGTTCTCTCCTGGCATCTCCAGGAAATGTTAAATGAGGGATCCTTGAATTTGATTGTTGAATTTCCTTTGTGGATTTTAACGTGCAGAAGAGAAAAAGATAATGAAAGATTATACAAATATCTTTGCATAGACTAGATTACAGAGTTGGAAGGAATTTCAGAGGCTATCCAGTCTAATCTCATACCTGGCTAAAAATCTACTTCACAGCATTCTAAACTAATGAATGATCCTTCACTTTGAAGACCTCTATCGGAAAGGTAACTCACTGTATTCCAAGGTGGCCCATTCCATGTTTGAACAGTTCTAATAGATAAGACATTTATTCGTCTATCAAACCTTGTAACTTTTTCCACTCTGTGACTTCCACTACTGCTCCCTGGTTTTGCCTTGTGGGGCCGAGGAGAATGAGTCTGATCTTTCTTCCACATTACAGCCCTTCAGGGACTTGAAGGCAGCTCTTGAGTTCCATCTTGAGTCTTCTCTTTTGTGGGCTAAACATTACCAGTTCCTTATAGGGCATGATTTTAAGGCCCTCACTCCAGCTTCTCAATAGCCTCCCTAAAATGTGCTACTCAGAATTGAACACAATTTTCTAGATGTAGCTTGGCTAGGACAAAGTACTGCCTATCACCTCCTTATTACAGCTGAAAATTTCATTAACTCATTTGGCCACCACATTCCGCCATTGACTCATATTGAATCTACAATCTTTTCAGACCCACAAGTCTTTTTCAGGTGATCTTTTACCTAGCCTTACGCCCTCCATCTTGTACTTGTGATGGTGAATTTTTAAAATCCCAAATGTAAGACTTTCTATTTATCTCTGTTAAATTTCATCTTATTAGGTTTATGCCATCATGCTAGCCTGTCAAAATCATTTTAGATTCTGACTCAGTCTTTCAGTGTGTTAGCTACCCCTCTGAGCTTTGTGTCATCTGTAGATTTGATTAGTATGGCATCTCTGCCTTGATTTGAGTCATTGATATTTACATTTTTAAGCTATGACAAATACTCAGACCATGTGTTCTGTTTGCTCTGTGCTATGTCCACTCTATCTTTTATTTATCATAAATGACTCCAGAACTTTTAAAATAGACCTGTTTAGTTGATGACAGACAAGGAAGTACCATACTTTCCCTTGACTGAAAGAAAAGTTCTTTGCGATGTTGGTCTTGGCCTACTGTGAATATTTTGTTCCAGATGTTAAATTGTTGGGTTTTTTTTTTCAGAAGCCTTGTTAAATTGCCAGAACATTAGATTTTTGAAGGATTTTCCGAACCCCAGCTGATTATCACAACACACAGGAATCCAAACTGCCAAAGCTCAGCCTTGGCTCCAAAGTGTATCAGCAGCTGCAGAAAACATATGGGAAGCCTCAGGTTCATGGGGCGATGATCTAATATCCTTATAAGGCAAAGAAGTAAGTTGATTTCTTTGGCTTTCTAGTTATCACACTAGGATTCACACCAGCTACTGAATAATATAGACTAAATTTCCTTGAATGTATAACAGTAAGCAGTTTAGTGTACTTTGAGGGGTAGTATGGTCTAAGGGAAAATGAATGGCATTCCCGTCAGAAGACACAGGTTCAAGCCCGGGCTCTAATGGCTATGATAAGGGCAATAACTAGTATCGATATCATGCTTTAAGGTTTGCAAAGGGTCTTGCATACATTATCTCATTTATTCCTTAAAACAACCCCTATGATATGGCCACTAAAAGTATCATTCCCATTTTACAACTGAAGCTCCCAGAGAGGGTAAGTGGCTTACCTTGGGTCCCACAAATATTAAGTAACAGAGGACGATTTTGAACCTATCTTGGCTCCTTCCTTCTGAGATTACCTCCAATTTATCTTTTATATGTCTTGTTTCACATAATCATGTGCATGTTGTCTGCTCCTTTCTGGCAGGGACTATTTTTGCCTTTTATTGAATCATCAGTAGCGTAATACCTGGCACATAATAGGTGCTTTAAAAAGTTCTTTTTCACTTGACTCCATCATTCTGATTTCTCATTTAACACTACCTACTGTTCCAACCTGGCTGTCTGGACTTCTGTCACTTGGGACAAATCACAACCTTTCAAAATTCTATAGGATCAGAGATTTGAAATTGAAAGAAATCTTTGAGGCCACCTAGTCCAATCTCTTTGTTTTCCAGAGGCCCACAGAGCTGAGGGACTTGCCCAGAGTCACACAGGTGACTCTGCACCAGTACTGTACCTCTGCTACTATATCATCTTCCTCATACTTTGGTGTGAGGAAAGCACTTTGCAAACCTTAATTCTATAAATATGATTATTATTTTTGACCCATGGTCAGGGTTTTGTTGAAATTGGTTTGTGGGTTCTATTAGAGATGCTTTCCAAATACTGAATTTTGAAATTTCTTTAAAATCCACAATATAATAAAAACATCTAAAATCAGAGTTGTTGGTTTTTTTGCTATCGTGATAACTCTTTTTCCTACCACTGTTTTGCCAAGAGAATTAATTTTGTATTTTACTATACTTATATTCCAGGATGGCAGAAATGTATTTTGTAGATATACATAGCTTCTGCCTTCAGAAAAGATTTACACATGTATCTTCATGCAAAGTTGAGGCATCACCCTGTAATATCATTGGTCCCCTTTAAAAATGAAGGACAAAAACACATAGGTTTTATGTAAATATATGTAGATAATGTAGCTTTTATTTCTCCAGAAGAAATTTGCATATATATTTTACTGGTTCTAACTCTTCAGGCTTCCTTGGGAAGAAAACATATGCCATGTTTCATCATATCCCAGTCTTCCCTTTGCATCTGTGAGAACACTAACATTGCACTTTCTGAACTAAGCACAGCCTGCTTTTATCTCCATTTCTCTTCCTTTGGAGTCTGTCTAGGGTTATGCAAGACCAGGTGAGAGAACACTTTAAACCCTGCTCATGCTATGAATTTCCTGCCCTGATTATACAACAACTGGGAATAGTAGGCATCTTCTCCACACGCTTACCATAGGAAGACAAGACCTTTCCATCGTAGAGGCAGGACCATTAGACTAAGAATCAGGAGGCTTAAGTTTGAGACCTAACTCTGTCACCTGCTAGCTGTGTGAACTTGAGGAAGTCATTTAACTTCTCAGAGACTCAGTTTCCTCACCTGCAAAATAGGAATAATAATACCTAGCCATTTAGTTTGTGAGAATCAAATAATGTTGTAACATTTTGTAAATTATGAAATTTATACAAATAAAGTCTTACTTTTAAAATTTATTTATTTTATTTTTCATTTATGGAATAAAACAAGCATTTCCATAACACAATGCAATAAAAAAGAAGATTGTACATGAAACTGTAAATCTGTTATGTACAACTTGCTATTCCTTTCAAATATATGACAAGTTAATTAAGTGGAATATCTTGTTTGTGGAACAGCAAGGAGGCTAGTGTCCATAGGTGTTAGAAGCCTAGGAAGTGTGTTGGGGGTGAGGTGGGTTGGTTAAGTTATAAAGGGCTTTATATGGTTATATAGTTATAAAGAACTGCAAACAGAGAATCTTTTACTTCATCCTGGAGGTGATAGGAAGCCCCTGGAGTCTACTGAGTGGGGGGTGGGGGG
>CM053626.1:300636743-300715436 GCA_028646595.1 Phalanger gymnotis | reverse complement strand
AAGATACTGGAGTGGTTTGCCATTTCCTTCTCCAGCTCATTTTACAGGTGAGGAAACTGAGGCAAATAGGGTTAAGTGATTTGCTCAGGGTCACATAGCTAGTAAGGGTCTGAGGCTGGATTTAAAATGACGTCTTCTTGACCCCAGACCCAGCGATCTATCCACTGTGCCACCTCCCTGCCCCCGTACACATTAATGTTCAATGATCAATTTCTTGTCTGGGAGGTCATTTTTCATAAGAGAGATAATAGGGTGTATAAAAGCTAAGAAAACCTAGAATGAGTCCAAGTACTGCCTCTGATGCATACTGTCTGTGTTACCCGGGGCTGCTCTCAGACTGGACATCACAGAGAAAGTGCCAGCACCCATTGGTTAAGGGAGTCCATGGGAGTTCTCTATACCACTGAAATCCCAGGTACGGTCCCTATCCCTGTCTGTTATTAGCCGTTACTAAAACCGTATTCTAATGTATGACATTGATGCCAGGGTTCTCAGATATTTGGGAGCAGTCTCAAAATCAAGAAAACCTGAGTTAAAGTCTAGCCTCTGACACATTTTGGCTATAAAACCCTGAGCAAGTAACTTAACCTACTGAAGTGGAACTAATCTCTAAGACTTAAGTTGTAGAAAAGGTGACCATCAACATGGTTAGGAGTTACCTACTTGATGAAATTACTAGTCTAGCCCCTCCACTTCCACCGCTACCTCCCCCCGCAAAAAACCCTTTACTTTGTCCTTAGATCAATATTCCAAAAAATAATTATTTTGCACTTTCAATTTGAAGATTCAAAAAGCCTCATTCAATTCACCAAATATTTTTAAAGGGCTTGCTATGTGCAGGGTACTTGCTAGGTTCTAGAGATACAAACACAAATATTAAATAGTCCATGCCCTCATGGAGATTACTTTCTATTCAGGGAATACAACATATCACAAGTAAGTAAATACAATGTATATACCTTATAATACAAAATAACTTCAAGAGGAAGGGACCTCTAATAACCGGGGGGCTTGGGGATCATGAGAAGAAGAAATCAGAAAAGGCCTTCTCCAGGTATTGGCACCTGAATGAACCATGCTTTAAAGGAAGCTGGGGATTCTCATAAGTAGCCGTTATCTTAAGCCCTTGAAAACATCATGATGTCCTTTTGGAAATCCCTAGTTAGTTTTAGCCACATTCAAATAGAATTACACCAGTTCTAATTAAATGAAAATGATCATCACAGAAAGTGTGCTGGTCTCATAAAGTCATGCTTTTATAGTTACCTTTCAGACACCACAGAACTGGTAGAAAGCTCCAGATTTCTTCTCTTTTCTGAGAGACTTTTAAAAGAGGTCACATTTTACCATAGCGTCTAGCAATGTGAGTTTGCTCAGGCGTTTTGGCAAACATATCTGCAAATCCCAGCTAAATCGGTGAATCATCCATTGTTGGCTGATTCTACTCCAGTTGCTAAGAGATCCTACAAGCACATTGAGCCTTAATTCTGCATTTACTCTAAAGAGAGCTGACTGAATTAAATTGGGAGGTGTCATATCCTCCCCTAAATGAGTAATTAAAACTTCACCCAGAGCTTTGGTACTTGGGACCTTGAGTGTGGGAGGGGAAAGGACAGTCATACACATCTGGAAGAATTTCTAGCCAATTAAGAATTGTCTGACAATTTGAGAACATACAAGAAAAAAAAATTTCCTGTGTAGCACTTTTAAGAAATATACCCATAGAGGAAATGGCAATTTTTTAGAGTGGAAACAATCCTCACCCCCGCCCCCAAATCCAATAGCTAGGAAGGACTGGGAGGTCCTTCCGTAAACTTGATAAACTCAGTTCTGCTTGAATGAAGACATAAAATGTGTATTTGTTTGCATCTTATCTGTGGAGGGAAGGCACTTTCCCTAAATGCATGGCTTCATGTCTTTGCTTTCTTGTTTTCTTTTAAATGGATATTTTAAAACCTACGTCTATTACTGATGCTAGCTTTTTTTCTAATGGTGTCATAAGGGCTATACATACAATGAGGAAAGTGTAACTTAATGAAATGGAACAGACATGGACATTTCATGAAAGTAGCTTTTTACTCCAACACAGATTCAAATATGTCATTTCTAGATAAGGGAAAAGTCTCTTGTGATCAGTTTGGCTTATGTGCCTTATGGATTAATGCATCCTGTCAGATAACATGAGAATCCCATAAGGAATCGTAAAGAGGTAAGGTCCCCTTGATGGGATGGGTAGGGTAGGGAGGGAAAGAAAGGAAAATGGAAATGGAGACTGGATGCTGGACTACATGTCATTAGGCCAGCCTGGAAGGTCCTAAAAGCAAGATTTTTTTTTAATTGACAAATTCGCATCTGACCATGACCAAGTAATTTATCTTATCTATTCCTCAGTTTCTTAGTGAAATGAGGATAATGTTCTCTTTTCTAGATTTATTGTGAAGAGGTTAGAATAAATTCCAGAAAAGGACTCTCAAAGTTCCAATTCCTGCAAATTCATTTTAGAATAATATCAAGATATTACTGTATACTATAACTTGTGTCTGGGGGAGGACCTGAGCTTATGACTTCATTGGTTTAGGGAACTCCCAGAGAAGTACAGATTTACAGCAGCTCTGCAATTTTTAGTCTTTAGGGGATCCTGGGGAATTGAGAAGTTACATGACTTACCTAAGGACACAGGTCCAGGCAGTGTCAGAAACTAGATTTGCACCCAGGACTTTCTGACTCTAAGACCAGAGCGTTCTATTCACTACATATCACTGCCCCCTCCCACTTTTAACTATGTCAATTTTAAATTGGCTGAATTGCCATTTTTAAAAAAATCCTTTTTCAACAGAAAAATGACAGGCTGAGTCAGTGAGTTATCTGTCCCTAAATATTGCTGATTTTGGCATATAGTAGGAGATAATAGTAATACTAATTAATGCGATACAGAGCGCTTTAAAGTTTCCAAAGCACTGTACATGATACATATTTATATAAGTATCACATACATGTATTTAACATATAATACATCTTTGGGAAAATACAAGAGAACAGTTCTTGTGCAGGACTATTTAGAAATATATCCATAGAGGAAATGGCAGTTTTAAAGTGGAAACAATCCTCACTTCTAGCCCCAAATCCTATGTATGTGGGTGTATGTATATATGTGTATATGTGTATGTGTTCATACATATATATGTATATACACATAAAATATGTAATCTCATATACACTATATAATATTTATGTACATTTGCTATAAATACATATCCACATGTATAATTTGATCTTTACCACAGCTCTGTGAGGTCCAGATTAGGGCTATTATAGTATCCCCATTTTGCAGATGAGGAAACTCAAGCCCTCTGAGTTAAGGTGAATTTCCTCTAGTCATAGTTAGCAAGCATCAAAAGTGTGATATTCCAATCCAGGTGTTCCTGACCCTCTATCCTCAGACATACTCCATGCTGGCCTTTCTCTGCCAGATTCTAGGAATCAATCGGCCAGGAAAGTATTTATTAAGCAACTATAGTCCAGCCAAGAACCAAAGATACAAAGACAGAATTGAAACACACAGACACACACCCCACCCCGAAGAAACCACATGTTCATATAGAAATAAATTCAAAGCATAGACATAGAAAATATAAAGTAAACTTGGCAGTCACAGCTGGAGGGATCAGGAAAAGCTTTACGTGTGGGGTGGGGTATTGGAGCTGACCTTGGAAGGAAGCCAGGGAGTCCTAGACAGAGGTAAAGGGGAGAGTGTGTTCCAGACATTCGGAATAGACTGTGCAAAAGGTATGGAACAAGGGAAATGGAATGTCTTCTAGGAAAAACAGAAGTAGACTGATTTGGTTAGAATGGGGAGGTCATGAAGAGGGGAAATGTGTAATTAGCTGGAGGCTGGAGCTAGATTGTGAAGGGTCTTAAAGCCAAACTAAGGACATGAGTTTCTGTTTTGAGCTAGAAGGAAATAGGGACCACCTGTCCTCCTGCACTGCAGCTTTTTGTTGTTGTTTGTTTGTTTGTTTGTTTTAGAAAGACAGCAGTAGGGTCAGACCTTTAGAAATACCACCTCATCAGCTATGTGGAGGATAGATTGGAGTGGGGAGGAGGTTACCACAGAAGTTACCAGAACTCCAGCGGTAGCCATGTGAGTGGGGAAAAGCAGACAGATGCAAGAGTAAATCTCTGTTTCCCAGAATTTCTTGACTCCCTCTGTTGAGTGAATGGCTTTATTGATGTTGGGGACCCCTCCTTTTCTTTCTCTTCTAACTTAGAATCACAGACTTACTATTCTTCTGAACCAAACCCATCTTCATTTAGGCACATTAGATTGAAGCCAGAGACTGAGTTTTTCCTGGCTGAACGGAGGGCAAACCCTGACCACACCTCAATACTACCAACCTCTCCCAACACCCTATTGCCATTGATCCAGACCTTTTTTTTTCAACTCTAAACCATGGTTACCAAAAAAAGAAGTGCTGCTTTTTATACTGCTGGAGATCAAGCCACATGACACCTGTGTTTACTTAGAGGAAACATTTCCACGCCTATAGTAACAACCTGGTGACTCATGACAGTAGTGGGATCAAGTGTTTGAAGTAAGTGTTTGAAGGCCCAAGAAAAACAAGACATAAATTTATCATGAAGGGGCAGTGGGATGGGAGGCCAGCCTTGGAGTCAGGAATAACTAGGTTTAGTTCCTGCCTCGGTCACACACCATGTGAAGGTCAAGAAGACCTGAGTTCAAATCCTGCCCAGATACTTACTAGCTGGGGGACCCTGGACAAGTCACTTAATCTTTTTTTAGGTTCGGTTTCCTCATTTTTAAAAATGGGAATAAATATAGCACCTACTTCCCAAAGTTGTTGCAAGGATCAAATGAGATTCTATATTTAAAGCATTTTCCAAATCTCTAAGCACTATATAAGTCATAATTATTATCATTATGCCTCTCGATAGCCCCAGGCAGCTCTTTAAAACTGTAAATTACAGACAGTCGCCAATCAGCTTTTAACAGAGGGAGTTTCTATACCAGAAGACATTTATATTGATGAAACCTGGACAAAAAATATCTAAACATTTATGATAGGCATGTGGCCTTTTTTCTTTTAAATGTCAAGTACAACTTTTAACCCTGTTTTAGATTATCTCTGTTCTGTTAGAGTGTGTAATGTGGTATGTTTCACATCCATGCCATTTGAATTGAATTATCTGTCTTTACCCAGCCTTCAGGCAGGGACATCTCTGGGTTAGAAGAAAGAGCAGAGAACCCCAGGATAATCAGACAAGAGGTGCCGATCTCATGTGGCTTAATAATAGGGATGTGCTTGGCTGGGAAATAGACATGTTCTGACCAAGAAAGGATGGGACCCTTAGCCAAGCTATCTTTGAGGGAATAACTTTAGGATTCACTGGTTTAGAGTTGATACCTAAAGAAATGGGATCTCAAAACATTAAAAAAGACTTTGGACTGGATAGAGGTGTCTAGATTTTATTACTTTTTCCTTTTGGTGTACATTGTCTAAAATTGCCATTGCAAGACCATAGAAGTGAACTATATGGAATTGACTCTAGGAGTTTTTCATGCGAATTTCTACTTTGCAAATTTTTTTTTGTTTTTATAACTCACCAAAGAAAGAAAGAGTATTGCCTTCACTTTCTAAATCACAGCATAGGCATGTCCTGTAAAACACTGAGAAAGGAAAAGCCATTACGTGGAATAGAAAGAAATACTTGAGTCTACAATATCACTGACTCTTGGATCCAGTTTCAGCAGACATGCTCACTATTCCCACAGGAGTCTGGAAAATGAGTTCCTATTTTTTTCTGTCTGGAGTTCCAGTTACTGTTATTATTTGCTTCATGGATCAAGCAGGTTCAGACTGTTCTTCTGTAACACAGGTGGATGTTTAAACAGAGAATCTGTTGAAAAGAATGCAAAGCAGTTGGGGATGGCAGTTTGATGGCAAACAGATATGGTAAGGATACGTGAAGTTTAGCAATGCATTCGAAAATGGAATCGGACAGGATGGGCAGCAGCAGCCTTACAGATAGTGAGTTTCAGAGTGTAGCAGATCATGGACATGTGGTATATAAAGATAAGGACATTCTAGAATGAGAGGTCATCGCTAACTGCTTGCCAAGAGCATTATTGGCAGGAAGATTCCTGGTTGGTTTTATTTATCAAGAACAAAAGAGTTTCGTAAAGGAAAGTTCCATCCAAGACCTCTTTTTTTTCTTCCTTGTTTGTATTTTGTAATATCTTCTAGAAATTTTTAAGGAAAAACCAGTTGCAGGACAGGGGTTTTGTATTCATACTATAAAGATGCTAGTAGGATTATGGAGGTTAATTGAAAAGATGGAAATCACCCTGCCTTAACTGAAGTGTAATTTCATTGTTCTTAATTGTGTTGTTAAAATGTTACATTTAAATATTACTAAGAATACAACCAACAGCATGTATTAATTTGTAAATACTCATCAAAAAGAAAGTCATGTTTTATAAACTATTGACTTTTATGTGTTAGTGGAGAACATTTGTCTCTCAAACAGCTTGCCATTAAAAAAGACTAAAGCATTCATTTATTTTAAGATCTGTTTTGAATTACAGATCAATGAACCAAAATAAATTTTGAATTGATTTAATATGTAACCAGGCACTTGAGAGGAGGAATGATTCCCCCTCTCCAAGTCATGGCAGATATAATTTCTTTTGCAAATAACAGTTTTATTTAACAAGTTCAAGGACGGGCCTAAGTCACTGTCAGAGTTAAGAATCCCTGTTGTTTTGTTTTTAAGAAAGGAAAAAACTCCATGTTGACTGAACTGCAACTTGGGGGCTGCAGAATAATCAATCAGCATTTCAGTTACAACTTTGGTCTGTTTTTGAAGTAAATAGCTGTGACCCTTCAGTTGAAAAATTCCAAGAGCTCCAGGACACTAACTCTACTGTGCCTGGAAATAAGATTCCTGAATTGTAGCCTTAAAGTCTACTTCTGGGTATTTATCCTGACCCTACAGAAACAGGTTTTCAAGTACAGTGTGTCTTGCACGTTTTGAATGTGTTTTCTCAGACTTTTCTTGGATGTGATTATTTTACTGTTTTATTTTTTTCTCTTCTCTGTTCTATTGGTAAACCTGGGGAGTTTACAAGTTCAACAGGAGGGGGAAAAAAATGGAAGTTATCAGTCCAGGCCAGATAAAACACCGGGGAGGCCCTCAGGGAGGTTCGCAAGCCACTGCCAACAGACATCTCTCCAAACTTATCGCTTAGGACAGATTCTTTGAGTAGTCATTTTTATTCGTTTTTAAAGAGATGAGGTTAAGCTAATATTTTTGGATTAAGCTGAAAAATTCACATTAGCTTTTGTATAATTTGATTGTGTTCTAAAGGAATCATTTTACTTGGCCAGTGAGAGCATGATCATTTCCTAAATTAGAAAAGAAAAATGAAAGGTGTGGGTAAGCTCCTTTGGCCCAATCAATCTAGAATTTTAACCTCTTGGCATTTGAAATTCAGTGATGAATTTCAGGAAAAAAATATCACTTTCATCTGAGACAAACAGAATGTGGAAAACTTGAACTACTGCCTTTTAAAAATGTTTTGACTATAAAAATTGGAATGCCATGCAGTTTGTAACTGGCTGGAGCTGTTCCGTGGAAGATTCAGATTTGGAAAAAATTTCACACTCTGCCTCAGTCTGGAAGAGAGGATTGAGTGATGAATTTTTAAAGAACACACTCTCAGGGCACATTGAAATGGAATCAAATGTAAAGTTGCTTCTGGAAATATTTTCATTAAAGGCAAATGGTAATACAATTGTTGTGTGTGTATGTACACGTGCACATAAAATACACACGGGTGAGTGGCTAGGTAGCTGTACAAATTGAATCATAAACTTTAAAACTGGCCATTTTCTCAGGGAAAAAATAGCTATTTTCCAAAAAAATTCAGAGAATGAAATTCTCATTTCATCCTATTCCCAACCTTGTTGCTTAATGTAAGTACTAATCATACAGTGGATATAATCTATTTCTTTCTAATATTCTCTTTCTCCCCCTTCTTCCATTTGACAGTCATTTACTAGTACAACTAAGAAGAAAATAAATACCAAAGGTGATAGTAAAAACATAATTCATTTCTAATGAGCTTCAAAGTTATGTTTTAGGCAGCTTTTCCTCTCTGGAGTCTAGCTAGGCACTTCTTGAAAACAGGAAATTGTTTCTTAGGATACATCAGAGCTACATGGGATAGGGGATAAAGAGCCAGTGCTGAAGCCAAGAAGACCTGATTTTGAATGCTGTTCCTGGCATTATTGACTTTGTGACCATCAAGTACAGTGCTGAGAAGCAAGTAGTTACTTATAAAATATTTGTCAACATAATAGCATTTAATAGCACATGTTCTTCTTTTTGACCTGTTGACTTGTGCCAAAAGAATTAATTCTAGAGTTTATATCGTCATGTATTTCCATGATAAATATTATTAATGCTCTTCTGAGCCCAGTATACCTGGAAATCCTATAGCTGCCATGCAAAAATGACAGTTATGGCAACTAATTTAATAGCCATGTTTATTATGGGACCGTAGCCTAGTTACTGGCGCATCTAAGGTGGTACAGCAGATAGAATGCCTGGTCTGGAGTCAAGAAAACTCATTCTCCTGAGCTCAAATCTGGCCTCAGACACTTACTAGCTGTTTGACCCCGGGCAAGCCATTTAACCCTGTCCACCTAAGTTTCCTTATCTGTAAAATGAAGTGGAGAAGAAAATGGCAAACCAGTCCAGAGCTTTGCTAAGAAAACCCCAAACAAGGTCATAAAGAATTGGACATGACTGAAAACAACTGAATAATAACAAGCAAACCTAGCTACTAATTAGAAAATAAGTAACTTACTTTAATGGAACTGTGATCAATATTGATACTTCCTCCAAGGATACACGTTGAAACCTATACATGCATGGCCCTTCTAATCACTCTCTGCCTTGTCCGTGTCTTTTCATAAATCCTCCAGAGAGGGTCCACCCAACATGTCAAGGGCTCCCTTTAGGTCCCTTAACATTTCTTGGATACCAATGGAGCACATGGGCTATTCACCAGTTACCCATCACCTTTGCTGTATAAATTGGTCTATCTTTTTTCTCATTTATTCTTATCCCGAATCATTCTTCCTTGGTAATGTTTTGCAAAATGTCCATGCCTACCACATGCCTTTCTGTTGCCTTTTGGGAAATTAGTTGAGTTATGATAGAAAAATATGGTAGCGTAGTGTGGTAGTAACAAAAAGTGTTTTATATATTACAGGACATTGGGGGTTTCTTTGGATACCCAGACTTTTAAAAATTATTTCTATTCTGAACTTGACAGACATTGAATAGAATGAGAATATGTACATAATAGGACAGAAAAAGAGCAATTACAGATCTCTATTATATATAGCTTGCTTTTTTTTTTAGAGCAAATAATAAAATAAACCTATAGCTTGTCCAGGCTTTCTGCCATTTCTATTCTTGAACAGAAGACATCTTTAAAAAATATATATAATATATATATAATTTATTTTTAGTTTATTTATATTTTATTTTTGAAATCATATAAATATATAAAATTATATAAAGATATATTATATATATATATATTTAAAAATGTCTCAATGACCCCCTCTTTTCTTTCTTTTTTCTTGTGTCGCACATTCTATATTCCTCCTTGCCTTCTCACTCCATACCATTGGAAAAGAGAAAGAAAAACAAACCTTTGTAGCAGATACGCATGGTAAAATGGAACAAATTGCCATATTGGTTGTATCCCCAAATGTATCAGACAGACACAGTGAATTCATGTCCGTTGATCTTTGATAACCTTAGTCAAGATTTCACTGCCTCCTATCATTCAAGCATACAAATGTGTTGATATGAAATAAGGAAGATCATACCTAAAACAAAGTGAAGATGATTCTTTCTTTACTACTTTGCCAGTACTATGCAGACAGCTGTCAGTGATACCATAGCAGTGGTGTTCGCTAAGTTTTTTCTCAGGTGCTTTGCCTCTAAATAAGCCAACAAAAGATCTTGTAATAAAATATTTTTGTGATGTCAAGTCATACAGATAAACTTAAACAGGCATTGAAATAAGCACTAGGAAAGACACAAAGATAAATCAAACATGGTTTGTGCCTTCATGGAGATTACTGTCTTGTGTATTTGTAGATGAAATTCAGCTATGTTTTATCAAGGAGGTTGGGGTATCTGGACACCATGTGGTGATGTAGCTAGATGTGAACAGAAAGCCCAAAGTCTTTTAGAAGACTTATAGGATTTTTAAGAAAAGATTATTAGAAACAAAAATGAAATGCATATTGAGAAGTAATTTTATTTGGTAATCTTAATCTTGGGCCGTTAGGTGGTGCCATAGTGCATAAAGCACAGGGCCTAGAGTCAGGAAGACCTGAGTTCAAATGTGACCTCAGACACTTACCATGTGACCCAGGGCAAGTCACTTAACCCTGTTTGCTTCAGTTTCCTCATCTGTAAAATGAGCTGGAGAAGGAAATGGTGAACCATTCCAGTATCTTTGCCAAGAAAACCCTAAATACGGTCACAAAGACATAATTGAAACAACTAAACAACAACAATCTTAATCTTTAACGTTTGTATTGTTTCCATATACTCTTGTATTCCTATCACATTTACTGCCCCTTTATAAGGCTTAGGTGCAAAAGGCTAGCTTTGGCAAAGCTATTCCTCTTCTTTTGGGTATTTTGCCTAAAGACAAAGTAAGCTGCCATATTTCCTTTGTCTCATGTTTTACTATGTGGAAAGTCTAGCTGAATTGGAGAAAGGGTGTTTTTTTATTGGTTTTCTCCATCAGTTAGCAATAAATGTTCTCTTAATGAGTGTCTGTAGTGGTATGTCAGCATCCACACCAGAGAGATCAAAATTTTATTTCTTCATGAGCAAAAAACTTACATATCTGGAGCAATGTTTTGAGAGCATGAAACTATGAAGTATATTCTGATGACTAGTAGTATCACAAGGTGTAGGGACAGAGGCCCCAGAAAATGATCCTTTCAGACTGTGTTCCATGAGACCTGCAGTATCACAGGCTTTAGACCCACCACAAAACCTAATGGTGGAAGAGGCGACATCCAGGACACCACCTCCTAAGTAAAGCAGCCCCAAGTTAAGACTTTGGACTTTACATACAGAAGGAAGGTTTGCTTCCACACATGGGCTGCTATGTTCTTATCAATTTTTCTAGCTTTTAAGATCTGTACTATACTTGGTTTGATAGAGTCCAAACAAAAAAAAATTAACTCAATAATTCTTTGCTTTCACAGTCTTTGGACCTATAAAGTAAAAGATGGTATAGGGGATTATTCTATAATTTCCCCATGGGCTCATAGCTTTGTTGACAATAAGGGCAGGAAGATGACCCAGCTTTAGGATTTGCAAGCTTAGTCATTAACAGTGGGTCACTGAAACATTTTTGACAAATCAGAATGCAAAGAAATACCTGTGTCTGTGTGTAGATAATGTTTCCCCAATAAAATGTGTCCCCCCAAAAAAATGTGTCCCCATTACTGGAAGGCAAGTTCCTCAGTGGCAGAGTCTGATTCATTTTTGTCTTTTTATCCCTAATTTCTATCACAGCCCCTCTCACATGAAGGAAATTTATAAATGATTGTTGACTGATGCAAATGGCTTCTTGAATAAAATTGTATATATGGTAAAGTTACATCCACATAAGGTATATATAAGAAAAGTATGATACAATCTTTGGCAAGGAATATGTTTATCTCTTTTTGATAACTACTAGTGTAGAATAGCTAAGTAAAGGAGTTTACATAATACTTGCTCTTAACAGAAAGGCAAAAACGCTATCTCCTTAATGAAGGATAAAACAAACACCAGTATATGTTCATAAACATTAAGAAACAGTATATGTTTATGAACATTAAGAAAATGTAACTAAGCATTTTTAATTGCTAAGAAGTGTTCCCATTCCTAATAAGAAGGAAAAATCTTGTCTGTGCATGGATAGGACTCAGTAGCTTCTTACTGAACTTATTCTGTTGGAGGGACCTTTCTCAAGAATGAATGAATTAGCAGTGAGAAGTATGACCAAAATCCCATCTCTGAAATTATTTTCATAAAGGGAATAAAACAACTTAGGATTTAATATGAGAAAAAGAAAAGGATTTAGAAATACTTGCTCATTTGTCCAAGTATTTTAATAGTTAATTCAGGAGGCAGGGGGAGGGGGGAGAGAATACATAGAAATAAATATTGGCCATAGTTTGTGCTTTCTAGTACTGCTTAAGAAAAAGGAATGATTTCAGTAGGTGGGATTAAGTGGGTCTGGAATGCAAAGGAAGGGGGATAGATGATATTGAGAGGATGCAGGAACAGCTGTTGTCTGTAGATTGAAGAAGAAAAAAAGTTTTGAGAACTAGGAAGAAGGCTTTCTTTTCTTATCATTTCCAAATGCCTTGAGATTGAGTTTGGTGAATTTGAATTCAAGCCTCAACTTTTCTCTGTGGGAGAGAACAGTTTACAGAGTAGAACAGTTTACACAGGCCAGTTGTAGTGCTTCCATTACTGGACTTTCCTGTGTCTATAAGTTAGATCAGCAAACAAGAACTAAAGCCTTAAAAAAATAAAAGGCTACAAGAACACCCACTATCTAGCCTGGTGCCTTGCTTGTAGTAGCTGCTTTCTAAGCGTTTGATTAGTGGTGTTGTAGAAATAATAGCACACTTGGAATCCAAGAGCTTGGGTTTGAATTCTAGTTCCACTACTGAGGGCCTCTCTGGGCCCTCAGTTTCCCCATCCTTAAAATGAATGTTTTAGACTACATGGTCACTAGGATCCCTCTCAGCTGTAAATTTTTGATATTAGGAATTCCTAATAATAAATTTAATTAATAAATAATTATTAAAAATGAATATATGCCGTGTGGTCTGAACAACACAATTTCCTATAGGAACAATTAACTAAGAGGGAGATTAACATCTGTTTATATCCGGTTATCCTCTCTTAAGATAAAATAAAAATCTAACTATTGAATAGCCAAGCCAGTCCTCAAAAGGAAGGAGAAAGTCATCCCAGAAGGCAAGTTTTTTTTAAATCTCTTATCACCATCAGTGGAATCATCCCCGTTGTCACCCTGTTTGGAAGGTGGTCTTTCAGTTCAGTTGGGCATTTACTAAATGCCTACTGCGTGCCAACCATTGTGGCCAGGAAGATAAAAATAACAGCTCTTGCACCTAAGGCACTCACAATCTACTGGAGGATATACCATTTATACAATTAATTAAGTAAAATATATGCAAAGTGACACAGAATAATTTCGAAAGAGTGGGAACAGGGGCACTACCAACTTCAAGGATCAGAAAAAACATTCTTTGGGAGGGGCTGCCTGAGCTGGGCTCTGAAGGAACCTGGGAATTGCAGGAGGAGGGGATATGGGGGGCCACAGATGGGGGACCACCTGGTGCAAAGACCTGACAGAAGAAGCTAGAATGTCGTGTACTTCAAATCAAACCACATCCAGCAATCCTGAAACAGACAAACCATAACTGCTGCTAATATCTTCAAACCCTGGAATTTCCACTTGGCTTTTGGGTTGGCCTTCTTGGTCTGATCACTTCTTGTTCCTTTGCTCCTGTGTTCTCCTACTGGTGAGACTCTGACCCTGAAAAGTAGTGCAGATAAAAGTTTTTGAATGCTCATACTCCGCTCCATTCTGGGTCCATCTCAACTGTGTCCCCTTCCTATTCATCTCGGATGGAAAAATCTGCCCAGACCTTTGCTTAGAATCTAAAGGGGTCCGCACCTCTGGTAGACTCTTCCATACCTATACTAGCCCTGCAGGGCACAGTAATTTGCAGGGCCACAGCACTAGCAGTCACAAGCCACCCACTCCCCCATTGCTGGTGGATGGATAGTCCAAAGCATGCTTCCCCCATGTTTTGCCCATGATTTTACTATACCAGGCATACTGATTCTGGCAGGGAGTAATGTAATGTAATTACCTTTGGCTAATAATGTAAGACCCATGCCCTCTAGTACCATCTAAGTTCCTAGCAAGCAGAGGCTGTCATCATCTTTGCATCCCTGGTGCCCAGAGTAGGCAGTTGAAAGAACTGAATTTGAGATTTTCTGTGAGATGTGACCATCTACCTTTTACCATGCCCCTGGTACTCTTCATAAAAAGGGAAAATGGGAAACTCTGAGGATGTTACAGTTGTTGAGTTCTACACAGAATTACTCTCCGACAAAGTACTCCCCGGGCTGCTAGGTGACCCAGTGGATAGGGCATCTGTCCTGGAGTTAGGAAGGCCTGAATTCAAATATGACCTCAGACTTACTAGCTATGTGACCCTGGGCAAATCACTTTATTCTGCTTGCCTCAGTTTCCTCATCTGTGAAATGAGCTGGAGAAGAAAATGGCAAACCACTCCAGTATCTTTGCCAAGAAAACCCCAAATAGGGTCACAGAGTCAGACATAATTGAAACAACGGAACAACAACAACAAAAGTCCTTCCTGTGGTTGACCTGAGACCTGCTAGCTCAATTGAGACAGGCTAGGAGGATTGCCACAAAATTAGACCTGATAAAAGCTTGTACTTGATTCGGGTTATCGGGGATGTGGAAGAAAGAGTATGTTTCATGACTGCCATGAGCAGCAGTCATTCCTGATGGTAGCTTTCAGGCTCAGTGGCACACATGCCATTGTCTAGGGTCTGATAAACATGATCCTGGACTTGGGTGGGAGGACTTTCAGGTAAGCTGCTGATTGACTCTACTGATCCCTATGCAAAATGTCTGCCTAGTACAGAAAGTATTAGCATGACTTAATAATTATATGCCAGCCTAGGAGAGAAGAGCCGCTTCATCCAGGACCAACTGGAATTCTTAGAGCACGTTATTGGTGTGTCTGGAAGTGAGATTGGAACCCAGAACACAGATGACCTGACTTGGGGGGGCATCAATGTAGGTGTTTTCTGGGGTTCACCAAGGCTCATCACCAAGGACCCCATTTATTGTTCTACCTCGAAGTCCCAATAATTTCAGAAGTTCAACATCTGTAAGGGAGCCATTCTAAGAACTTTACAAAATCTCACAATTGGAAGGACCAATGGGCCACCTAGTTTAACCAGTACCTGGATGAGAATCCTGCTACCTAACCCCCCCCCCCACCAAATGTTCATCCATCCAGCCTCTCCCAGAAGACTCGCAGTACTGATATCTTCAGGGCAATCCATTCAATTTTTGGACAGTTTTAACTGCAAGGAAGTGTTAACCCTGTAGCCTTCCTGACCACCTTCCCCCGTGCCACTTCTTGTTGGTAATGATGATGCCTCTGCTGGGGCTACCTGCACCCAGATCTTCTGGCGTACAGCCTCGCTTCATCCCTATGTATTTTTTTCCTAAAATAAATAGAACTAAATTTAAATAATTATATTTTAGAAAATACCTTGTTATTGTTCAGTCCTATCTGGCTCTTCATGACTCCATTTGGAACTTTCTTGGCAAAGATACTGGAGTGGTTTGCCACTTCCTTCTCCAACTCATTTTATGAATAAGAAAACTGAGGCAAACAGGGTGAAGTTACTTGTCCAGGGTCACACAGCTAATAAGTGAGGTCAGATTTGAACTCATGTCTTCCTGACTCCAGGCCTGGAACCCTATCCACTGTACCACTTAGCTGCCCCATAATATTTTAAAGAAGAGTATGATTATATGGTTCTGGCCAATTAAGACAGCATTAGAAACCTACAGCATTTATCTGATAGATACCTGGCATTCTGTCACTCAAGGTAGAACTCTCTGACTCAACAAAAAGTCAATCAACAAACATTTAAGTATGCACTTAATACTCATAGAGCACTGTGCTAGGCACAGGAGACACAAAAGTTTTTTAAAAGGGAAAAATAAATAGCCCCTGCCCTCAGATAACCTGCATTCTGTGGGAAGATTGGGGAGGGGGAACAACTGTACATATATAATATAAAATAGACAAAGTAAATGGGGTTTGGGGAGTGATAATCAAAGTAGACCTCAAGAGGAGGTAGCTTTTGAGCTGAGTTTTGAAGGAAGCTGGAGCCAGGGGAGGATTCTAAGATGAAGAGATGGAGGAGTCCATGCCAGGTCTGGAATTGACTGTGCAATGCACTGAGTAGATCCTTTAGCTGGATTTAGAGGAATAGTTCCATAGGGTGTGTAAAAGGGGTTAGCATGGAATAATCCTGGAAAGGGAGGCTGGAGCCAAACTGTGAAGGACGTCACATTTCAGAGGAGGTTCCATCTTGTCCTGGGCCAGAGATTCTTAACATGTGTGTGTGTGTGTGTGTGTGAGAGAGAGAGAGAGAGAAAGATGGACACTTCTGATAGTTTGGTGAAACCTATGGACCCCTTCTCAGAAAAATGTTGTTAAATGCACAAAATAAAAAACATAGGATTACAGAGGAAACCAGTTATGTTGGAATGTGGTTGTTTAAAAAATGTGTTTGTATGTGTGTATATGGTGTATATTATATGTTGCATGTATGTTATCTATATATAATGTAATTATATAATATTCTATATATAATATTGTGCTATATATGCTACATTATGTTTCCATTTGAATTATATATTTGCATATAAATATATTTGAATTATATATTTCTATTTTAATATTAAATATACTATACATACCATAAATATGTGCATATGTGTATATATACATGTATGTATATCTAGTCATATATATGTATAGACAGACAGACAGACAGATAGATAGAGAGATAGCGAGATAGAGAGATGGACAGGCAGAGAGCGAGAGAGACTCGAAACTCAAATTAAGAAATCCAAAACAAAAAGGAGAGACATTGGAACTTTTTGAACAGGGAAGTGACGTGGCTAGGCCTGCTCTTTAGGAATGTCACTCAATGTTGGCATGCCCCATGTTTCCCTGATATCTGATAGACAGAACATCAGGACTTAAGCATTCATCCAGCCAGCCTTGGTGCTAATAAGTTCTCCAGGAGAACCCAACGTTCCTTCAAACCTTGTTTTACAGAAGAGGAAACTGGACTAAGGAGGGTTAAGTGAGCTGTCCAAAATCATGCAGCTGCTCTCTGCCAGAGGCTGGGTGACTTTTAGATCCCTTGCAAATCTAAAGTCTTGTGATTGTGTTAGTAGGATCAGCTTCACCTAAACTGCAATGCAGACAGCACGTTCATGGATAATAGAGAGTTAATTAAAACAAGTACAGCCCCAGGGTTTTTTGGTGGATACAGACTTTCTCACTCACTCAACAGAGGAAGAAATTGCTAGTGGAAAGGAGGAATAAATAAAAAGTAAAACAAAACAAAAAATGCTCCCAGCTTTCCTCTTTTTGAAGGGATTATTAGCTACTAGATGTTCCTTGAAATTGGATGGCAATTTAAATACAATAGTACAGTTTACTTATTAACCATTTCTAGGCAGCCCGAATTCACCAACTGGGTTTAAGTAGACACTGCTTTTCGCTTAGGAGCTCCTTTGTTTTAATGAGGAAAAAGGTTTTTAAATATACAAACCAGTATTTAACATAAAATAACATACATTTGTATAACTTATAAGAAGTTGTACATAACATTAATAGTATATATTTCATATTGTGTTATAATATTTAGTTTCTACTTTAATATTAATTTATATAATATATTGATTCCATATTAACTTATATTTACATTATATTGCACATTATAACATAATAGATTATCTTGTATAATAGACATTATATAATAACATTATTACATAATATGTTATGTGAGCTTAATTTTTTTACATATTTTCTCATATTATCCTTAGTGACTCTGCCACTCATAATTCTTTTTCAGCTCTTTTTCTTTTTTAAGTCTGGTCCTACTCACTACCCTTCCCTCAGCCACCACCCCTACCTCTCCTACTACTATAAGTCCCTCCCCCTCAATATGTATATGCATAATCTGACAAAAACAAATTCCCACTTGGCCATATCCAGAAATGCACATTTCTTTCTACATTTTAAATTCATCTCCTTTGTGAGTAACTTGTGTCACTACTGAGTTAATCAAAGTTCTAAAGTCTTTCAAAGTTGTTTTCCTCCATAATGTTTTTATCATTGTGTAGATAGTTCTCCTAGATCTGCTCACTTTTCTTTCCATTCCTAGATTCTCAGTTTCCTCTGAAACTGTCCATTTCATTATTTCTTATGGCACAGTAATTTTCTGTTCTATTCATATACCACAGTTTGTTTAGCCATTCCCCAGTAGAATACCTTCCCCCTTTAGTTTGCAATTTTAGGCTATCAAGAAAAGAGTGACTATTAATATTTTTGTAATATAGACCCTTTTCCTCTTTCTTTGATTTTTTTAAGGTTATAGGTCTAGCAGTGGTTTAGCTGGACAAAGGGGTATGTATTCCAGACTCCCTTCTAAAAAAGCTTGGAATTTGAAAAATCTGTCATATACCAGAAGGTAATTTTTAAGCCATGTATAATAGAACTCAGATTTTGAAAGGGAACATTAAAAATGGTTTGACCATAGCTCTTCCTTAGTCTCTCTCCCGTCAAAAATGATCAAGGATTATAATAATCAGACTGATACACATTACAGTGCATGTAGTTCTTGACTTAATCATTTCTAGGCCAATGCTTTTAGGGTAAAATGTCAGCTCTCATCATTATGATAAGCAAAGCATGATCCTTTGAGCTGTCAGAAATGGGAAAGTCTCTTCAGTGAGTTTGGTTTCCCTAATTTGTTAGGCTTTCTTTTTATACAGGAGCCATTTCTTTTCAAAGAACAAGAAATTTCAAATGCATTTTTGAAGTTAGGTAAAATGCTCACCTGTTTTCGCAACTTCCTGTAGACTACAAGAGCATTTTGTTTGGTTTCATTTGGGAGAGCAGTACCAAAAGAGAAATGACACAACAGCAGGTGCACTCCATCGATTATGATGTCTCTTGGCCTTATTTAGATAAAGCTCTTCCAGAAGGTCAGCTTTCAGTTCTCCTTTTTATTCATGAGGAAGGAGAATTTAAAAAAAAATTATCCATAAATACAGGTGGCCCCCTTATACAGAAGGACTTGTATCACCAAAGACTGTATGTAACGGAAGATGTAGAACAGGTGCGTTCTGCCCATAGTAAGGAGATTATGAAAGGCAGATCCCTGGAGAAGACAGAAACTTATTGACACATACTGTACTGTACTGTACTGTGTTATGCTAGGCTGTGCTATATGCTGTACTATATACTATATGACAATAATATTCTACAGCATATTTTATCCTGTCTATAGTAGTATACTGTATACTGTGCTATTATTCTATCTGACATACCTTACTATACTA
This sequence comes from Phalanger gymnotis, assembly GCA_028646595.1. NCBI lineage: Eukaryota > Metazoa > Chordata > Mammalia > Diprotodontia > Phalangeridae > Phalanger > Phalanger gymnotis. The sequence continues at coordinate 300,696,079 of CM053626.1, read as the reverse complement.
GTCATTATACTGTGTACTGTATAGATACTATATTATATACTGTACTATATTATATCCCATAAATGCTATAGTATACTGTATTATTCTCTATGCTATGCTATACATACTATATTACTGTACTATATGATGGCTAATATACTATATACTCTGATGTACTCTATGTTGTCCTGTTATATACAGTACTCCATATTCTGCTCTACTCATTGGAGAAGGAAGTGGCAAAACCATCCCAGTATCATTGCCAAGAAAACTCCACGTATAGCATTGGGTCCCAAAGTGTTGGACACAACTTAATGACTAAACAACAATAGTATATACTCAACGACACCATAGTATATATAGTAGATATGTCTACTGTGTACTATAAAATATACCATACTATATATGATTAAATATATACCATAGCATAGCCTATATTCTATACCATACTATATACAATACAATATCATGTACCACACTATATACTATATTCTATAACATACTCTAGACTATATTATCCCATACTATACCTACTCTGCCATTTGCCATCTACTTGTGTGATCTTAGGCAGATGCTTAATCATTTCTGGGGTCTTAGTTTTGTCATCTATAAAATAAGGCTGTCAGAGGGTATAATTGCTGAGGCCTTTTCCATCTCTGGATCTGTGATGCTGTGAGTCCATGAAGTATTCTGAGGGCTATAGAACCCAACTGACATGTATTTCCATGGAAAAATGCATTGATAGTGTCAATTTTGGAAACCAGGAGCACTCCCCTCCCTTTCTGTGTGATTTGGGACCTTATCTCTCTGCCCTTGCCCATTTGCCAAGGAATGGTCCCTATTCTAATATGCTAATGCCCACTCCTAGCACTTGTACATTTTTTAATCTTCTTTGCTGCTCACAATTATTTTATGAAGTGAATATGTTGAGCATTGGTCATTCCCATTTTGTAGATAAAGAAACCAAGCCCATAGAGGTCAAGGTGCATACAATCACTGATTGAGAGCCATCTGAGAGAACTCATAGAGCATCTCATCTAAACCCTTCATTTTCCCAGTGAAGAATCTAAGGTCCAGAGAGGTTGATTTGCTACTAAGTAGTTGAATCTTGACTAAACCCAGACCTTCCAACTCCAAGGCCCATGTTCTTTCCTATATACCAAGTCACTTCCTTCTCCCTCACTGTACCTGAGGGGACTAGACCAGGTGACCTAGTAATAGATCATTAATCTAGAGGTGAAAGGAAGCTTCGGGATCATCTAGACTACCAACTTTCTATTAAGGTTCCTAGGAGAATTATCAACAATCTCATATATACCCATAATATTGCTCTGATGGCAGACAGTGAAGAAGAATTAAGAAGCCTCTTGATGAGGGTAAAAGAGGAGAGTGTAAAAGATGGCTTGAAGCTTAACATAAAAAAACTAAGATCTTGGCAACTAGTCCCATCACTTCCTGAAAAATAGAGGGAGAAGAAATAGAAACAGTGTTAGATTTTACATTCTTGGGTTCAAAGATCACTGCAGACAGAGACTGCTGCCATGTAATTAAAAGACATTTCCTCCTTGGAAGGAAAGCTGTTGGCAAATCTGGACAGCATACTAAAGTGCAGAGCCATCACCTTGCTGACAAAGATCCATATCGTCAAAGCTATGGTTTTTCCAGTAATGATGTATGGCTATGGACTATAGGGAAAGCTGAGCACTACAGAATTGACACTTTTGAATTGTGGTGCTGGAAAAGACTTTTGAGAGTCCCTTGGACAGCAAGAAGATCAAATCAGTTAATACTTAAGGAAATTAACTCAGACTATTCAATGGAAGGTCAAATACTGAAGCTGAAGTTTAAACACTTTGACCATATAATGAGAAGACAAGACTCATTGGAAAAGCCCCTAATGTTGGGAAAGATTGAAGGCAAAAGGAGAAGTAATCCAAAGCAAATCTTACTAAATCACAGAATTTTACATCCCTTTCAATTCTAAAATCCATGTTTGGATTCTGTTAGGATTTGCTTCAAATAAACTACAAAGCAGACCATCCATTTGTGAATAACAGAGCAGATTAAACCTGTAATAACCTATTAATTAAATTTATATAAAACAGGTTGACTAAATCTATTTTGACTCCTGAGGCACATTAGAAAACTTACAATTCTTAAAAGTTAAAACTGTTTCCTCAGTTAAAGGTACTCCTTTATTCAAGTATTCAAAGGCATTCCTTTATTCAAGTAATCATTTTCTGTGTCAGATTTCCCAGAACTTCTCTAGTTGTGACTGCCGTGTAGCCAGGGATGTGCTAGACCTAGACTGAACTGGAGAGCTCATTGTTAAATGTTTCGTGTATTTACCCCTTGGAATTTTTTTTAAACGCTACAAATCAGGACTTTATTTCTAGTTTTGTTGATTGTTTTAGAATCTAGACTTAGGAAAGTGATGGAGAAAATGTTGATTATACAGAATAAAATTTAAAATGTGTTGTAGGTAGGGGTTTTTGGTTTTGTGGGGTCTTTTCGAGAACCAGTTAAGCATTTACCAGCATACCGCTGGGTGCAGCCATATCAGAACAGCTGTCTCCTTATTTGGTTTGCAAAAGTAGTATATCCTATTTGACAAATTTCCACTTGCTAGCACTATATAGGGAGTACTAATTGCCATTTTAATTTATAAGACCATATTCATCTTTCCATGATATTAGGAGTTTTTGGTTGAGGAAAAAATACTGACCTTGTAAATGTGAACAAGTGCCATTTTGGTTTCTTTAGAGATGGTGCTTAGGAGAGAATAACCTTGAAGCAGAGAAGAGTCCATTGTAAAACAATCCTGTCTTCTAGTTTTTGCCTCTTTCATAACCTTACCTTGAGCAGGCTTCATCGTCATTGGCACCTTAGATCTAGAATGTCAGCCTCGTTTTTTGTGAGCCAGCTAAATTTGGCTGGTTAGTTTAATTGGGAATCCCACTCCCCCTCTCCCCAACACACACACGCATACATGCAAACTCACACACATTGCTTCTTTGTCTCCCTGACTCGATTTCACAATATGCCACCCAATTTTTGTGATGGGAATAATTTTGTCATCTCCCTCATTAAAGAGCTAGGAGGTGTGAGAAGAAAACAGTCACTCAGCTTTCCATAAGCCTTGAACGGAAAACCAGTCTCATTACTTTATGACACTCTATACTTCAAGAGACTAATTTCATCAAGTGGACACTTAATGCAGTATAGCTGGAAAAAAAAATTGTCACTTAACAGCCGATCTCCTGATGTCTTGGCCTCTCTGAATTTAGGTATTCTGGCTTTCCAACTCATTGCTGAACTCTTCCTACAAGAGTTTCCAGTTTGATGGGGCCATCCAGAGTTTCTGTTCCCATCTTAGACTTTGAGAACACAGGGTTGCCACTGTGCCTAGCACAATGCCTCACACATAGCAGGTGCTTCATAAACCCTTCTTAATTCCAGTACATTCGCAAACCCCTTTCAGTTATTCGGAAATTGGAAATGAAAAGAAACACACAAGAGAGGTGCTGTGTCCAAGTGGCTACTACACTAGTCAGGAAATCCAGGAGTCCTGCATTAGAGCCTTGATTTTGACGTGTGCTAGCTTTGTGATCCTGGACAAGGCACCTCAACCTCCCAATGCCTCCAAGCAAACCTCAGAGACTATTAAATTGCAGGATAGTTGCATTGGGAGAAGGGATTTTCACACTGAGCATTCCCCATGCTGGTGAAATGTAAACTGCAGGTTCAGAATAGAAAAGAAAACACACACTCATAAGCCCCAAACCCTCACATGTAGGATTTAACACCATATATTTTTCTGTTTATTCAGGTTATTCAAATTCGAATGTTAAAAGGCAGGAAGGAAACTCAGTGGCTCCAGGCTCATTTGGGGCACAGTCAGAAGCCTTTCTAACTTAAATTCCCACATATTTTAATGTATGGTTGTGTGTATGTGACAGAGATTGGAAAAAGAGGGATGGATATAGTGAGGAAAGTTGGCAGACAGTATAAATGACAAGGACTGTTCCTAGTTGCTGAAAAGTCCCTGGATTATGTAAAATCTGTCATTGGGTTGGCTGCCCTTGTTGGGTTCACATCAGATGGTAAATTTGGCCTCATTTACCCACTGTGGAAAGGAGAAATGCAATCACAATAAAAATTTGTAATTATATTTCATAAGATAGATATTTAAAGATATTAATTAATCATAAAGTTTTTGCTGAATGTCTAATCCCAAAGTGACATTTAACATTTCTCTCAGAAGCCTCCAATATCATAATTCTTCCCAAAATATTTGTGACCTAATGGAAATAGGGGCAGCTAGGTGGTGCAGTGGATAGGATGCCAGACCTGGAGTCAGGAAGACTCATCTTCCTGAGTTCAAATTTAGCTTCAGATGCTTGTTAGGTATGTGACCCTGGGCAAGTCATTTAACCCTGATTGCCTCAGTTTCCTCATCTATAAAATGATCTGGAAAAGGAAATGGCAAATTGGTCCAGTATTTTTGCCAAGAAAACCACTAATGGGGTCATGAAGAACTGGACATGACTGAATGACAAAATGGAAATAACCCCAGACTAGAAGTCAAGACTGAACTCTAGTTTGAATACTACCACTAACTCTACCTGTATGATCAAAGCCAATTGTTTAACTTCTCTGGGCTCTATTTTTCTCACTGACCAAATGAGAGGGATGAAGTATGACCTTGATATCCCTTCCAGTTCTAAGAATCCAAGGTGCTAATTATATAGACCCATGGTTTTGTTGGTGTGGAAACTCACAGAATCACAGAATTGGAGAATTCGATGGGAATTTAGCAACTGTTTAGTTCAAACCATACCCAGAGAAAATCCCCAGTACGATATAACTTGTCTTTTTTCTTGGTAATCTCATCAGCTCTAATGGTTTCGATAATCATTTCTATACAGATAGATGATTCTCAGATTTCTTTATCCATCCCTAACCTCTCTCCTGACCTCCAGCTTTGCCTCCCCAATGGTCTCTCAGATATCTCAAACTCTATGTACCACAGACATCTTAAATTCAATATTTCCAAAACTGAACTCTTGATATTTCCCCCAACCCTCCCCCTCAACTTCCCTTTTATTGTCAAGGGCACGAACTGTTTTTTGCCTGCCTTTGTATCCTTAGCTCTTGCCATGGTGCTTGGCACATCATAGTTGCTTAATAAATGCTTGTTGACTTGACTGGGCTCCCAACCTAGATATTATCCTTGACTCTTCACTCTCTCTTACCCCACCCTCCATATCCAATCTGCTGATAAGTCCTGTCAAGTCTACCTTCCTAACTTCTCTTGTATAGACCCCCTTCTACTCTGACACTGTACCCCCCTGGAGCGGGTCCTTACAGATTGACAGTAGCCAGCTAGTTGATCTTGCTACCTCAGGTCTCTCCCAATGCCAGTCCATTCTCTACTCAGCTGTCAATTTGAAATTCCCAAAGTACATATCTGACCATGGTACCCCCGCTCCCCGTTCAGTAAACTTCAACAGCTCCCTGTGGCCAGAATTGAATATAAAATTCTATTTGGCTTTTGAAGCTCTTCACAATCTAACGTTTTCTACCTTGACAATCTACCTTACTTCCCTCAAAGTAGTCTGTGATCCAGTGGCACTGTCCTCTCTGCTGTTCCTCAAACAAGACACTCCATGTCCCCACCGTACACAATTTCCCTGGTTGTACATTCATGCATAGAACTCTTTCCTTCCTTATCTCTGTCCCCCGGATTCACTGGCTTCATTCAGATTCCAGCTAAAATCCTACCATCCACCTTTCCTCATCACCATTAATGTTAACACCTTCCAAAATTATCTATAATTTATCTTGTACATCTCTTGTTTTTATGTAGCTCTTTGCTTGTTGTCTCCACCATTAGAGCATGAACTTCTGGAAAGCATGAACTGTTTTTTGCCTGCCTTTGTATCCTTAGCCCTTGCCGTGGTGCCTGGCACATTCTACTTGCTTAATGCTTGGTGACTTGACTTGTTGACGTGATAATTGATCATCCAACCTCTACTTGAAAACCTGTAAGGTAGGGAAACCCAGTGCTCTCTATGGGGGTCAATTTTATGTTTGGACAACTCTTAATTGTTAGGAAGTTTCTCCCAAAATCTCGCTTAAATTTGTCTCTTTGTAAAAATCTCTACCCTCCTGGTTCTGCCCTCTGGGACCCAGCAGAATGAGTCTCTCATATCTTCTCTACAGGATAGGTCTTCAGATACTTGAAGACAATTATCCCTTAAGTTTTCCCTTCTCCATGATAAACCTTCCTAGTTCCTTCAGATGACCCTGGACCCAAGGCCCTACCTTATCCTAGATATTATCTTCTGGTCATTCTCCAGGTGTCAGACATGCTTGACCACTCTGGCCTGTAACACTCCTGAACCCAATTAAAATGCACTTGGAAAATATTTAACAAAATAAATAAAAATACAACAAAACATAGATAAAGTTCACATGTAGTTTCTTAAATCAGTATGTGGCCCAAAGGTATCCTTAGGTATAGGTTAGTGGTCCCTATTTCTATTTAAGTTTGATACCACAGTTCTAGATTGTTCCATAATGTTCTTCTTAAACTGTGGTACTATACACGATAGATATGATCTGATCAGGGCATAGTTCTGAGGGCCTCTCATTTCCCTGTTCTAGGAAGCTATATCTCTCAATTCAGCCCAAATCCTTCACTGATAAAAATCAGCAACTCTTCCTTGTAACTTGCCTGCAATCCTAGAGAATTGCCTATGGCACCAAGAAGTTAATTGACTGGCATGTGATCACATAGTTAGCATGAGTCACAGGATCGTAGATTGTATTGCTAGAAGGGATGTTAGAGGCCGACTAGTCAGTCCAGGTTTCATTTACCAGTGAACAAACTGAGGAAGAGAGAGGGATTTGTCCAAAGTCCCACAGGCAGTACGCATCAGAGGCAAATTTTGAATCTAAGTCCTCCAGCTTCTAATCTGTGGTACACTCAGTACAACATACTTCCTCGAACCCATGTATCCATGACTCTAAGGTTTGGTCTCATCCGCTATGCCATGTTGCATCTTAACATGTAACAATTCTATGATAATCTTTGAAGTAAAAAAATATGTATTCATGTATATTCCACAAAAAGTCAATTCTTTATTATCTGTATTAACAGAATATGGTCAGACTATCCAAAATAATTGCCAGTCCAAAAATATTATTATATAATGTTTGTACAGATTCTCTGAGTTGGAAGGAACTTCAGTGGCCATTTAGCCCAACCTGAAAAGAATTCTCTTGAAGCATGCCCAACAAGTGATCCTTCACCCTTTCCTCAAGGATCTCAATGAGGGGAGCATCCACCATCACGTGAGGCAGGCCATCAGACTACAAGAGAGCTCTGATTCTTTGAGTCATTGCAGTAGAGGCATCGCTGGTGTTATTGGAATTCACTTAAAGCCTCGTGAATGGCATTCAAAGTGTCTGACGCAAGAGGAACAGGGAAACTGGCCAGTTTCCCCTTCCTGTTCCTTTGCTCATCTACTTTCAAATCCATTCTGGGAATAAACAGAGTTCTTCCAAGTTTATGCAAACACCCGTCTAAGGAAAGATGCCCTTTCTCAAGCCTTTCCAGAAACAGGGATGTGTTTAAAGTATACGAGCATCAAACAGCTCCTTCATATACATGAAGTGATGCTATGGATGCCAACAGAAATATTTTAGCAGCACCGGTATAGTAATGAAGGGAGATATCAACAAAGAAGTCATTTAGGATATAGAATCATAGAATATTAATATTGAAAATGATAGTAAATAGTCTAGTCTCACAAGGATACTGCCATTCTTCTGATCACCCAAGTTCACAACCTAGAGGGCATTCTCAGCTTCACTCTATCCCACTCTCTTGTGTCCAACCACTTACCAAATACTGATTCTGCCTCCTCATTGTCTTTTGCCTCCTTCCTGTTCTCTCTACTAGTACAAAAACCACCCTAGTATAGGCCCTCTCTCCTGGACTATTGCAATAGCCTCCTCCCTGGTCTTCCCACGTCCAGTTTCCATCCTTCCTACAACTGCCAAACGTATACTCTTAAAGCCTAAGTCTGACCTTGTCATTCCCCATCTCCACGTCCTCCAATGGCTCTCTCTTGTCCCTAGGTTAAAATTTTGAATTCTGGCATTTAATGCTTTTCACAGTCTAGATCTGTCTTATCACTCTAGGTTTATTCTACATTACTCCCCATACTTTTAGCCCTTGGCAATTTGGGCTGTTTTCTATTCTCGGTATACAGTATTCCATCTTCCACTTCCATACTTTTGGCTAGGCTGTCCCCCATACCTAGTATGCTCTCCCTCCTCAACACTGGCTTTTGGAACCCCAGGTCCCTTCAGGGTTAAACTTGTGCCACCTCCTTTAAAAGGTCTCTCCTGCTACCCATAGTTACTAGTGCCATGTATTTACTTAGCTATGAAAATGATATATTCCCTCAGTTGAATGCAAGTAAGGTCTTGAAGGACAGGTCTCACTTTTGTATTTGTACCACCAGCACCCAGCCTCGTGTCTTAATGGTTGATCGGTCCAATTCTACTCTCTCCATTTAGAGATGAAACCAAGCTGAAACTCAACTGATTTTAATGGATAATGTAAGTAAATTTGAATGCAGGATTTGCTATTGTATTGTGGAATAATTGGCCTTGTGGATATAATTGAGAGATGACTCGAATTTATTCTTTTAGTTGAGTAAATGGTCTGTATCACCCAAACTCTCTGAAAATAAAACTGAAATCCTCGGTTTTCTTAATATGATAATAACTTTAGCAATTGCAAATGGCTTTAAACATCTAATTTCATTTGGGCCCCAACAGTCTTGCAAGGTAGGAACTACAGATGTGATTCACTACCCTTTGTAGATGAGGCTCTAAATGTTAAGTGGTCTGTTCAGAGTCACACAGCTACTGAGTGTCCAAAGGGCTTAAACTCAGGCCTTTCTGTCTCCCAAGTTCAATGCCCTTTGTCTTCTTCTCTAGACAACCTTAATATCTTGTTTTCTTTTCAATATCTTAAAATGTCAAGGGTAAGAATTTGAGAAACAATCATCTTCCTTTAAAAACATCCTGTATGTTCATATCCACAAGTGATTGATATGTTTTGCTATTCCTGATGAGTTGTCAAATTAATTTCCTTTTTATATTCTGGATATTACTCACTTTTATTTTTATTGAGTAAGGTTATTGTTGCTTTAACATTTACCAGGTCCCTGTTGTGGTCCCATCCAGATTTAGAGAGTTGGCCTTCATACATTCCAACGGAGGCGTTTCAGAGAGGAAGCTGTGGGGGAAAATCTCTTGGGATACTTCTAATATTGCAACCGCTGAAAGATAATGGTTTTTTTTTAATGAAGGAAAAGAAAAAGAAGAAGTGATTTTTACTTTTCTCCACCCTGATTTTGCTTCTGTAAAAGTGAGCTATGTACGTTGGCAGGTTGCTACAGATGGGATGCCACATGGAGGGAACTAGCAGACCAACCCTTTCTTCTAGAATCCTCTGTTGGGAATGAATTAAAGGCAGACATTGAGGACACTGAGCTAAGAAAGCCAGTGCTTGAATCCAGGGACCTTAGATGAAGGTACTTGAGAGAAAAGCTACTGGGGAAAACAATTAACAACACAAAAAAGCCAAACACCCTATTCCTTGCTGATTAAAGAATTCCAAAGCTAGACCATTTCCCTTTTGAATTTTCTCACTTCCCTTTCTCCTCACTATACATTTTCAATTCATTCTTGGGAAAACTAATCATTCATTCCCACAAACTTTTATGAAGCACCTACTGTGTTCTGGGCACTGTGCTAAACATTTTAAAAAAAACAGATATCACCTTTGATCCTTACAACAATCATGTGAGGTAGATGCTGTTATCCCCATTTTACAGTTGAGGAAACTGAGACAAACAGAAGTCAAGTGACTTGCCCAAGATCACACAACTAGTAAGTGTCTGAGGGCAGATTTCAACTCAGTTCTTCCTGACTCCAGGCCCAGGGCTCTGTCTGCTGGGTCACCTTCTGCCTCAGCCCACGTGTAATATTGATCCAGCCAAGGCTAGGTGAGCCTGCTTCTCTAGATGCACAGGTGATGTGTGTTGGAGGGGTCCTGACCCCAGTTCAGAACGTGCACAGGTGTCTTTACTGTTTCACATCAACTTACTTTGGGCATGCAAAATGCACAAGCAGATAACTTGGAGATTTCCCTGATGGAGAGGGAGAAGTTGAGTAATGTATCAATGCCTGCCTACTCTCCCCACCCACGCTCCCATGGGGCCATGAAGATCATAGGACCCTCAGGTTTCTTCATCCCTGTTATATCAAATCATTCCTGTTCTTAAGTAACTGAGGACTGGAGACAGAATGAACCATGTTGTGACCATAGGAACTTCCCAAGGACATCAGAGGTCCAACAACTAGAAACAGTAGGAATATGATGGGGCATTGTAGGGGATAGGAGCCCAGTACTTAGCATGTCAGTCATTCAGTTAAAATCATTTATGAAGTACCTGCTGTATACCAGGCACAGTGCCAAGTGCTGGGGATATAAACAAAGGCAAAAGACAGTCAATCCCTGCCCTTCACATGCTCACAGTCTGATGGGAGGAGCTTGTCAAGAAAAAACAGTCTGCTTCTGGAAAAGATGCTATGTAAAGGAGGGGTTTTCCTTCCCTTTCCCCTGAACAGGGCATGCACTCAGAGATTTCAGATGACCCAGACCAGCTACTCAACCAAGAGAATAAATTCAAGTCAACTCTTAATTATCCAACAGGTAGATTATATACTAATTAAACTTTTTAATTGGCTGCTAAGCCAGAAGTGAGTGTGTATACAAAAGGCACTAGTTGGCCTGAGGTTTCTTCCCATTCCAAATCTATGATCCCATGTCCATGCAAAATAGAAACTAGAATACAGAAGGCAAGAAGAAGATTATTATCCATCCATCAGCACAAAAGTGAGCCTTTACTTTCCACAGAGACCCAAATGTGGAGAAGAGCCATTCATCTTCACAGTTTTCCAGCATTCATATTTAAAGTCTGGATACATATCCCAGATGGCCATTTAGCATTTTAACAGTGGCAATTCAGTGGCAAATGAAAAATATTTACTTTAAAAAAAAACTTTCATTTTAGCAGTTGTCCTGATAAACTAAGCAAAGATTTAGGCGGTTGAGTTTTGAACCTCAGACCAAGAGAACATGTGGGCAAGCCAAAACTTGTCTGGTGTCAAGAAAGTTACTGAAGCCCAAACTCTCTATGAATGACAATATTGTTCACTGCAGTCAGTACTGGAGAGCCAGCCCATGCTACTCCATAACTCTGTTTGTTTTTGTTTTTAAGGAATGTAAGAAAATCATGGAAGTAAATGTTTTTTTCTTCATAATACTTCATGGATCCTGACCTCTTCCTTTAGACTGGTTTAGTGTGTGTTTTTCATGGCTGACCCTAAAATAAATTTGATTTTTCCCCTCATGCTTTTCACTGAAGAATCTTGTTATTAGCAGACTGAACTGGATTACATTCTAATGAATAAGTGCATTGAATTCTATACAGCCGTTCAATAAATACCATAGAAAGACTAGTGCTGTACAGAATGAAATCTGACAAGTTGGTATGAAGGGAAGGAACAGAGCTATACAGTTCAGTTGTGATCAACATCCTCAAATGGGTTTATTAGCAATTTAATGGAATATTGGGTGTTCAGGAGCAGTCATTGTCCCTGGTTGAAATGCCCCTTCTGCTTTGTCTCCCATCCACTTTGGAATGAGCAGAATGTGTAAGCGGAGCCTTCACCTAGCTTCATGAATTTTAAATACTTTTCAGTTACAAAATGGAGCACATGGCATGGGGTCAATAGTAGACAAGGAGTTGGCAGCCTTCCTGGGCATTATGGGATATTAGGTGTCTCACAGATGGTGAAGGCTTAGGTTTTCCAGGTGCATTCTTGGCCCACTGTGCATGTCCAGGCAGAATGGAGTGTTTCTCTGTTCAACATCTAACTACTGATCATTTTGTAATTGTAAGTAAAAATGTATTTAGAATGTTGGTTTCTCAGCATGCTCATGCAAGACTTAAATTTCGTCTGATCATCTTTATCTAGAAAAATCTTGACTAGTATTTCATAACAACTTAACTATGGCAACCAGATTTTCCATTATTTCCCAACTCTCCTTTATCACCCCTGAGTACATACATTTAGGGCATGTTGGCCCATGAATGGCAATCTACAGCTTTTAAAGAAATAAGCATTTAATTTAAATGCTTTATTCTTTCTAGTGAAAAGCCATAATGCCTGGTCTAATTTGTCACACGCTCAGTGCTTTGCATCTATTAAGCACTCAATTAATATTGGTTGACTGAACAAATTCATCAAAGGTTATTTAATATTTCCTTCTTCTTGCAGGGGACCATGGAAATTAAATATTCCATATATTGACAAATGCAGTGACTGAATAAGTGGCGTTTTTTAATTCTTTTTTTTCTTTGTTACAAAAGAAGGTACAGTGGAGAGATAGCAGAGGTTTATGAAGTGAGGAGATATATAACTGAGAGATCACTATGATGTAAAAAATAAAAGACAACCATGAAACTTATTTTTAAAGGTAATATGTTTCACAGTTATGTTTTATAAGGTTGTTTTCTAAACTTTACTACAATTGGAATATGAATCTCTTGTTTGGATTCAAGAACAGTCTTGTGTAGCCCAGGGGTGACAAACTAAATAGAAACAGATCACAAGCCATATTGACTTAGAAAACCACAAATTAACATTATCTATGATGCAACATATTTTTATTTAGTTAGTTAAAACATTTCCCAATTACATTTTATTCTGATTCAGGCTGTACCCAAGAGCTACAGGTTTGACACTTCAGCTATCGGATTCTGTTCTATCACTAGATATTATTGCCAGATTCTCCAATGCCATTTGTAATTAAAAATAAAACTTTTTTGTTATATGTGATAAATCTAGATGATGTGATTGGAACTGAAGAGTAGAAATAATAGCATCATGTGAATACACTAAGGATCTAATTGATTGATCAGCTCAGGGATTTCCAGTGAGGCTGATCACAAGTCAGACTGCCTATAACATAGAGAGTTGCCTGAAGCACACAGAGGTTGTGACTTACCCAGGGTCACCCAAAATCATAGATATTCATATGGCACTTCTAAGATTTGCAAAGTGCTTTAGGAAGAGGAAGGAAGAAAAGGAAGGAGGAAGGAAGGAAGAATGGAAGGAAAGAAGGATGCAAACAAGGAAGGAAGGATTTATTAAGCACCTACTATGTGCCAGGCATTGTACTAACAGCTTTACAAATATTACCGCATTTTATCCTTACAACCCTGAAAGGTAAATACAGTTATTATCCCCATTTTACAATTGAGGAAACTGAGGCAGAGTTAAGTCTCTTGCCCAAGGTCACACAAAATCAATAACAGTCATTGACATTCTCATACAGTGCTTTAAGATTTACAAAGTGTTCTAGTTTGCTGGCTTCTGTTGGCCAAGAATCCATGCTGGCACTTAGGATTAGGTAGGCCGTCACCAAAGTCTCAGTTTGAAGCTATGGAAAACTAGAAACTTGGGACAACCTGAACTTGGGATACCCTATGTTTCAAGTATGCTAGCAAGAATCTGTAAATGAAGAGAGTAGGAAATGTGCCTCCCATTCTCTGCCTTACGAAGCGATAAGAGATTCTCCTATTCCGGCTTCTTATCAAAATTATATCAATAAGTCAAGAAGGCTACTCCCTGTTAAAGTGCTCTTATCCCTTGTTCCACAAGGTGTGACACCTGCTGGCAAAAGGTCAAGAAATCCACTATTGGCTGATGGTGCCACACATCTAACAGGTCTCTATTAGGACCCCTTAGAATATCAGGGGTGGGAACCAGTGGCCTGGCCCTCTAGGTCATCGAGTGGTCAAAGAGCCACACTTGAGGACCTACCAGGCCACATGTGTGGTCTCGAGGCTGCAGGTTCCCCACCTCTGTGACTTAGATTGAAAAGGTTGAAATATATAGGTAGATTGCCCCCCAATGTGAAATCAATAAATGATTGCTCCAAGTGAGCATTCCTTCAAATTGCTCTTTCTTTCCTAGTTAATAATCTGTCCCTATAAAAATTTCCATAGCAAACCTGATATGTTCAGATCTCATTAATTAGGAATTTATGGTATCCGAATAGGTCCTGAGTCAAAGTTTTCTTTTGTACACATTTACCAAGCACATTTAATAGTGTAAAGAAGGTCAGCACTGACCTTTCTTTGTGTCTTGGACATCTTTGGCAATCTGGTGAGGATTATGGACCCCTTCTTAAAATAATGCTTTTAGATGCATAAAATAAAATGCCTAAGATTACAGAGAGAGCCCATTGAAATATAGTTGAGGAAATAATTTGGGGGGAGGGGAGAAGGCAAGGCAATTGGGGTTACGTGACTTGCCCAAGGTCACACAGCTAGTAAGTGTCAAGCGTCTAAGGTCGTATTTGAACTCAGGTCCTCTGACTTCAGGGCCGATACTCTATTCACTGTGCCACCTCGCTGCCCCAGAAAATATTTTTAAAAATAAATTCACAGATTAAGAACCCCAACCATAAAGGCTTGTTCTACCACCATGAGAGAAAATATGTCCTCCAAAACAAAGGACAACTTCTTGAAATTAAAGTCAAGTTAGCAAGCATTTATTAAGTGCCTGCTGTGTGTCAGAGACTACACTAAGTGCTGGGGATATGAATAGTAAGAGCTAACATTTATGTAGGGTATACTGTGTGCCACATACCAAGTGCTTCATAACTATCTCATTTTATCCTCACAACAACCCTGTGAGGTAAGTGCTTTTGGGGGAGGAGGGCGAGTGGCATAGGTACTCATTTTTTAAAATGAGGAAACTGAAGCAAACAGGGTTAAGTGACTTGCCCAGGGTCACACAGCTAGTAAGTGTCTGAGGCCAGATTTGAACTCAGGTCTTCCTCACTCCCAGCTAGTGCTCTATTCACGGTACCTTCTGATCTCAAGGAGCTCAGAGTCTAATGGGGAAGATAATCAACAGAAGAAGGTACTAGAATTAAGGGAGATCCAGAAAGATGAGATTTTAGCTGAAATTTAAAGGAAACCAGGATAGCCCAGAGGCTGTGGTGAAGAGGGAGAGATTATTCCAGGCATGGGGACAGCCAGTGAAAATGCAGAGAGACAAGGATGGAGGGTTGTGGTATAAGGAACAGCAAAGAGACCAGAGTCACCGGATCCCAGAGTACCCGGAAGAAATCAAGATGTAAGAAGACTGGAAAGGTAGGAAAGGTTCTGGTTATTAAGCCATCCAGAGGGGTTTCTCTTTAATCCTGGAGATAACAGGGAAGCACTGGAATTTATTGAATGGGACGAAGGGGTGTGTGACATGGCCGACCATGTCTTGGTCATGCACTTGAAGACCAACTTGGGAGCTGTGTGGAGGTTAGACTAATGTGAGCAGAAGCTAGAGGCGGGGAGACCAGCAGGCAGCATGGGAAAATTCTCTGACTATGCATGGTGTAGTAGATAGAGGGCCAGCCTTGGAGTCAGTAAGGCCTGGGTTCAAGTCCTGACTGGCACATACAAACTATGTCATCTCAGGCAAGTGATTTAACCTCTCAGTGCCCCCAGGCAACTGTGTAAGACTAGAAGTGGCTGATCAGCACATGTGGTTGGAGTTTCCACACAGAGAATTTCTTACAAGGTTGAAATCCTGAATCTGGACCCCAAAACCTGTTTTGCTAATAACTGGTTATTCTTATGCATTCATGAAACAAGATGGTTAAGAATGTCAACTAGGCTACACTTTGTCAGAATAGTTTTGAGTTACTATTTGCACTTGAAAGTAGTAGGGCTTAAGCCCATTCCTGAAAAACATTCTCTGATTCAGACTTTTCTCAATTTAGATTGGCTTTGTCTTAACTTGTTTTTATATATTATTTATATAAATATTGTGTATATGTCTGTATGTATATATGTACATATGCATATATACACATGTAGTAAATGTGTGTACATGTGTTAACATGTGTATATAGGACAGCTGGGGGCATAGCAGGTAGAGCACCTGGCCAGAAGTCAAGACGACTCACCTTTCTGAGTTCAGATCCAGCCTCAGAGACTCACTAGCTGTGTGCCCCTGGGCAAATCACTTAACTTTGCCTCAGTTTCCTCATCTGTAAAATGAGCTGGAGAAGGAAATGGCAAACCCCTCCAGTATTTTTGCCAAGAAAACCCCAAATGGAGTCACAGAGAATTGAACCCAACTAAAACAACTGAACAACAGATATGTACATTATATACACACACATGCGTACACGCACATGCGTGTATACATGTATATCTGTATATAACTTTGTCTTAATTTATCATACTGTATTGTTTATTGCAAATTTGTATATATGTATATGGACGTCTGTGTGTGTGTGTCTGTGCAGTGACTTGGATGGGATTTTTCTTTTACGTACTAGGCTTATGTGATTTCAAAGTGTTCATTAGGGAAGGCTGTGACAGGCAGCAGTAAAGATAAGTAAATTCTGTAGTAATTAACTTTGAGCAGTATGTCTCTTGGTACTAGGCTTCAGCATGGCAAACAGTTTAGTAAATATATGGCCTTTGTCGTATGTTCAGACATTTGGTTCTCATGAAACTTATTTGAAATATGAAAAAACTCACCATCTGAACATTTTGTATAATGAAAGTCTAAATGAGGGCTTGTTAACAGACATGAGCATGGGCCAACTAGGATCCCGGGCATGGATGGCCGTCTTCAAGTGTTTAAAGGGCTCTCACATGAAAGAGGTAAGGGATGTGATGCTGGGTGGGTCACTTCATCTTCATAAAACAAGGTAGACTAAGGTGCCTTCCAGCTTCTAAATCGTTGATCCTATGACTTTGCTAATTTCCTCAAAGGACAGAACTAGCAGCAGTGGAGGAAAGTTGAAAAGGGACAAATTTAAGCTTGGTTCAAGGAAATGTGTCCCAGCGCCTCTAGGTCCTCAGAAAAGGAGAATGGATTACCTTAAGAGGTACTGGGCTCTTTTTCACTGGACATTTCCAAGCAAGAGCTGGATGCCCACTTGAGTATATTGTAGAGGGGATTCTCATTCTAGTATAGGTGGGACTAGGCAGGCCTCTGTGGTCCCATCCACCCCTGAGATCTAGTCCTAACTAGGGAAGAGTGTGCTGATAAATATTTAACAACTGGCTCTCCAAAACTAACATTTTCTTCATCACTTTCTTAAGTTATCTAGACAATCAACAAAACAATAAATCAAGACCCAGTTTGTAGTGTTTGCCTGTTTCTGTGGTATAAATACTCATACTGCAAATTTAACAATCAGCTTCAGCTCACCCCTGCCCTAAAGACTTCATATTACAGATGAGGACATGACCCACAGGTATGAGCCAGGATTTGAACCCAGGTCCTTTATCTTTTCATGATGCCTAGTTAGGTTTGAGGAGCTGCCCTTGGTTTCTGAGATAATCTCTGTAAAAAGCTTTTAGCACAATGCTTGGCACAGAATAGGCACTGTATAAACGTTCATTACCTTCCCTTCCTCCCCCCTGTCCCTCCTGATGGTAGAAACAGAAATGACCAAAGGTTTACCTTCTCTGTTATCGTTTTTGGGGCAGAATCTACCTGCATGAGATGATAGCAGTTCGATAGAATTTTCTCTGTGGAAACATTCCACTGAATGTTTTTTACCAAAGAAAAACTAATTATCACCTGCCTAATGAGCTTTGCTTTTCCCAGAATATAAAAATTCTTTTTTAAATGGAGTGAATTTTTTTCCTTTGTAGTTTCTCTCTACTTTTTAAAAAGTCCATTTCTACCTCTGACCTCTGATCACATCCTCACTGATAGTTTGTGGTAGTTGTTTATAGAAAACATATTCACTTTAAGACCAGCTGCCAATATGAATAAAAAATTGGAAGGACTTCAGACTTCACATCTAGTTTCCAGTAATTGTCAAAGTACAATAACCTTACGGTGGAAAAGATTCCCTTCTTATGATGTAGGGCATGATAGAATTAGATTCTCATAAATGTCACTGGCCGTGTTTCTTGTCTTTTTCTTTGAACCGGAGCTGGCTCAACTCCATGGTCTCTCAAAACAGATTTATTATGGATTAGATACATGCCACCTCCCAGCAGGAATGTACTTAGTGTAGGACATCCAGAATCGGCAGGACAGCAGTCAACAGCAACACTTAATGAGTCATGTACAATGCTTTCAAAAATAAGGTTTTGAAAAAATATATCAGAATTAAATTCAGCAATACAAAAGTTGATACTCAGACCTAAAAAATGATTGCTGTTTTCTCAACTCTGAAACTTCTGACTATGTTATCAAAAGTATCAGAATTACTGTCCTGTTTAAGTGACACAGGATACCTATAGCTTTTGTTCTTGGCATTATATACTTCAACAGACCTTATTGTTATTAATAGATAATATAAGGCATTCTTGACATTATATAGTTAAGCAGATTTTCTTGTCATTGAAGTACATTAAGATAAGTTAGTTAACATACATAATTACATATGTAGTTAACCTCACCTTATCCTTAGAAGTATGTTAACATGAAGCCCTCCTTCTAGACGTTATGTAGTTCACCATGCTTTTTTATTGTTAAGAAGTAATATAAGGCCTTCTTTCTTGGCATTATAGTAATTAAGCAGACTTTCTTGTCATTGGGCATGTGTTAACGTTAAGACCTTCCTTTTTGTCATTATATAGTTAACAGAACCTTCTTGTCCATGAAAATAGGTTAACACCAGGATTTCCTTCTTGACCTTATATAGTCAACCATACCTTTTCATAGAGAATATGTTAACATAAGGCCTTCGTTTTGCCATTATGTAGTTAACCTCACCTTCTGGTCCTTGAAAATATGTTAACACAAGGGCTTCCTTCTTGCCATTATGTAGTTAACCAGACCATCTCATTGAGAATGTTATCATAAAGCCTTCCTTCTTGACATAACATGTCAAGATATTATTGTGGTTTTAATTCTCTGGGCCCACTCTCTCACCACCCCTCAAGCTCCCATTTCAGGTATTTAGGTGGTAGATTAACTTTCTCCGGTCTCTAGAATACAATTAAAAACATTACCACTGTTCTCTAGGTACCATTTACTACTGATCCCAAAGACTAATAGTATCCAACAAAAGAGGACATTTAGAATTAAAAGGATAGGAATTAACTAAACACTGAAAGTCAAGGAAGGAAAGGACCTGATCACTCTTGAGAGTGGAGTGAAAACAGGATTGCTCTTGGCCCATACCAGTTGTGTGACTTTTGGACAAGCTACAACTTCTCTGAGCTTCAGCTTCCTCTCCTGCAAAATGGAAATGATAATACCTGCCCTGGCTGCCTCAACCATCAAAGTAAAATGAGATAATGTATATCACAGCCTTCTAAAACTATAAACCGCTATACAGCAAATGGCATTGTTACTGCAGTCACATTGAATTAAATTTAAACTCAGACATTGAAGATTGACATTGGAACATGTTGAGTTTGTGGAATGAATAGCCTTGAGAGACAAGGAGAATTCTGCTTCAGCGTGGTTTCTCTTATTTCTTAGATTTAGATTTATCATTCCTCTGATTATCATCTGGAACACAGACCACAGAAATATAGCTTGAGATAAAATGGTCACCCTATAACTGGGTATTAGTCTTGTTCCCTGCAGCAAATAGCATTAAAGGGGAGTTCATTCTAATTCCTTAAAGAGTTGTTAGATGAAGGATTTCTGGAACAGATGTACTTCATCCTCTACCGAAATGAAGGGAACCAAAGGACATTGCCTTATGTTGCTGCAGTTGGGGGCTCATGAAAAATAGAAGTAGAGCTGTAGCAGAGCTTCCTGGCTGTGTGGATTATTAAAGTCAAGTCAAAAAATATTAAGTGCTTACTCTATGCCAAGCCTAGAGTCAGGAAAACTCATCTTTGTGAGTTCAAATCTAGCCTCAGACACTAGCTGTGTGACCCTGGGCAAGTCACTGAACCCTATTTGCAATGAGCTGAAGAAGGAAATGGCAAACCACTCTAGTATCTTCACCAAGAAAACTCCAAATGGGATCAAGAAGAGTCAGACATGGCTGAAACAACTGAACAATGAGTTCTGGGGATGTAAAGAGAAACAAAAAGCACAGTAGTCGCCATCCTCAGTGATCAGGAGCAGGGATCTGATCGGAAACATGGTTGAGAAAGACCAGAGAATAAGGAATGGAAAGGTGGGGTGAGGAATGAAGGTGTTAACATGACTGGTGTGAACCCTTCCTTAAAACAGAGGAATTAATCAAAGAAAGTGTCTGCAGGAGTGGAATATTGAAATTAATTACCAAAGGGTAATATGCTCTTGTATTTAAAATGATAGTTGCAAAATAGTTTAGGTAGAATCTTTTTTTGTTCCTTGTTTTTCAGTCATGTCCAGCTCCTCATGACCCTATTTGGAGTTTTCTTAGCAAAGATGCTAGACGGGTTTGCCATTTCCTTTTCCAGCTCATTTTAAAGGTGAGAAAACTGAGGCAAACAGGGTTAAGTGATGTTAAGACCAATTAACTGTTAACTGGGAGAAACCCCTAGGATCTGCTAAACAGAAGAAACCCCAGGTCCAAATGGAGAATCTGGAATGAGCCAGAGTTTGATCACACTTGACAAAGATTATAAAAGGTGTATTGTCTGAGAAGAGAGCTTGTAAGTTGGAGCAGAAAGAAAGTTCTCAGCTACTCAAAGAGTGGGAAAGGGTATTTATTTATACCTATTTGAGGTATTTATGGCTAAGTGTGGGTTAAGGGAAAAATACAATAAATTGGAAAGTCAGGTGGGAAGTGGCAGGATCTAGAGAGAAGATATCATTAAACACACTAAATCAGAAAGCAGGATATTTGCTGCTCTCTTTCTGATCTGGTCAAATTTGGTTTTGGCAATTTCAGGCATCTCTGAGTTCAGCTAAAATTTACTTGCAAAGGATCACTGGTATATCAAACAACCCTGGGCTTCAGAAGGCCTCCTGATTGGCTAGTATCAGAGGTGGTGAACCTGCAGCGTCAAGGTCACATGTGGCTCTCTAGGTCCTCAAGTGTGGCCCTTTGACTGAATCCAAACTTCACAGAACAAATCCCCTTCATAAAAGGATTTGTTTTGTGAAACTTGGACTCAGTCAAAAGGCTGTACCCAAGGACCTAGAAGGCCATATGTGGCCTCAAGGCCACAGGTTCACCACCCCTGGACAGTTGTGCTACTTCATTATCTGATTCCCCTGTGAAAAAGGAAGCTGTAACATATTTAATCAGTACAGTCATGACAAAGCCCAAGTTCACAGTGACTTGCCCAGGGTCACATAGCTAGTAAGTGTCTGAGGCCAGATTTGAACTCACAAAGATGAATCTTCCTTATTCCAGGCCCAGCACTTTATATACTGTACCCCCTAGCTGCCCCCAGAACTAACACAAAATGCAGTATAGTTTAGGTGGATTCTTGCTTGAAGACCTGGGGGAATGAGAATGATCCAAGTATTGAATAATTGGGGCCCTTTACTGTGTGTGAATAGAAGCCTAATAGAAAAACCAATGCTTTCCTAAATTTGAATGACAACTAAGCCTGAGTGAAATGTACTGGCAGTGGTCTCCATTTTTAATCCTACAAAACAGGATTGAGACATGTACTAGGTCTGACCACACCCTCCTTGAATAGAAAAGATGTCTGTGATTTTGTTTTTAACTTTAAGAAATAGGATTATAACCAAAGCATTTGATAGCAGCAGTAAATTTTTTCCAATAAATTTTAACAGCCATGATGCGATGATGTGATTACATCAGTTTCAACTTAGCATACCCTTCAGTTTCTCAGATCCAAGGCTGTCCAAGTGTTTGGCAAGATCTCCCTTACTATTGTCCCTTTTGGATGAAGACCTAGAAGCCAATAAAGGGGGCCAAGTGACTTGTTGAAATCACAAGAGAAGCTCAATAGTCTGGTGGAGATTTAGACATTCAGCCTTAAGCTGTCTCCTTACCTGGCAAAACCTGAAGGAGGTAAAAAGTCCCATAGAATGGGGCTTGCTTTTCTCTAAAGCAGTTCTGCGTATGCCAACCTATCAGATAGATACTGACATCATCCCATTCTTCTGTTGATCCTGCCACTACCGTGGACAAACAAGAAAGAGTTGGATCAGGCAAAAGGAATTGTTGATGATTGAGACAAAGAGGCCAAAAACATTGTAGAGGTCACAAATCTCCAGAGAATTTTAAAAATAAAAAATAAATTATTATTCAGCCTGAGATGCTGCTGTAAGTATGGTTCACTCTTTGCCTGGTGACAATTTGCTTACATTTGGTTAGAGTAGATAGCTATATTTTACAAAGACCGTGTATCCCCAGTGCTTAGTACAATGTTTGACACATTTCAGTCATGTTTTTTTCAGTCATGTCCAACTTTTTGTGACCCCATTTGGGGTTTTCTTGGTAAATATACTGGAGTAGCTTGCTGTTTCCTTCTCATTTTTACAGATGAGGAAACTGAGGCAATCAGGGTTAAATGACTTGCCTGGGGTCACACAGCTAGGAAAGGTCTGATGTCATATTTGAACTCAGGTTTTCCTTACTTCAGGTTCAATGCTCTATCTACTGAGCCACCCAACTGCCTCTAATACAGGATCATAGTGTTATCTTATAATTTCATATAGTATAATCTTGTAACATATAATTATCTTAATATATTCTCTTATAATCTAAGAAATATTTAGAAAGCCATAAAGGACTTTACAAATGTAATTCAATTCAATAAACAGTACACACCTGCTATGTGCCAGGCACTGCGTTAAAGACTGAGGATACAAATAAGAAAAAAAAATACTGTCCCCACCCTCAAGGAGATCTAATGGGGGAAGACCACACACAAAAGAATGCTGGGAGGGAGAGGGCCCCCAGGGGGCATGATGTTCTATGGAGTTGAAATCAAAGAGCTACTGATGGAAAATGGAGTTCTTGTTAGTAAATTATTAAAGTTATTGAATGTTAGTTACTGTTACTTACATGTTACATGATTAAGCATCTATAATGTGCAGTGAATCTTTGGACCTTCCAAAGACTTAACATTTTCTTTACAACATCTTTCTTTTATAAATGTCTATGATATAACCAGTTGCTGGTAAACTGAAAGTAACTTCCCCCATTTGACATCTGGCCCTTGTCTTAGGTGAGGTGTGTTACAAGTTTCCATGTTTTCAACATTCTGACATGTACTTACATTTTTCATAATTCATCATTGTCAGCTTCCCTGATTGCTAATACAATAAAAAATGTAGGACTTTTGGCAATGACATATTTTTTGTTCTGCCCTTGTGCCCACACACAATGTAGGTATTGTTCCATTGTAGTCAATGAGAAAATGGACCATTAGAATCAGTACATTATACATATGTGAGCCAGGCTGACATAGAAAGGAGAATTCATGCCTGGTTTTGTTGGCTTGTTTGTTTTTTATTAACCGAAAGCTAATCATTTCTAACCCTATCTCAGGAAAGAAAATACAAGAAACAGGATGTTACTATAGAAAGAACATTAGGTTTGGAATAAGGGGACCTAAGTTCAAACCTCTACTCTGCTATTTGCCACTTAGGTGACTTTGACCCAGCCTCTCTGGGCCTATGTTTCTTCATCTGCAAAATGAGGAGACTAGATTAGGTGATCCTTGGGATTGCTTTGAACTCTAATTCTGCGATCCTATTGCCTTACAGTAGCATGACAGAAAAGAAGGAGACTTTTAATTAGTATCCTTATGAAGGTACTATGGGATAGAGGTCCTCTCTAACCTTTATAAAGAAAGGGGGCCAATCTATCTCAATTTTTACTCTGGTCCTGTTTGTTTTCCCCATGGTAATCTAACCCCAAGGCTATTTGTTTTTCTTCTCTGTTTCTAACTTTCTAAGACACAGTATGATTTCCATATCCTAAGCATGGATTTCATAAATGGGAACTTATCAATTTCAACTACCAAGGAGTTGTAACTTTAGATCCTCAATTCTTAATTATTTTGGAGGAAGCTGTGGTAGATAGAACACCAGTCTTAGTATCAGAACACCTGGTTTAGAGTTCTACTATGCTTCCCGGCTGTGTGACCTTGGATAGTAAGTGAGGTCACCTCTCTAAGCATATTTCTTCATCCATAAAATGTCAATAACATTTGCATTACCTACCTCACAAGGTTGTTGGAAAGAACAAATGACATATGTGAAAAATGCTTTGTAAACCCAACATGTTATGAATATCATTGGAATGATGAGGAAGGGTTCCCACACCCTCACCCTATTATCTCAGAAGACCTAGACATCTCTATTGAATCACTCAATCAAATGTGTAAAGTAGGTGTGAAGAAGACTTATATAAACTCTCTTGAATCAATAAATCAATCCAAGATGTAAACAAAGGTGAAAACAAGTCCTTAATCCATTCTGGAGGAGGGAAGTGCTTTTGAGATATTGGATAAAATCAGCTGGTGACATACTAGAAGTGTACTGGGGTTTTGTTGAAATAATTAAATGTATAGGACCATGTCAAGCAGAGAGGAGATTTGAAAAGGAAAGTGGTCAAGCCTTGGCAAGCTTGAAGAGGCGTACATCTGTTTCCATGGCCAGAGGGTAGCAGGGAGGATTGTCACTCTCTTCCTCATCCCCCATTGACCAGTGGACAATCTTATGAATTTCACAAGGTTCAAAGGTGAAGATCCCTCCCACCAGGGTCATTCACATTGACCCCCAAGAGCAGTGGCTAATGACACCTCTGCATCAGGATTTGAAAGACACATTATAGATAAACTAGAGGCACTAAAGAAAGGCAAGACTTTGGGTCTCCATGAGGGGAGTAAGCCCAGAAGAGAACTGAATCAAAGGGAAAATGAATGAAGACTCCAGGAAAGGAGAAAAGGACTTGTAATAATCAGAGTTGTGAATTTTACCCTTTGTTCCCTGAACTCTCCATGTTTGAGTCCACTCTCCTTGTGGCCTTGTGGGAAATGGAAGAATGAGCCCCTTATTTGGGGGGATGTTTTGTGCCAACTATTCTTAATATATTACCTTAGTAAATACCTGGGGTGTTGTAGTAGGAAGGCCGAATTTATAATCTCAAATATAATCGTGTATATGTTTGAATGGTTCAAAATCGCAAGGTATGAGAGATTCTTTAAGTAGAAAGCAACAAAACATTTATTTAGGCCCCACAGTGACGGATTTGCAAACCAGCCTCCCCATTCTGACATCTTGACCGAAAAACCCCAGGCCCAATAGGCCCACCTCACAAGAATAACCAGGAGGCCACAGAGAAGCATTATAACATTAAACCACATATTCACTGGCCTCAAGTCCTTGCTCATACTCCTGGGTCCACATAGGTCTGCTCTGCTTCTGCAGCTCCTGCTTCGGCTTTTTTTTTCAGCTTCAGCTGTAGTTGGTCTCTTAGCTCACCTCTGGCGTTCTCAAGCCTGGCCTCAACACCGTTGGTCCCGAGTTGGCCCCTCTTAGGGCTTTGGGCCTGGGGCTTAGCACTTAACAGCTGAAAGTACTTTCACTCTAAGTAAATAAAAGCCAAAGTCCTGAAGTGCTAAGGAGCCCATTTTGCCTTACCAACACAGGTGTATGGGTTATTCAGGAAGGACTAACACCTCTGGTATGAGGGCTTGCTGAGCCCTTTTTAGGGCTGCTCATCTACCTTTGGGGTCCACCTGTCTCCCAACTTTCACCTGTGGCTCCAAGAAGCTGTAACATGTTTAGTGGCCACACCCAAGTAAAACGTTCTTTTCAGACAGGCTAAATCAGGTTGAAGGTAACCAACGGGTGAGTTAGGGAAACATCTACCCCAAGTATGTGAAGATTTCCCTTGGCAGAATGGGTGGGTAGGAACAGTTTGTTCCAATGTCCATAAAAGCAGATAAAGCAGGCATTGTGGAGGGCTTAGAGCTTGTCAGATATCTGATCAAAGGTCATTCACTAAATCCTGGACCACTGCCAGTCATCCTAACTTTTGTTTTGCCACTGGCCTTCAGTGACTCTAGAAGAAAGAGTGAGGCTGACCGCTTTGTGCAAATCTTCCTCACTTAAGTCCAATTCATGTGCAAGTCAACACAACACCCCATAATGTCATTGGTCCTCTTTGAAAGGAAAGACAAACAACAGCAGTAAATGCTCTTTTAAAAAAAGTTAATGAACTCTGGCTGGCTAATTGATAATCAGAGTCTGGCACACCAGATAGGGGCTAATAAATGATAGTAGTAAATAAGCCCAAACCCCTCAAGGAGAAGTAGTCAGACATTCTAGGGGGATCTGACCTCCAGTGTAAGTGAGAGCTGAAGAAGCAGTCCAAAGTGGGTGCTACGTCTTCTTCTTATTATTAATCATCTTCATCATCATCATCTTATTACTATTATTTATATGCAGAGGCATATTTATCTGTCATAGTGGATGGAAAGCCACCCTCGATGACAAGTTCAAACTCTGCCTTTGACACATGCTGGATGTGTGTCTGGGCCAAGTCACTTAAATCTCTTGGTATTCCTAGGGAGATCTCTAAGACTTTAACTTGCAGAGAAGGGACTGACCTGCTTTGATAGAAGGAGTTTCTTCCTCTATGAGTTTCTTATTCTAATGAAATCATAGGTGTAATTGTTATTGGAGGCAGCTGGGAGGCGCAGTGTTTGGAGTGCTGAGCTTAGAATCAGGAAGACCTGACTTCGTATTTGTCCTCAGACTCTGGCAAGTCATTTGACCTCCGTTTGCCACGGTTTCCAGATCTGTAAAATGGGGGCAATAATAGCGCCCATGTCCCAGAGTCGTTGTGAAGATCAAGTGACATAATATTTGTAAAGTGCTTATCACAGTGCCTGGCACATGGTAAGTTCTTAAGTCTTTCCTTCCTAATCCCAATCCCTATCTGTAGAATAAGGATGATAACGTTTTCCAGGATATAGACGATTAATTTCACAAGTTAATACTCATTATGTGCCCAACGGATGCTACGTGTTAGTATTTCACTGACCATGAGCAGGTCCCTTATCTGTCTTCTCAAGACTATAAATTTTAGCAGAGTTTTTGGATCTGCATTGGTGGACAAAATTTCCATACCAGAATTTCCACATCATGATGAAATCACAGATCTGGATCATTTTTTTTTATAAAAAGGCAGGACTGATTTAGTGTTAGACGTGGCATTTGGCTACTGTGTTAATCAGATGGAAGAGCAGAAATTGTCAGATGAGATCCTTCTACACTCTGCACTTTCCTTCCCAGGAAATGAATGTCTTCATTAGCAGTTTGTGTTTACAGTCAAGTCTAATGTGATTTGGGTAACATGTTCTCATCTCGTTAATGAGGTCCGTTCCCTTGAAGAAATGAGCGTCTGTGATCCTATAAAGTCTGTTTTTCTGAAGTTTGAAGATTCTGAGATTTTAAAATTTTGGTGCTTTTACTCACAAAGGCCCAGAAATTTGATTTTTGCATTTGCTTTGTCACTACCAGTATCCGTGGCAAGTGCCTTACCAGAAAGTACATGATGGCCTTTTACTTGCCAAGATGAATAAGTATCAGGCATATAATGAGATCAGTGCTTATCCAAAGACATGCCTGTTGATAGATCCCATTAAATGAGCATAATGTAAATTTCTCTGAATTAGCACGCCAACCCATTTTTATTTGTCTTCCTCTATTGCTTATGTAGAACAGCCTGTCATAATGGATAGAGTGCTAGTCTCAGAGTCAGAAGGACTTTGGTTCAGATCCCAGTCCTTGTATTTGACCAGAGAAGACTCACTGAGCCTTAGGCAACTCCCTAGGATTCATCTAGGACATCTTGGATGGGTTGTATCTACATTGGTGGAAGGAGCTCCCAAATATTAATATATGCTATATCTTGATGAACTAGAAAGTATATTCCAAACCTTTCATTTTATAGAGGAGGAAATTACAGCTGAGAGCGCGTAAGTGACTTGTCTACGGGCACACAACTTGCACATATCAAGGTGGGATCATAGAATCATCCATTTAGATCTCAAAGAGCATGAAATTGTAGCCTAGAGAGAGCCTGGCTCGATCCACTTCGCCACCTAGCTGCCCCTAGTCTGAAATCATAGGATGACAGCTTTGGTGCTGAAAGAGACCTTAATGACAATCAAATCCAACAGATTACAAATGAATAAACTGAAACTTAAAGAAATGTTAAGTGCTTTGCTCAAGATTACATAGCTAGCAAGACTCTAGACAGTATTCAAACTCAGGTCTTCCTGATTCCAAGTCTAACATTGCATCCACCCCAATAGAATATTGTCCAGAAAGTTCTGTGTAAATGAAAATAGTTATTACGGTTTTATTCCCCCTACTCCTGGGTCTTTGAGGGAAGAGATTATCCCATGTTCCTTGTATGTGTCCCACCTCAGACCATGACCCCACCATAGTGATGATGGATCCTCCTAATCTGAATAGAGCAAGCTTCACTATAGGCGTGCCAAAGAAAGTATTATGGAAGTTGTGCCATGTGCTAGCTTTCATTTCCTCATCCTCACTAAATGAGGACAATGGCATCTGTCAATCTGCCTTATATGTTGGCTCTTGGGATCAAATGAGGGGATCTATGGGAAAGCACAGAGCACCATTCTAATGGTGGGCAAATTAACCAGGACAAAGCCAAATACCTTCTTAGGTGGTACAGTAGATAGAACACTGGTTCTGGATCCAGGAATACCTGAATTCAAATCCAGCCTCAGATCACTGTGTGACCCTGGGCAAGTCACTTAACATCTGTTTGCCTCAATTTCATCAATTGTAATATGGGGATGATAATATCACCTGTATCCCAGGGTTATTGTGAGGATCAAATGAGATAATATTTATAAATGCTTAGCACAGTGCTTGGCACATAGTAGGTGCTTAACAAATGCTTGTTTTCTTTCTTCTCATATCTTTAACAATTTTAATACGGAGTATGTCTTTTTGCTGCAATCACTTTTTTTTGACAATTCGCAAGATTTTTAATACATATTTCTTAATTCTTCATTATGAAACCACATATCACGTTGGATGCTAATTTTACCTTTGATGAACTGCCCATTTTTTCCAAGTCTAACCTTAATTATAGCCCATAGGTTTTCAGTAGGTTTCAAATCAGGTGAATCTCCAAGCCATTGAAACAGGCTTATCTCTATCTCTTGAATACATTTCTTATTTTTTCATGACATATCACATGGCACAATGTTGGTTGCTGTATCCCATCTCTATTTGGGAATTTCTCCAAGTTCAGAACAATTCTATTTCTAGGTTTATCAATAGATTTATTAGAGTTTATCACCCCTTCAATGGGAGCAAGACTTCTAGACCCGCTGGAAGTGAAAAATCCCCATTTGAGGGATGGATGGTTTGCGGTTTGTTGAAGATGCCCAGTTCTAGACTCACCTGGACTTCATCTGACAAGAGTTTTCAAATAGTCTTAAATGAAAAAGTGAATTTCATCTGTAAAAATTAGCTTTTTCCAATCTTTATTACTTCAACATTTATATCAACTTTCCTATAACAGGTTTGTTTTTTTCTGTAGCAACGACTAACGACTTTTTTCTGGTCTCATAAATTCAGGATTTCTAGCAGAAGCTTTTCAGGATGACCAGAATTTGAATGGCCAGGGTCCCCTGAGTCTGGCAAAGGCACTTTAGGGCAGGAAAGCTGCTGGGGGTGGGGAACAGCACAAGCTGTAACAACCCATCCAGCTTCCAGATCTTCTAAAAGCCTTTGCTTCTTTCCTGAAAATTAGACTGTTTCTAAGCAATAATCTCTCACTCTTGGTATTGTTTTTTGTTTACAGGTACATTTTCCTTTGTCCTTTGGTGTAAATGATTCTGTTTCATCATAGGCTTGAATGATTCTTCAAATACTTGACTTCCCCTCAATAACAGCTACTGCAATAGCTCTAACAGTTATTGAAGTGTGCTCTTCAAGAACTACAACTTTTTAAAAATCATTTCCTTAGAATAATGTTCATTCTCTAAAATGATGGAACTAAAAATAAAACAAAAGGGAAACATGCGTGGTACAACATCCAGCACTCATCTGAAAAAGAACTAACTAAAGGTGGGCAAAACTGGGTCACACATTCTGAGTTAGTCTAGTGTGAGTAGAAAGAAGTACATACCCGTGACCATGGCAGTCACAAAATGAAACTATATCAAAATTATCGTTTGTCCCAACTAACCTGCACAATAGTATACAAATATTATATAATCATAATTAAAGTACAGATTGGGATCTTTAGACTTCAAATCCAAGATCTCGACTTCCCTTATCTGTTCTCTTCTCATCACTAGATACCACCTCAGATTTCTACTTTTCTATCTAAGCTACTAGCCTAGAAGATACAATTTCTTTCATCAGTCATTGAGGATATTTCACTGACCCAGGGTCATTCTAAATACCAATTTTCATTACATCATATGATAGATATAGCCATAAAAGTTGCATACAATTAGAATGAATGCATGGGGTGTTCTCTGCAAAAGGTTCCTTGTTTATTTTTTAATTGAGTTCTTGCTAAGAGCTTGTTTTATCGTTATTTACTCCTGTCTCCTAAAGATAAAATATAGAAAAGGATTCTAGTTAATTAAAAGATATGGTGATTCAAGAGGCGCTCCCTCTCCCAATTTAATCAACATAAGGGAACAGGTTGTGCCCCTGTGCCAAGCTTTTCAGATGCTAAAAACTGAGGGTTAATCATTCAAATGCATGCTGGCCTTCATGAACATTCCTGGCAAGCTTTTTACATTCTGTATCCTGTTTACCCAGGATCTTTAACCAGGGTACAATTTAGTATCCAAGGTCTCTAATCCACAGAAGTATCATTCATCTCACACATGAAGAGAATGTGGATCCAAAGGTCCCTCTGGTACATGACCTTGTAAAACTCAGTAGACTTAAGTGCACAGAGCCCAAAATGGAAGGCCTGTATCCTAAGCCTGATGTTGGCAATAATATCTAAGGAGACCTTGGGCAAATAAGCCTGGTATATCAGACAGTGTAGATGCTTAGATGCTTGTTTTCCAGTCTCAGTTCCATCATTTACTAGCCATGAAAGCTGATGTGACATTGGGCAGTTCAGTTAACTTATCTGAGCTTCTATTTCCTAGCCCAGCTTACATACTGCCACCTCAAGAAAGCTTTTCCTGGTCCCCTCAACTGAAAGTGTTTTGTCCCTGATCAAATTTCCCATGGCATTTGTCAGAATAAAATGCAATAGAACTCTGAGATGTAGAAGAACACAGGGGCAATAGGACACGATGGGCACCAGGGGTGCCCCAGAGGATTCAGGGCTGATTGCATTCACCCTTCTTCAGCAGGCTGGCTGGGGCATTTAGAGAGTGAGACAGAAGGAATGGAGTATCATTGACCCAGATGGCCTCTGTGCATGGTGGTTTAACTCACAGGATGAATGAGTACAGAAGCCAGTTGAGAATAGGCTGTGTTGGGCAACCCAATTTTAACAGCTAACCTGGGCATCCCCCATCTTGAATGATGTTAAGCCTGTCCTCCTGTTTGTTGTCTTGAACTCAGAATCTGGGAATAGGGGGAGGTGTGCGCTTGTGTGGTGCCTGATTCCAGGGAGCTGACTAGAGATCGCTAGGGTCAGCTTGTGCTGTTCCCCACCCCCAGCAGCTTTCCTGCCCTAAAGTGCCTTTGCCAGACTCAGGGGACCCTGGCCATTCAAATTCTGGTCATCCTGAAAAGCTTCTGCTAGAAATCCTGAATTTATCATGTACTAAGATTTTATCTCTCCTTCTACTTTGCAAGCTACTCAAGGGTCAGAATTGTGCCTTCTGTTAGTAAATGCTTTATTTACCCTTATCCATCGTAGTTCACATTTATCTAGTATTCGACAGTTTGCAAAACACCATACAGACACATTTGATCCTCACATCAGATTTGTCAGTTATGTTGTCTTATTACCAGCCTCATTTTAGATGAGGAAATCAGAGGGCTTAAGTGACTTGCCCAAAGTATTGCTACTTTAAAGTATAACACTATCCACCGAACCACACTGCTTCTGCCATCAAAAACATAATTGATGCTTAATAGATGTTTGTTAAATTGGGTCTCTAAAATGAGACATGAACTAAATTGCATTTAACATCTGTTCTAGTTCTAAAATTCTTTCATCAGGCCTGGACTTCTCTGCGTCTCACTTTTCTCAGTTTTCTCAGCTGCAAAATGGGGAAAGTAATATTTGCACCCCCAGCCCAGCAAGGCTTTTGTACATAAAGTGTTCTCTAATCCTTGAAGCACTAAATAAATGTGAGTTTTTATTGTCTAAGCTATAAACTCCATGAGGACAGACTGTGCTGTATCCCAACTTTCTACTCACCCGCATCTCCAGCACCTTGTAACGCAGCACTCTGCATGTAGGTGATGCTCAATAACTATTTATAGAATTGAATAGTGTTCAGAGCAAGTGGAATATATTATCAACATGATCAAGGGGGGTTATGTGTGATCTAAACACCACTGCCCTGCCTAAATGTGTGCTAATTAACAGAGAAAGTAGAGATTTATTAAGGACAGTCGTTAATTCAGGAGTCTGGGAGAGCCTGCATGACTTCAAGATGACATCAGGTTCCACGTGAGCTATGAATCTACCAAATAGTACTCACCTGAGAGTGAAGGTTCCTGCATCAACTTCCTAATCACATCATTAGCCTGTCCTAAGTAACTTAAAAGGCAAGATAAGATCAATAGAAAGTTCCCAGGCTGATAGATTTAGAGCTAAAAAGGATGTTCTAGGTCACTAAGTTCAGTTCTCACTTTACAGATAAAGAAACTAAGATTTAGAGTGACTTGTCCAGGATCACACAGCCTAAGATACTTCAGGGAAGCCGTCTTGCTGTTAACGAAGCTCTAACGTTGTACATTTGAGCCATGTCCAACTCTTTGTGACCCCATTGTGGTTTTCTTGGCAAAGATACTGGAGTGGTTTTCCATTTCCTTCTCCAGCTTATTTTGCAGATGAGGAAACTGAGGCAAACAATGACTTGTCCAGAGTCACACAGCTAGGAAGCATATGGGGCTGGATTTGAACTCATGAAGATGAGTCTTCCTGATTCCAAGTCCTGTGCTCTATCCACTGTGGCGCCACCAGGCTGCGTTCATTGCACCTCAGTTCTGCTGGCCTAGACATGTGCAGAGATAAGAGAAGCAGTGTGATATGGTCAACAGAATGCTGGACTTAGGAGTCAGGAAGACCTGGGTTCAAATCTCTCCTCTAACACTTACTGACTGTATTAGCCTAGACAAGCCACTTCATCATTCTGATCCTTATTTACTTCATCTGTAAAGTGAGGATGATAATGCCACTCATTTCATAGAGCTGTTGTGAGGATCAAATGAGATGGTGTACATAGCAAGCTGCAGCCTTGGGGCTGGAAGTAACCTGACCCCAAAGAGAAGTAATGAGGCTTTTCTCCTACTCCCTGGTTCACTTATGCCCCCATCCCCAAGAAGAACCCTGGAGGGAACTCTCTTAAATAAAGTTTAGGTAGAAACCTTGTCCAGAGTCTCCCCTAAAAAGGATCAACAGATTATCTGCTGGAAAATTACTTGATCTATCAAGTAGTTGATGTCAGGTATAGGGCAGTTGTTTATTTCCTCCACCACAAAATAAATGCTTAAAGCATAAAAAACTCGTAAGTACAAATTAACAAATACTTAAAATATAAAACAGTAATCCTCCATTTCTAATATAGTCCACCAAAAGTTTAATTCTTAAAACATGAAAAACTTTATAAGACTGTAGACCAGGTGGAGCCACACTGTCCTAGGAATTTAACTCTGGATCTCCAGACAAGTCACACTTTGGCTTGGGCTTTCTTTTTATTTAAAGTAACTCTAGGCAGTATAAAATACCTGGGAGTACACCTGCCAAAACAAACCCAGGAACTATATGACAAAATTATTTTTAAAAAACCTTTTTATGCAAATAAGATCAGATGTAAATAATTGTAGAAATATTCATTGTTCATGAGTAGGCAGGGCCAATATAACAGAAATGACAATTTTGCCTAAACTCTTTTATATGCTTTCTTAATCTTTTCAATTGTAGTAGCTTCTTGATGGTGGTCATGAGACTCTGGGAAGTTGTTGTGAAAATTACCTCCTGCTTGGCAACTAGCACCAGGACTCAGGAGCTCACAACCTCGAATGGTAGCCACTAAACCTGGACACATCCATCTCAGGATCTCTCTTTAGTCACCTGTGTTCAGGAAAACAAAGACAAAAAAGGGGGCAGCTAGAGACTTGAGATCCAGCCTCAGGCAAACACATGTGCTTACTGCTGTCTGTGTACATGCCAAAGCACTCGTCATTCCAGACCCTTTCTCCTTAGGTCTTTGCTGGTAGACTGGCTATGTTACCTAACCTGGATTCTTGGACTCCCAGGTCCTTATGGCTTGAACTTCTGAGCCAGAATGGAGACTAACATCCCTGTACCCAGAATAGAAAAGAAAGAAGGAAAAGTCCAAAACCCCAGGCTCATTTCTCCACGCCATGAGACCAAAAGGGGAAGATCAAAGCTGACAGCTCTCAGGGTTCTTCCCCATTATAGCATGGTATCACTAACTGTAAATGAAAGAGTCACATTTACCCTCAGACTTGAATACAGGAAAAGCCACCTGAGTGGCTGTTGGACATTTTAAAGATAACCAGTGTTTTCAGCTATGTTGTATTTCAGTCACATCCAATTCTTTGTGACCCCATTTGGGTTTTTCTTGGTAAAGATACTGGAGTGGTTCGCCATTTCCTTCTCCAGCTCATTTTACAGATGAAGAAACCGAGAAAAACAGGGTTAAGTGTCTTTTACCACTGTCACATAGGTAGTAAGTGTCTGATGCCAGATTTGAACTCAGGTCTTCCTGACACCAGGGCCAACGCTCTGTGCATTGTACCATGTAGCTGTCTTGCTTTCAGCTATGTAGCCAATGGGGGAAAAAAGGCTGTTTCAAATAACATATTATGCCAAGGCAGAATATCCACATATGCTCCATTTCTCCAGTCTACCAGAAACAGGTCCCCAGCATCTTCCATATGAGTGATCCATTCTTAGGTGGTCTAAGTATGTGCCAAACCCCATTACATTAGTAGCTCCCCATTATTCTGGACACAAGTCATCTGTGTTTTAATACTTAAAGTAAGTGTGATTTCATCACTATAGGTATTCTCTCCTTCACTGTAGGTCACAGCCCCCCTTCCTCCCCCCCGCCCCCACCAGTAACTTAGTAAACTGTCAGGAGTTGATGTGACTGAAAAGTTCAGCATTCTGTGGCAAGCCTGGTGGATGGCAATTCATCTAGTATAGTAGATAATAGCAATGATGATGATCGGTGATGGTGATGATTGGTGATGGTGATGGTGATGATGAAAATTATGTTTGTTACTCAAAATTTTAAGGAAAATACTCAAATTAGAAAGTACAGCTTCTACCCCTTTAGTAGCCACATTAAATGCCAAAGTATATTTGACGCCTCTGGGGTGACATGTAAGAAATCTTTTTCTTTTAAGACAACCTTATGTTGTACCTATACTGTGCTACTTCAAAAGCAGCGATTGTGTTGATTTCTAAGAGACACTGTCAACCATCCCCTTCTTGATATTTTCTCCATCCTTAGCCTCTTTTCCTCTGATCTTTTCTGATTCTTTTCTTGCCTCTAAAACTTCTCTTTATAATCTTTGGGTCCTCTTCCTTCTGTTGTCTCCAAGTATAGGCATCACTCAAGACACCCTTTGCTTTCTTCTCTTCTTTCTTCCTGCTCTCTTGACACTCTCATCTACTCACTCAGTGCTTCAGTTGTCCCCTCAACCTAATCTCAATCTCTCTCTCTCTCTCTCTCTCTCTCCCTCTCTCTCTCTCTCTCTCTCTCTCTCTCTTTCTCTCTCTCCCCAGGCCTCTCCCTTGTGTTCCAGTCCAGTATTTCCTGCCCTTGCTGGCTATTTCTACCTCTAATACTGCAAATTCAGCATGCCTAAAATTCATCCAATCACTCCTACTAAACATCCCATTTTGATCAATGTTATCATTCTCCTACTAGTCACCCAGACTTAAAAGTGAAGAGGCATTCTTGATTTTTTAACTTTCGCTGGTCCCTCACACTCTAATCTGCCCATCGCTCACCAAGCCCTATCAATCTTACCTCTGAAATTACTCTCACGCTTGGCCCTGTCGCTGTACTTTTACTGCTTCCTTCCCAATTTAGGAGTAATTACCTGTCACCCGTACCATTATAATAGTCTTGTGATTCCTCTCTCTGCCTTATCCTGTATCTTTTCTACAAACACATCTTTGACACAAATTCCAAAGTAATCTTCCTAATGGACTTCACTCCCTTGGGCAAAACCTTTAGCGACTTCCTGTTGGTTGCCCAGGATAAAATATAAATTCTTAATGCTAGTATTCCAGGCCCTCCTCAGTTTGACTCCAATACATTTTTTTCTATTTTAATTTCTCCTTGCTTCCTCTCATGCACTCTGTGTTCCAGGCAGACAGCATAGTTTGTGATTTATTGATGTCGAACTCCTTTTTCCCATCGCCTTGCATTTTGTGTATTCCATTCCCATGCCTGCAATGATCTTCCTCCATTTTTCACCCATTTGAATCCAAGGATAAGCTTAATTTCTGTCTCCCTCATAAAGCCATCTCTCTGCCTCTCATTTCTTTTCCTAGTTAAAATGACTGCCTCTCCCCCAAGTCTCTCATTCCTCCCTATAACTGAGCCATATTCTGTCTAATATTTATTCACATACTTGCCTTATCCCTCAGTGAGAAGGGTGTGCAGTTCCTTGGGCTGGAATAAGGAAAATGAGATAATTTAGGACAAAATTAATTTAACCATAGTTTCAATTTCTTTCCATTTTCATGAGTTAAATGACCCATTGTCAAATTCCAGCTTCTGGAAGAAATTCTGTTTTTTTCTAAACACTTCTCTCCACCCTGAGTAATGCTAAGTTCCATTTGATGGGGTCACTGTCTCGATGAAAAGCTGGGTGGGGTTTTGGGGGGAGTATTGGGTTTGTTTTCTAAAAGTTAATTGAAACAACATTAGCCATAGACATGAGACCTCAGGACAGGCAGTTCCTTGAAGGTTGGGGCTTTGGATTCTTTCCTTCGACAAACTCCACTTTTATAGCTATATTTAGTATTCTGGCTGCCTACATGACTGGCTTGCCATGCATCCCTGTCAGGATAGCACGGAGCCTGTTTGTAGCTGAAGTTTGTCTGTTTCACCAGAGCTCTGAGGCCAAGTGTGTGTGGTTTTCAATGGGCGGCCTACTACTGCCTCTCCCACTTGTCCAGAAAGACTACCGCGGGGTCTGTTTTGTCACCTTGCTGTTCTGTGGTCCTTCATTTCTCACAACTAGCAAGGTGAAATTTTTTTGTTTTTGTTTTTAATAGCAAGGTGCTCCTATGAAGCCTAACTGAAAGCAGCATCCCCCACTCGCACCCTCACCCATCTCTCCCCTTCCCTCGGTTGTGGTGTGGAAGGATCAGAATGTCATTGTTTATATGGATGTGACTGAGTGCTACAAAAAATTACTATCTTTGCAGAAGAGCCAGGTTTTGTATGCCAGGGCAGCTGTTTTAACTTTTCAGAAACCACAGAGGTTTTGCCTAAAAACAAAAAATTAATAATAATTTCAGAGGACATAGTTTTAAAGTTACAGGAATACGTTATTTCTGAACCTAGTACAGGGTTTTTTTTTTCCTTCTCCCTTCCAAGTACTAACCAAGTCCAACCCTGTTTAGGGTTCCAAGATTGGACAAGGCCTCCTCCCTTAGTCTGTACTCCCCTAACCCCCCACCCCTGTAATTGTATCTTCTCTTAGAACAAAAGAAAAGAGTTAAGCAAAAAATAACCAGCACAGTGATTGTGTCTAATAATGTAAGTGACATTATGCCTGTATAAATTTTGGCATTTCAATTACCCATACCTCAGCTTTTTAAATTCTCTTTTTGTTTACGCGGTTGTTGTCATTGTGTGTTTTGTTATCCTGGATCTGCTCGTTTCACTCTGTGTCAGTTCATAAAGGTCACCCTATCTTTCTCTAAGAACATAATAAGATGGTGTCAAAATTAGTTGACTTGTCCAAAACAGAGAAATGGGGACTGTGCTGAGATTCTAGTCCTGCCTCAAATGGATGACCTTGGGCAAGTCATTTCACTCTTGCGGTCTCAATTTTCCCATCTTTAAATAGGGAGAAAGAAGTATCTTTGAATATATATAAAGTTCCTTTTAGCTCAGGTATTGTAACTAAATTACAATTCTACAGAGAAAAAAAAAATCTATTGTTCCTGGATTGGAGACAGTGCATGCAGAATTTTCAGGCCAAATTACATTTTTTATGATCAAGTTCTTACTGAGTCTCAGAAAAAGGAGATTATGAAAGAAGCATTCCCTTCCCTAATAGGGACATTAAATGGCGATACTACAATTCTCATGCTCTCTCTCAATTCAGTGTATTTTCCATTAACATAAATGGTAGTGATGCCAAAGGAAGACAGCTGCATAATTTCCAGAGTTCAGCAGAACTTAACAAGTCATGGTAAATGTTGCTTTGCTTCTTTTTTTTTTCATTCACATTATAGCAAAAATTCCACTTCCTCTTATACAGGGCAGCTTATTCTCCTGTTGAGAGAGGTCATTCGATGTAGTTATTACACCATTAAGACCATCTCATCCATGGAAATAATTTTTTTATTGTTCTGAGTCACTCGGGTTTGTGGAATCTTTACATGGGTTCCAGAATGAGGGTGAGATGATATATTTATTTTACTTTGTATCCTCTTGAAAGTTTTTTTTTGCCTGCATGAATATAAGCCTTGTTGTTAAAGTATTTCCATATTTTTCTTACATTAGAAATCACTCTGAGATATTTATGTCTACAGAACTCTTCATTCACAATTCACCATGTGTGTACTCAGTGCCTGTGATTTGGCAGGGCTAGATGCTTTTTCTGGTGTTTTTGCATTTTTCCCTTCATCCCTGTTTACATCTTCTCATCCTATGTCTCTCAGCCATGCTGGAAGCAGTGCAGACCTTAGAAAAATGTTTAGACTAATTGGCTGCTTCCCATGAAAAGTCTTGTATTAAATTAAGGATTCCAAAAAGCATTGCTGTATTTTTAAAATGCTTCCTGGTTTCTGTCTCTAGGTATTGTAATTAAGTAAACTGTGCTGGAAGTGGTCTCTATGACAGGTTGGCTTCAGATCAGAATGTCTTTATGCTTTGAAGACTGGGTTCTGGATTCCTATAAAGATTCAAAATTTCATTTCAAAATTGTAGGTTTATGATTTCAGGGAACAGAAACACAGCCACATACACCTTAAATTAACTACAGAGT
Source organism: Phalanger gymnotis (assembly GCA_028646595.1). Classification (NCBI taxonomy): domain Eukaryota; kingdom Metazoa; phylum Chordata; class Mammalia; order Diprotodontia; family Phalangeridae; genus Phalanger; species Phalanger gymnotis. Next base: position 300,656,650 of record CM053626.1, on the reverse strand, counting down.
TTGTTGAATAATATGCAAACCATGTGGACGTTCTCATATAAGGAGACAGTCCTATCCCATTCATTGGGTCCTCATCTTTGTCTAGCTCCCAGGAAATTAAGCTGCCCATGTAACTGTTCCCAGAAGGCAGCTCTGTCCAAGCCACAGCTCAACTACTGAATAGCTCACAGATCTTAGGGGCTGTGGGGTTTTGTACTTTGACAGAAAAGGCGATGACAGTCTCTTACAAACCAGTTTTGAGTGGGTAATAGAAAGCTAAACACATGAGGCTATAGAATTCCTCTGGAGTCAGAGACCAATTTTGTAGGTATTCATCAGTCACTCTATCTGCATCTTGCCTCTTCTCAGGACTTAATTTAAGCAGCCTGCATCAAAAATTTTCTTTGGTTTAAACACATTCATTATATTCGTTAAATATCTGTAGCAGCGATGTCAGTCTCAAATAGAAACAGATCCTACAGCTTGCATGTAGACTTAGAAAACCATAAATTAACATTATCTATGTTTAATTGCATTTTTATTTATTTTCTCAAACATTTCCCAATTATATTTTGATCTAGTCTGGCCACACTTAGGAGATTTGGGGGCCACATGCAGCTGAGTTGGACACTTTTGATCTACAGGGAACAAAATCTGTTGAAATTGCTTTTTAATCTATTTTATTATAAACTGGAAAGTATTTCAAATTTTTGGACACACTTTAAATTCAACACTCCAAAAAAACTTGACTAGAAAACAGAACGATTGTTTTATATTGGTTTATGCATTGAAATGACCATTGGAATTAATGGTCTTCCCTTGTACAAATGTGATTCCTAAGGTAGAGTCTTAAAATAAATCCTGTGCTTGTTGGCCAGGTATGGGAGTAGGGTTTAAGCCTTTGAAGGAATAAATCAATTTTCTTAGCTCGCTATTGATTTTTCAGAGATAGACACCCTTCTAAGGAGAGGTATATACAGAAGTAACTTGGCCTTGAGATAGAAAGGGATAAAATGAATTTTCTAATGGAAAACGTCCTCTTTCTCACCACCAAGAGGAAATGAATTGAGCTAAGTGATTGGGGCCATTTCTGTATGGCAGATCTCTGTTTTTATTGGTGTTCATGTGGTAGGAGAAGATGTTTTGTTTTTCAGGAATAGTAAGATGGTTTTTGAGATTCTGAATTCCTTTTTTCCCCCCACAGGTTGACATGGTGAAAGGAGCATTAGAAAACCTTCAGCTCAACATAGTAGAGATGACAGATGAAAATGCAACCTTGGATGGTGGAGATGTTTTATTCACAGGTACGGTGATATAAGCATAGCTTCTCTATTTTTTAAAATAGATTTCTATTTGAGAGGTGATTAACTCAAGACCGGAATGTTTTACAGAGAAGATTCTTTCCAGATGGTAAAGTGAATTTTAATAATTTGGAACCCAGATTGGTTTGGCTTGATGCCATGGTAACAGTAGCAGTACTGAGAGTTAATATTAGGGACCAGACCTATGATTTCAATGGTCTAGGGAATTCCCAGATGAGGAACCTCCCTCTCCCAATGAATATCAGTACCTGTTCCGCAATTTATAGACTTAGAAAGTTGCTTAGAATACTGAGAGATATGAATGGCCCAAGGTCACAGAGCCAGTATGTCAAAAGTGGGATTCAAACTTAGGTCTTCCTGACTCCATGGCCATCTATCAATGATACCCTGCTCCTTCACTACTATACCATATTTAGTAATATAAACAAAATCCAAACAGCTAGTATCAATATTAATTTTCTTCAATCACTTTCTTGGGTAAAATTGAATTGCTTCTTTGGGTTTTGTGGGGTCGTTAAAAGAATTATGTTTTCACCTGTTAAATAATTCTTCTAGTTCCTTATGATAATATTCATAAATAGCTTGCCTTTATCTATTGTTTTAAAGTTTCCAAAGAACTTAAAATCACATTATTACTTATGATCCTCACCACGACCCTATGATGTGAATATTTTGTAAAATCGTGTGCTAAATCCATGATAGTCTAAGTCAGAGGGTCCATGGAAGGGATTCATGGAAAGATTTCAGGGAGTACATAAACTTGAAATGCATCTTTTATTTCACTAATCTTCAAATGAAATTTAGCATTTCTTTCCATTATACTTTTAAAAACATTATTCCAAAAAGATGGCTCAGAGTGGGTGTAAATAGCAATTGTTTCTGCTCTGGCCAGAAGCTCTGAGGGTCTTCCTCTCCAAAAATGATTCTTTTATGAAGGCAAATGAGGCCATCTTTTGCCCCACTTCTTACCTAATCTAATGGCCGTTGCCTCAGACACACTAAGACCTCGCAAAGACCTTAGCTTAAAAAGGCCAAGGTTTTCCACTGAATCCGGGCCATCACTAGTCGTCCTGACCTATGTCTTGCCACTGGACTGTGATAACTCTAGAGGAGAGAGTGAGGCTGATAACTTTGCACAGCCCTGCCTCACTTAAATCCAATATACTTGATGTGATCACCTGATGTCATTGGTCCTCATCAAGAATAAAGAATGAACAGCAACAATAGGCTTCACCGGGCCATCAAAGTGGGGTCTATGACATAAAAATGATGATGACCTCTTGGTCCAAATCAAGTTAGGGAGTTAGGGTAGTTGGTGAAGAAAGCAATCAAAATTCATCTTTAGTTCAGAGCCAAAGGTAAGCGAGTATTGTTTACAAAAACATCAGACAGTGAGCATCTGTTGCCAGTCCCCCAAAGGAATACAGGGTCACTAGCACATTCTAACCTGACGCCAGAAGGCAAGAAGGCAATATTAACAATATAGAAGCTGGAATCATCAGTCTTGACTTTTATTGCTAGGTCTGATATTAAATGCCAAAGTCAAATCATTTGACTTTTAAGCCATCTGTGACATAACAAATCACTGTACATGTACACGTTGCATCTGTGAGGTAGGAATTCTTCAGGAACACCTGGCCCCATGGATCTGGGGTTTATCACAGATGCCATATGTGAAACTTTGGGGTTTTTTGAATAGCATAGACCAGCACTCTGTCTCCAGTTAAATGGAATATTGAGGAGCCTGAAATATGAAGGACTTTTCTCCATAGTTATTAACAAGATATAACTTTTATACGACTCGTAACTGCATCCTGGAAGGTACAGATTCAATCAGGAACAAGAACTCATAATAAACTTGCATTGTAAATTCACATAGGAGCCATTTAAGAAAGCTATCAGTGTATCATGTTCAGAACCACTGGGCTAGGAGTGAAGAAGCCTGGTTTTTAATGGTAAAGGTGTCACTAATTTGCTGTGTGACCTAGGGATGAGTTGGGCTAGATGCTTCTTTGGGTCCCTCTGTTTTCTAAAGTATCTCCTTTCCCTAGGGTTTCTCTCCCTACTCCCCTAGCAAACTGCTGAGGGTATTTTTATTGTAGATCATATATATTTGCCTGAAACCATGATGGCTGTGAGGTTTATTGTTCTTAGCACAGAAATAAACAACTCCTCTTTATTTACAGGCACCAGGATCATACATATGTTTGTGATCATAAATTTCCTTTTGTCATTCTCCCTACTCTTTTCTGAGCAGCCTAGTCGGCCACAGTACCATATTGACAGAGCAGAAAAGCAATTCCCCTGCATCCCAATAATCATTCTAAAGCTCAAGATAGTACCATTGCTACCCCATTCTTCAAGACACCAAATGGTTCCCTAATGCCTCTAGGAGCGAACACAAGTTTCTCAGTGTGGCGTTAGAGGCAGCTGGATGACACAATGACTTGGAGCCAGGAAGAACAGAGTTAGAGTTTTATCACTAACCGGATGTGTGGCTCTGGCCAAGTCACTTACCCTCTGGGAGTAAAGTGGGGATAATAACAGCACCTACCTCACAGGTTTATTGTGAGGAGTAAATATAAGATAACACAAGTAAAGTGCTTTGCAAACTTAAAGATAGTTGTTATTACATAAATGCTAGCAATTATTTAAAACATGTCACACTTTTGCTCCAAGTTTACTATGTACATTTTTTCCCTCTGTGTGCTCTCAGTTCCTGCCATGCTGACCTTCTCGCTGTTTCCTAAACTCAGTATTTCATCTCCTACATCCATGCCTGGACTGACCTCTCTACTCTCCTTGATCTAGTAGAATCTCTACCTTCTTCCGAGGCTCAGCTCATATACCACCCATTACAGGGTGCTTTTACAGGTCCCCTTATTTGCTAATGTTTTCTTCTCCTTCCCTAAATGCTCATGTATGCATGTGGTATCCATCCAGAAGAATGTACAAGGACTAGTTTGTTGTTTTGTCATTGAGCTGCCCCCCTACCTCATACCTAGTACTGTTACTGTTGACATTTCAAACGTGTCTGACTCCCCATGACTCCATTTATGGTTTTCTTGGCAAAGATGTTACAATGGTTTGCCATTTCTTTCTCCAGCTCATTTTACAGATGAGAAAACTGAGGCAAACAGAGTTTAGTGACTTTCTCAGGGTCACGCAGCTAGTAAGTGTCTGAGATTTGAATTCAGTAAGATGAATCCTTCTGACTTTAATCCTGGCACTCTGTCCACTGTGCCACCTAGCTGCCCACACTTCATATTTAGTAAGCACTTAATAAATGCCACTTGGGATAGACTGAATAAAACACCAGAAGGAGGAACAGGTTGTCTGTTTGTTGCTTTTGCCTTTAGTCAACTACTAGGAGAAGTTGAACAGAAAACAGAGCATGAGAGATGCCGCTTGTGTCTCCACCCTGCTCCCTTCCCACCAACAGTCTGACTCATTTACTGCCCAATTAGGAAACTATCTTCAAACTCTTTCAGCCCCTGCCAGGTAACCATAACTGTCAGTCCAACAAACGGCCGCTGACAGCTGCCTTTTTCAACCCTGTCTCTCTAAAACATAATGTAATTATTAAACCACTATTTAAACAGTGCAAAACAATCCTGGGATATCATTTTATATTCACCAAGCTAGAGAAGATGATAAAGATGAGAGCTTATTCTTGGCGAGGCTAAAGGAAGACAGGCATAATAATTCAATGCTGATGGATGTGTAAATTAGATCAAATGCTATTGGAAGGCAGTTTGGAATTATCCAAGGGAAGTTACTAAGTTGTTCATACCCTTTGACCCAGAGATTCCTCTACAGTGAACTGTAGTCCCAAGATTTTTGCCAGAAAAAAAAAGTTCATAGCATCATTCTAGCAAACAAAAAAGCTGGAAAAAATGTGACCAGTAATTGAAAATGGCAGAACACATTATAGCTTATGAATATAAAAGAATGCTTTTTGTTGTTTAGTTGTTTTAATCCTGCCCAACTCTTCATGACCTCGTTTAGGGTTTTCTTGGCAAAGATACTGGAGTAGTTTGCCACTTGTCCTTCTCCAGATCATTTTGCAGATGAGGAAACCGAGGCAAACAGGGTTAAGTGACTTGCCCAGGTTAACACAGCTAGTAAATGTCTGAAATTTGAACTCAGTAAAATGAATCCTTCTGACTTTAATCCTGGCACTCTATCCACTGTGCCACCTAGCTGCCCAAAAGAATGCTACTTTGCTGTAAGTAATGAAGAACCATATGTGCAGTGATTGCAACAACGTGAGTAATGTCAACATGGAGAGGCAGCCCCACCCTGATCAGATACAGTAGTTACTATTGGCACCATGTTGTCCAAGTTAAAGGAACTGCTCTCCTTTCTGTAAAAATGGGTAAAACAGAGGTAGGTAGATGGCACAGTGAGTAGAGCACTGGCCCTGGAGTCAGGAGGACCTGAGTTCAAACCCAGCCTTAGACACTTGACACACTTACTAGCTATGTGACCTTGGGCAAGTCACTAAATCCCAAATGCCCTGCCTTCCCCCCTCAAAAAAATAAGCAAATTATTTTGAGGGCTTATACTTTGTGTGGTGGAGGGGTGAGGTGGCATTGTTGTGAAGGGTAGGAAATGTCTATTATGTAAAAACAAAAAGTATCAGTAATTTTTAAAATCCCTTTAATAATCCCCTCTAGAATTTTGCCAGGTATCAAGCTTCAGGTCACTGGCCTCTAGTTTACAGGTTCTAGTCTTCTCTTTTTTTTGAAACTTAGAAAAACATTTGCCCTTCTCTAGTCCTGCCTAATTTCTAATATTATTCATAATCTTTTGACTATCACTGACGGTATTAGAACCATCACATCAGCCAGTACTGTTAGTCCCCTGGAATATATTTCAGCTGGTCCTGATCCATTTAACTCATCAAAGGCGGCTAGGCGTTCTCTTGCTTTGTTATTTATTGTTCAGTCGCATCCGACTCTTCGTGACCCCCGTTTGAGGTTTTCTTGGCAGAGATACTGGAGCAGTTTGCCATTTCTATCTCCAGCTCATATTCCAGGTGAGGAAACCGAGGCAAACAAGGTGAAGTGACTTGCCCAGGGTCACACAGCTAGTAAGCATCTGAGGTCACATTTGAATTTGGGTCCTCCTGACTCCAGGCCAGCACTCCATCCACTGCACCATTTCGCTGCCCCTTGCTCTCTTGCTACCGCCTAACTTATCTTGGGCATCGACTCCTATTTTCTTTTTGTTTCGTCCTTTTCAGTCCCAAGATATCATTCCTTGATAGCGAGAAATAAGCTAAGAGTTGATCACGTGTGACTTGGTTCTGTCTCAGTTATTGTCCCGTCAACCTCAAGCCGCAGGCCTATGCCTTCTGTGACTCTCCTTTTTTCCCTAATGTGGCTAGAACCCCTCTGGTGCCTCTGTATCCTGTGTCCAGCATAGAGGCTATTAATGTTTGTTAAGCCTACTTTAAGACTCAAATACACAGCTCCTAAGCTAGCATTATTTCATCTGTATTATGTTACCTCTTCAACAACAAAATCTCAACAGAGTTTTGTCGTAGACAAAAATACAACAGTTCTTGCTCTCAAGGAGTTTACCTTTGATTAGATTTGGGAACAAGCTGAAAGATCAATCAGTGATATGCTCACCAAGACTAGCTGCTCTCTACATTTACTGAACATCCATGGTGTTTTAAAGGAAGATGACTGTTTTCATAAAGAAATTCCCAAAACTTAAAGTGATTTTTCTTTAAAATCGCAACTTTCATTGCCACTGACATGCAAAGCCCCGACTTTGTTCCTGCTCACAACCCTCTGTATTTTTTCCAACCAAAGTAAGCATTTCAAATATTGTAAAATTGTTTATGAAAATAATTTTCTTCTATCTTACAAGTTAATTTAGTCATTTGCTTAATGAGCTGATGTTTGGAGTGGGTAGTGGTAAATGGGGTGGGAATAGCATTAAGGTGGGCCACTGTGATTACAGAGTACTGCATTGTGCTTTAATTATGTTTTAATGAAATAAATGATTGATAAGTTAGTAGGGCCCCTCACTGAGTCTGTGTCATTTTATCTAGGCAGGGAATTTTTTGTGGGCCTCTCTAAAAGGACAAATCAGCGTGGTGCAGAAATCCTGGCTGATACTTTCAAGGTGAGTACAAACAGCAGGTGTTTAATAAATGCTGGTTGAAGGATTCTATGTGTTTAATTCTCTGGTCTGGATGATGTATAATAATAATAATAATAACAGCCCACATTTCTGTAGTGAGTTAAGGTGTACAAAGCACTCTACACGCATTATCTCATTTGAGGCAGTTAGGTAGTAAATGGATGGAGTACTGGTCCTGGAGTCAGGAAGACCCGAGTTCAAATTTGCCCTCAGACACTTACTAGCTGTATGACCCTGGGCAAGTCGCTTAACCTCTTTTGCCTCAGTTTCCTCAACTATAAAGTGGAGATAGTAACAGCATCTGCATCCCAGGATTGTCATGAGGAACCAATAAGATAGTATCTGTAAAGTGCCTAGCACAGTGCCAGTACTTGGGCTCTACATATAAATTTCCCTTGATCCTCATAATAACCCTGCGAGGTAGATGCTATTACTCACTTTATATATATGAGGATTTGATGCATTGCCCAGTCACGGAGCTAGGAAGTGTCTGTGGTAGGACTGGATCTCAGAGCAGGTAAGTGCCTTACCCAGTGTCATATATCTAAGAAGGGTCAGAGGTATGATTTGAACCCAGGGCCTCCTTGACTCCAAGCAAGCGCATAAGCTGTCAATCACAAATATTTCATGAGTCGTGACCTTTCATTTAGCGTGTGGTCGTCATAGTCGCACCAAAGGTTTGTGTTTTTGTTTGGGTTTTGTTTTTTTTGGGGGGGGAGCGCCGTGTTAGAGATCCCTTTTGCCACTTCATCCATAGTTATAAAATCATTGTCTTACTCTCAAAGAGGCACATACTTATGATGCAGCCAGGGGCAATTTTTAATTATCTGGCTACAACAGGGAGATTTATATTTTCAGACCAGATTCTTAGTGAATTCCAAGTAAACTGACTGGCATAACATAAAAGATGATTATCAACTGTTTAACAGATAGGTATTTGGCCATGCCTCCTCCTGCCCTGTACGGACATAAGGCATCAGGGGATGCTTTGTCTCTTTGCAAAATATTTGAAAAGGAGAAAACCCATAAAAATATTAAATAATAGCTAGAATGTAGGTCTTCAGTACTTACAGGAATAATCGAAACTAACACCGTATGTTACAAAACACTTCGCACACATCATCCCATTTGTAACTCCATTAACAAATGCCAGTTTTATTTTCCTCATTGTTACACAGAGCAACTGAGACTCAGATGGGTGAAATGAGTTGGCCACAATTAATAAGGAGCAGCACTAGAACTTCAAGCCACGTCTTCTGATCTTAAGTGTAGTGTTCTGCATGGCTATATTTTTGGTTTTTTAGAACTCTCTTTCCCAGATCTCACAGAACAGGCAGAAATTTAAAGAGCTGATTCCTCTGTAAAATATCTGGCTATGCCATGCTTTCTCCTTAGAAACTTGCCTGATTTGACAAATTAGTAAGCCCCCAAACTTCTCCCAGAAACAGGCCCACACCGACATTCAACTCAGGCTATTAAATCACAGTGAGTCATGAAACACTATAGCGTCTAGAGAATTAAGAATGAGCATCACACAGATTATATGTCATGACTGGGAGCTACGTAACGCTACAGTCTCTGAGGCTTTATAATGGGTATCACACTGAGAGGGGCAGGCTGCAACATCGCCCAAATAAAGAACCTTGAAGAAGAATGGGCTAAGGATGTCAATGGGGAAATGTATGCTGGACAAAAGAGATGGGCTGGTCAAGTAGCAAGGGCGTGGGGTGAGAAGTAGACAGCCTAAGGATTCCCCTGGTATCTTTGTGACCTCAGAAGAAAATGAGGAAACCCTCAAACAAGAAGGGTGGGCCCTCTGTGCTGAAATTATGGGAGGACGTGGACAAGAGCCATATGGGATGGGCAGGCCTGGGTGGGTTGTGATCTATGTCATTGAAGGGAACTCCCAAATCCATGAGATCACAGATTCATTCGAGTAATACTGATCCCCCACCCCCTCCAAAGCCTAGCTTTCCCTCCAGACATTCCAGTCCCCTCTAACAGCCTTTGCATGGAAAGATAGGGTTTGGGAAATGCTTTTTTGATTTAATTTGTGATGATGAAACTCAGCAGCTTAAAAGCTTAATAATTTTCTGCTTTGTGCATAGGATTACGCTGTTTCCACAGTGCCAGTGGCTGACACTCTGCATCTAAAAAGTTTCTGCAGCATGGCTGGACCCAACCTGATCGCCATTGGCTCGAGTGAACCTGCACAAAAAGCTCTCAAGGTAGAGTGTAACAGACTGGAATGCTCTCCCGTAGGGTGTAGGGAGAGAGGCTCAGTGTGTTCTCTTCAATGCTTGCCTGCGTTGAGATAAAACCAGTAAGCCCCAGTTAGAACATTTGGCAACGTGCCATCGTCGCGGCCACCTGGGATGTGCTCATTTACCGATAGTTATCTCATTGTAATAAGGGAAATTCACTGGAAACTGCTTTTCTCAAGAGGCAAAGATCCATATTATAGCAGATACTCATTTCTCACTTGTTTCTCACTTCAAAGAGTGCCTCGATTCAAAAGCACCTTGAATAGCTCAATTTCTTCCATTCCTTTGATTGTTTATTTAGAATCCACCATTAAAGCCTCAAAAGCAAGAGCTTTGTAGAAATGTCTCTTGGTGAAAAGAAAGTGAACCAAGGTACAGTGGTGGCCGTTTGCCTTGTCAGCTTCCTAAGACCCCCAAAGTGGCCGCCGCTTGGAAACGGCTGGCTTTCCCCTGGGCAAGTTAGATTCCCTCTCTGCATTTGCTAAAAGATTCCAGCTTGTCTTCAACCATCCTGTCCTTTTCTCTGCTCTCATACTGTATCAGCCATTGGGTTGCTAAGCTCTTCCTATCACTGGCTCGAATCTTCCTCAAGATTTTGATTCTGCCTCAAGAATTTGGTTTTGCCCCATGGTGGCTTATTCTCGGAGGCAGCTAGGTAGAACCGCGGATACAGCACTGACTTGCAATCAGGAAGCCTTGAGTTCAAATCCTGCCTCAGATACTTCCTTGATGTGTGACCCCGGGCAAGTTACTTTGCTCTGTCTGCTTCAGTTTCCTCATCTGTGAAGTGAGGATAATCATAGCACCTACCTCCCAGCGTTGTTGTGAAGACCAAGTGAGATGATGTTTGTAAAATGCTCAGCACGGTGCCCAGTGTGGAGTATTTGCTTTAATAAATGCACATTTCCTTGTTTCTTTGGGAGATCTTTTTGTTTTTTTAGTTCTGCTTAGTTTAGAGAAAGATGAGCATATTTTCTGGGAGTAAATCACCGGGTGTGTTGGAAAGCAGTGATTTATTCGAAAGGTGACAGAGCCCCTGACAGATGAATTATTTCATCGTGAGGCAGCTTACTAAGGGACTGTTTGTAGTGACAACAGCTTCCGTATCCACATCCCTCGCCACCTTCAGCGTGTTGGACGGCTCATACATGAAATAGATGGTAAACTCCTTGGGAGAAGGAACCAGACCTTGAGCTTCTAGCCCCGTAGTACCTCCTAACAAGGTACTCATCACATAAGAAGGGCTCTGAAAATAGTTGTAGATTGAAAAAAAAAGTGGCCGCTTGGCAGTGGCTGTTCTTTCCGCCTTCAGACAGTTCTTTAAGCACTTAGGAAAACCAGCCTCGAGACTCCAAGTTCTTTGCATCGATAATAATAATAGCTAACATAGCTAATATAGATGGTTATAATAATAGCTAACATACTCTGTGCAGGCACTGGGCTAAGCACTTTACAATCATTATCTCATTAGATCCTCACAACAACTCTGGGAGATAGGTGATATTCTTGGCCCTGTTTTACAGATGAGGAAACTGAGGCAGAAAGCAGTTAAGTGACTTGCCCAGGGTCACACAACTAATAAGTGTCTGGGGTTGGATTTGAACTCAGATTTTCTTGACTCCAGACCCAGCACTCTATCCATCGTGCCACCTATCTTCCTTTAACCTTTAAGTTTATCATTCCCCACAAGGTAAGAACCAACACATCCAGGGGCATAGAATCATAGATCTAGTGTTGGTGCTTTCAGTATTTCTGAGGCCTCTTTTAAAATATGAGAGGGAGTTGTAATACTAGAAGCGAAGTCAAGTAAATTGAGCAACCAGGTCGTGCAGTGGATAAGACTCCTGAGGTCAGGAAGACTTCTTTCTGAGTTCAAATCTGGCCTCAGACACTTCCTAGCTGTGTGACCCTGGGCAAGTCACTTAACTCTGTGTACCTCAGTTTCCTCATCTACCAAATGAGCTGGAGAAGAAAATGGCCAACAACTCCAGTAACTTTCCCCAGAAAACCCCAAATGTCACAAAGAACTGGACACAACAGAAATGACTGAACAGTATCAACAAGGAAATTGGGTTCAAACTCTGGCTCTGACAAGCTTTATTACCATGGACAGCTCACTAAAATGGTGACTTCACTTTTGTATTACCTCCTCCACAGGGAGGCGCTCTTACAGCACCATATAAATGCAGTGAGGTGAGCCTACCCTTCAATGTTTCAAGGATCAATAAGCATTTATTAGGCACTTACTATGTACCAGGTTCTGTACATTCCCTGCCCTCAGTGAGCATACGTGCTAACGGGAGGAGACAACATGGAAATAACCTCATACATGTAAGATATATTCAGAGTAGATGAAGGTAATCTGCAAGGGGGAGGCATTAACAGCCGGGCAGAGCAGGGAAGGCCTCCTACAGTAGAATGTGAGATGTGAACTGGGCTTTGATGGAAGCCAAGGAAACTCAGAAATGGAGGTGAGGGGACAGAGCATTACAGACGTGGGGAATGCGGAGGCAGAGAGGCGGAAGATGGGGTGTAGTGTTTGCAGAATGACAAGTAGTCCAATGAAACTGAACCACAGACTATGTGGAGGGGAGTAAAATGTAAAAATACAGGAAAGGTAAAAAGGGGCAAGCTTGTAAGGGTTTTAAAAGCCAAACAGGATTTTGTATTTGATCCCGAAGGTGATAGGGAGCCATAGGAGTTTATTGAGCAGGTGAGGATCATGGACGGATGTGCCCAATGCTTTAGAAAAATCCCTTTGGCAGGTAAGTGGAGAAAGCATTGGATGGGGAGAGATGCAAAGCAGGGAGCCCAATTTGAAGGCTATTACAGGTGTCCACATGAGAGGTGATGAGGGCCTGAACTGGGGTTGTGGATGTACCAGCAGAGAAGGGCACTTATATGAGAGATGCTGGGAAGAACTGACAGTCAGTTGGCTATGTGGGGTAAGTGCAAGTGAGGGGTCAGAGACGTGTCTGAGTTTGGGAGCCTGAGTGACTGGGGGCATGGAGGTGCTGTTAAGAGATGTTCAGATGGGGGAGGGTTTAAAGAAGAATGAGTTTGGATAGATTGAGTCTGAGATGCCTATGGGATATCCAGTTTGAGATAATCAAGAAAGGACGGACGTGTCGTAAAGTCTGGGACTCAGAGTTCTATTGAGCTCTGGCCAGTCTGGGAAGGAGCCTCTCAACATTGCATTGCTGAGCCTTTAATCAAGACCTTTCAGCAATGTGAATGCATATGCATCCCTTCACCTCTCTGCTCTGCAAGATGAGAGAATTTCCCTCGGTGGCCTCTAGATTCTAAATCACTGTCCCTGTGACCTGGTGACTGGACCTGTTAGAACCTGTGCTCTCCTAATGTTGTCTTGGTCACCTTCAAAGGGTCACCCCCAAAGCATGAGGAGGCCTTCAGGGGAGACTTCTTTGAGAAAGGCTCTTTTATAATGACTAAAGCACCTTTACACGGCTGTCATTCTTATGAGGAACTTTGAAAACTTCAGTTTGGCACAGAAATTTGGGAGTCTATTTAAATAGTGCCTTTGATAGATACTGGCTGTGTGATCCTTGGGGAGTGGCTAAGAAAGTGCTGCTCCCTGTGAGTGGAGGGAATTTCCTTATTAAGCAGTTCCATTTACCAGTGATCCAATCCCTATCCCACTACAAATTTATGTTAATTAACCTCAACAGGGCCCTCACTGCTTCAAGGTAGATTTTTTACACCTCCCTAATCAAGGTAGTTCAGTGAATAGAGTGAATTCAGGAAGACCTGAGTTCACTTATTAGCTATGTGATCTTGGACGAGTCACTTAACTTCTGTTTGTTTCTGGAAAAGGAAAAGACAAACCACTCCAGTATCTTTGCTGAGAAAACCCCATGAACAGCATTAGCATGGTTTGGTCCATGGGGTCACAAAGAGTCAGACACGACTAAATGACTGAACAATAGATTAAGTCACCCTCCCATCTACCACAGCAACTCTTCTAAATCTTTTCTTTCCTCTTCAAACCCTCCATGACTCCCCTTCCCCCTACCCTCTCAGTTGAGAAACTCATATTTAACCAAAAAAAATGAGACTTTTCTAAGAGCTCCCTCTTCTCCCCTCCTCCTTGTCTCATACCCAGAGGCCTTCTGTTACTATCTCCTCCATCATCTCTGTCTCACACGAAGGGAAGGCCCTTCTCTTTGCCAAGATACAAGCAATCCCAGCCGTCCTATCTAGAGCATCCGTCGAATATGCTCTCTCCTCTGACACTGTCATGACCCCGATGCAGGCCCTCATCATGAGGACTCATGCCCTATTCCAGTAACCCCATGATGGGAGTGCACAAGTCTCTCCTATTCCAGTCAATCAGTCTCCTCCTCAGTTGTCAAAATCATCTTCCTTAAGAACAGGTCTGACCATGGCTGCCCCCTACTCAGCAAACTCCAGTGACTTCCTGTCAGCTCTGGATCCAAGGTAGAGTCCTCTATTTGGTGTTCAAAGCCCTTCCTAGCTTGTCTCCCTCCTTCACCTTCACAGTTTTTCTTCCCCCCTCAAACTGCCCTCCCCAGTGTATGGTGGGACCTGGTAACATTGGTATTCTTGCTGTTCCTTGAATAAAACACTGTCTCCCAGCTCTGGGCACTTTGACTGGCAGTCCCTGTGTCTACAGTGTTCTTCCTCCTCACCCCCATCTCCTGGCTTCCTTTGAATTCCATATAAAATCCCACTTTCTACAGGAACACTTTCCTGAGCCCCCTTAATTCTATCCCTCCCCTTTGTTGATTTTTCCCAATTTGTGTTGCACATGGCTTGTCTGTGCATAGCTGTTTGAATGTTGTCTCCCCTCATTCAACTGGGAGCGCTTGAGAATGGGGACTAGCTTTTGCCTTCATATTTCCCGTCTCAGCACAGTGCCTGGCACATAGTAATTGCTTAATAAATGCGTATTGGCTGACTGATAGTTAATTATTCCTCACCTAATGTCCACCCCTAATGCCTCACCATGGCATAGAGATGACCCCACGTACTCAGGGCTTTTCCAGAGGACCCCACGCTCTGTCAGGATCTGCCATCTTGAAAAATAACAGACTATATGCATTTTATCCAAGGACCAGCCTAGCAAGGCCAGTCTACCAGGCCATAGGAAGTTGGGCTTCATGTTGGTAGAGAGACTGTTGCCCACACCAGTGGTGTCTGGGCCCATGAAGTACTGAAATATTCTCTCAACACAATTCTATAAGGTATGTAGACAAAGGCTCACCATCTCCATTATACTATTAGGACACCAAGTCTCATTAAGTGATTCACACAAGGACACACCGCTAACAAGAAGTAGGATCAGAGCTAATAACTGGAGCCAAGACTCCATACCCGACTGCCTCCCATCACCCCTGGCAGTGAAGGAGGTAATGGCAGGCATTCACTTAATAGGCAGATTTAGTTTACAGTACAGGTATATCTACTTTCTAATATTCACAAAGGATAAATTAGGAGTGATTTTTTACATTAGGAAACACAATTTACTGAGAAGCTTGCTCAGTGCATTTGAAATATGATTCAATTAAATGATTTTTGATTTATACACAACCTTTCGGAAGGCTTTCTCTAGAGCAGAGGCAATTCGTCATCTTTTTGCCATTAAAGCTGCGTACCTGGCCGGTCATACAGAAAACTGTAAATGATTTCAGCACGTGCGTCACTTAATTGGTTTATAACGACGTACAAACATGCCGGGCTCGTTTTACCTACTTTGTCATGCAGTGAACCACCATCATTCTCTGGCCTGCTGTGCCTCTTTTACTTGAAATTCAGACAGGCCTTCAGTGGTCAAGGATTATTCCAAACTGGGTGTTGTAGTTACCTCTCTAACCTAAGAATTGGGAAGGAAAATCGCTGCGCCTCAAGCGGGATCTGTTGGCTCTACTAGGAAGGTCAGCACAATAACGTACCAGGGGATCTGCAGCACATCCGTGAATTCACCAGAAGGATTGCTTAAGAGCCTGCCATGGACTCAAATAATAAAAATGGCAATAATAATAACAGCTAACACTTACATTGTGTTAGTACTGTGTGCCATAATTATTATTATATTATTTTATGTATATAATATGTTATTATATTTTTATGATTATCTCATTTGAGCCTCACAACAACCTGGGAGGCAGGTGGTATAATTATTCCCATTTTAAAAATGCAAAAACTGAGGCAGACATAAGTAAAATGGTTTGCCCAAGGTTACCCAGCTAGTAAGTGAGGCCAGATTTGAACTCAGGTCTTCCTAATTCCAGGCCAACACTTTAGGGCTTTACAAAGCATCATTACCATCATCATCATCATCATCATCATTAGTAAATTATAGTATAATAAACAAATTATGTAATAAATGTAGTATAATAAACAATAAAATAAATGGTATAAATAATAATACGTTATAATAAACAATAAAATGCTTATTGATTAATAATATTTATTTTTATAATAATTAAATGAATTAAGTTAGATAAACAATAAATAATTAGTGATTGATTAATAATATATGTTGATTATAATATAATAATAAAGACCAGTTACGAGGTATTGCAAAAATAACAGCTAGCATTTATGTAATAATAGCTAACATTTTTGTGATACCTACTGTGTGCCAGGCACTGCGCTAAGCACTTTACCAATATTACGTCAAGTGGTCCTCACAATAACCCTGACAGGTAAGATGCTAGCATTATCTTCATTTTAAGATGAGAAAACTGAGGAAGACAGAGGTTAAGTGACTTGCCCAGAGTGACACATCTAGTCAGCGTCTCAGGCAGAAATTGAAATTGGACCTTTCTGAATCCAGTGTGCACTATCCACTGGACCACCTAGCTGCTTCTAATATAGTAATCTATGGGAGATATGATAAGCCCTGAATAAGATATGTGAGCCAAGAGAAGGGGAGCTTCATGAGACATCGTAGAGCTAGAAGTAAGGCTTTTCTTTCACTGATTTTTTATATATTCTAAGGAAAACTGTAACCAAATGGGGCTAACTCATCTTTTGCCAAAACCATCCCACATTTCTCCGCCTCACTGCCTTTGCTACTTCTGTTCCCCATGTCTGTATTGCCCTCCCAGTCACATCTATTCCTGTTGAAATCTTACCTACTTGAGGGCTCCCTCCTCCAGAAAGTCTGCCCTGATTTTTCTGTTAAAAAGTCATCTTTTCCTCCTTGGATCTTGTGGAATAATTTATGTGTATCTTACTTATGACACATATATTTTATGTTCTAATTATTTATACATGATTTTGTGTTATTTCTGCCACTCAATTATAAGCATTTTGAGGTCAGAGAATGTGTTTTGTTAATTTTTATCCTTCTACTGCTTTGTATATAATAATATTTATTGAATAAGTATAGCAACTGACAGTCATGTAATGCTCAAAGGTCACGTCTTCAGTATCTCCAGGAGAAATAATGAATAGATAGAGTGGTAGACGTGGAGTTAGGAAGACTAAATTTAGAATCCTCTTATTCACTAGCCGTGAGACCCTGAATAAGTCACTTGACCTCTGCCAGCCTCAGTTTTCTCCTCCATAAAATGGGAATCCTAATAGCATCTACTCACAAAGTTGTGAAGACCAAAGAAGGTAATGTTTGTAAAACACTTTGTAAACCTTAAAGCTCCATACAAATGTTACCTGTTGTAATTAAGATTTGCAAAGCACTCTATGGGCCCCAGGTCTTTGGATCTTTCCAGCAACCCTGTAAGGTAGATAGCACAAGTATTGTTATACCCATTTTAGAGATAGGTAAATGGATACTCGTGGAGATGAAGTTAGGATCACTCACTGTTTGTCTGTTGGTTGCCCCTTCTCCAGTGCTGCCTACTTGACTTTGTCATCATCATCAAATCTCTTAGTATTATTGAAAGAACTATTACTGAAGTGGAAAGGGGTGGAGAAAGGGGGCATTGTTGCTTGTGTTTGACACTTGGGATTCCTAGCTTCCAGAGAGTTGGGGGTCAGCAGTTTCTCCAGTGACCCTTCACCAATATCCCATAAACAACTTGTCCACACAGCTTGGCACAATGGATTTAGAGTCAGAAGACCTGGGTTCAAATGCTAACTCTCCTACTTAATACTTATGTGACTTTAGGCAAATCAATTTAGCTCTATGGGCCTGTTTCTTCATCTATAAAATGAGGGTTTTTTTAAATGCTTGTTAATTTAAAAAATAAAATTTAATTTTTAAAAACACAAAGAGGTTGGACTAGACGATGTCTAAAGTATGATGTCTTCCAAATGTAAACCTATATCCCTGGGCCTAACTTCACCAGTACGGCCAGCGCTGCCCCAGGACTAAGGCTGACCCTGATGACGAAAATTTCATCAATCGCAATTTAAAGAAAGAGAAGGAAGGAGGGAGAAAGAGACAAATAGAGACAGAGAGAGGAAGGGAAGGAAAGGAGAAAAGCCATAGTGCAGCAGAAATTGATGCAATGGCCTGCACTTTTCCTATATAGATCCATTTTTGAAAATGCCAGCCCCTCTGGAGCTTGAAGTGATCTCATCTGATCTGTCCCTGGATGTTGGGCTGGCTATAATGGTCACGGGGAGAAACTTATAATGATTTAGGATTCAGGCTTCCTTGTAGTACACAGGCCCTAGTCATTTGAGGAACATTTTAGCTAAAGTTTTTCAAAACTTATTGAATCAGACCAGAGTCTAAGGTGCATTGCAGAATGACTGGTGATGAGTCTGTGCCACCTGCTGGAGAGGTAGCCAAGAGGCAGCTTCTCAGCAGCTCAGAAGTGTTGACCTAGAAAGTGATTTTTCTCCTTTGGGAACCTTGGCATTCTAGGGGGGGGGTTGTTGTTTTTGTTTTGTGGCTTTCAGTTACTGGTTTTGTGCTAGGTGTTTGTGTGTGTATGTTTTCCTCCTTTATAACAAAGAATTTTTATTAGAAATACTTTAGGAATGAAAAAAAAACTTAGACTGAGAAGAATTATAGTGGAACCACAATTCCATTTTAGTGCTTTTGTCATGCAAATAACTCAGAAATCCCTTGTAAGTGGATTTCCAATAGAATTGGAATTTTAAATTAAAATCCTTGCAATACATCATGATAGAAATGTCTTTAAGGCCTATTATCTGGTTCTTGAAATAAGTGACTGCATTTAAAAGATGCCTTGAATGAGAATACAAGCTGCCAAGAAGCTAATCTAAATTACACAAGGCCACTTTTTTTTTCTCTTGAGTGTCCAACCTCTATAATAGAGGTCATTTCACCAAGTATTTCCTCCTTTATGACCAGGCAGTAGGGTTGGTTTAATATCCAAAAGGTTCATCTTATTTTGTAGATAGTTGTATTTTTTTTAAATGAGAAAAAAACAACTCTTTTGTTTGGATTGTGTACATTTGCATAGTCTGGAATGTTCCTAAATATGGGCTGGGACTATAGCAGTAAAAATAACCAATAAAATAAGAAACAACTAAAATCAATAGGCAGGATTAGATAGAGGGGGAAAAAATAGACTTTACTTTTTATTTCCCGAGGAATTATAGCTTGTCATCACTGGATTTTGCTCTTTGAGACTTTAAATCAGAGGCATATTTAAGATCTCATTGTATGTCGATTTCAGCCTCATTGTCTAGCTGTCAGTTTCAGGCTCCTTGGCCCAGATCGCCAGAACAATAGTTTTGGGGATTTTTTTTGTTTTGTTTTTTTTAAAATCAACCATTCCTTTATTAAGAACTTAAGAAACTAAACCAAATAGCCTTCAAGTTTGTAACAAATGTTTAGGCTCCTTTTCCTAGAATCTAACAATATTCCCAGAGCCTTGTGCCAACGAGGCCGTAGCAGCCAAAAGAAAAATGTTTTGGCACGATAAGCTCCTGAGTAATTGGGAGCTGCGAAGCCAAAACCGCCATGCTTAATTTCAGCTTCATTCTAAATGCAGGGAGAAATCAAGTATTCCTGGGAGTAAGCAGGGGCTGATTGCTGAAGCTGAAATGGACCTTGGGGAATAATTTAGTCCACCCCCCTCCCCCGCCCTCATTTTACAGATGAAGAAACTGAGGCTTAGTGGGGGAGAAAATGATCTGTGTTTTTCAGTCTCCCGAGAGGCTTTCACAAGCAAAGAGAACACTTTAAAAGTATTATAAATATTTAATACTTAGTAATACCATCTTTTGAGAACACAGAACATGCATTGAATTCCAG
>CM053626.1:300566486-300636243 GCA_028646595.1 Phalanger gymnotis | reverse complement strand
GCCTCTCGATGAGTTTTAGCCTAGTAGTTACACAGTAATTGTGGTATCTAACATAGGAGATTATGGCCTCTTGTGAAAGATAAGCAGGGACAACAGATGTTTCCCTAAGACCCGACCCATTTCCTGGCAGAGATGTTGAGTGTTTCCGAATGAGAGGGGATAAGTAGATCTGCTATTTCTTTGTAAATCTGGTTGCTGTATTCCTTGCCCAGTTTCCATAAAGTGTCAGCCTCTGGGCCAATGGGAGAGATTTGATGACCCAATTTTACAGAAGTTTACATCTAACATACCACATAGTTCATGTGAATCAGAGTTCAAGGTTTTATCCTGGGTGAATCTTGTGAAAGCGGTGCAGCATGGGCCTTCACCCCCCCCAAAAAAAAGGCAATGCAGGCTGAAAAGGGGATGTTTTGGTACTGCGGAAATAGAAGGATATGTATTTCTACTCCTCCTCCCAGCATTGCTGAGCTCATAGGAAGGAGGAGGTGAGTGGGAGGTATGGAAGCGGCAGAGGCCCTTTGGATAAGAGATGCCAAGTTTTGTAGCACTTGTTACAAAGCTCTCACCAGTGCTTTCAGTGCCTAAGCATTTGAGATATGTGGGGTTTTCCCAAATGCTGATATTAAAGACACTTTGCTGTTATGGTCAGTCAGGATAAATTGACCTCACTATCAATCAGGAGTACTGGGAAGGGAAACTGTCATTCAGATTTCTCCTAGTGTGTTTGAGAGTCTGCTATGTATTTCATTCTCCAGTTTGGTGAGCCTGCCTTCTCATACCTGGGCGAGTCTCTTAACCTGTCTTCCTCAGTTTCTTCAACTGTAAAGTGGGGATGATAACAGTACCTACCTACCTCCATAAAGTGAGAGAATGCTTGATCTTAATGCCTTGTGTCATCCGTTTTCAATCCTTCCTTCACACAGCTGCTGAACTGATTTTTCTAAAGCTAAAACAAGATCATATTACTCCTCCACATGATGAATTAATGATTTCCATTAAAAGGTAACATAGATAGGTAAGTCTGAGCATAAGTCAGTAGGTGTTGATGTTTTCTCAAACACAAGGTATTTGAAGGAGGAGAAGATGTCAAAGATGTGAGCAAAAAAAAAAAAACCTCAGACATTATTGATGCCCATACTACCAACAAATAGTCCCACTTTGCTACCATTTTTATGAGGATAATCTATACACTCTTCAAAATTATCCTTCGTAAGGATAATAAGAGAGAATAGGCAGGCTTTTACAAGAGATATTCTATTCCACTGTAGACCACAGTTTACCATCACTCAATTGACAGAAAGATAGAGAGAAGCCCAAATTCCCCATGTCTGTTTCTTGTTAATGATTTTTAATTGATTCAGGAAAGCTGAGCACTTCCTTAAAAGCTGTCTTCCAACAAAGTACCACATGGGTTAGGATGTTAATAATATAAAAGAAAACATAGGTCAGGAATCCAGAATGAAAGAGGCCTCCTCTACGCTGGTGACTCCCAGATCTATATTTCTAGCTAAAGAATTATCAAAATTATCCAAGATTCCTTTAAAGATAGAATGACTTTATTCAATGACCTCTGACTAAAAGCATCTGGTAAGACACAAGACAAGGTCGTATTGCTAAAGTTTCAGACCCTGTTACGAAGGAAATCTAGCACAAAATCCTAGTTGAGGAGGATTTCCTGTGGATAGTGAGGTCCTCCAAATGCTTCTGTTTACAGACGCTATCATACTGAGTAAGGTCCACACCCTACAAAGCCTCCACGGAGAAATTTGAAAATTTAAGAGTTTGTCCAAACCATCCACACAGTAAAAACCAAATGGATGAAGTCATAATTATAATTACAGTGAATGTTCAACTTTGGTGAATCCGTTCATCAGTATATGTTTGGGATAGGTGGTAGTTGTTGGTGTTCAGTCATATCTAACTCTTTGTGGCCGCCATTTGGGATTTTCCTGGCTAAGATACTAGAGTAGTTTGCCATTTCCTTCTCCGGCTCATTTTACAGATGGGTAAACTAAGGCAAGCAGGGTTAAGTGCTTTACCCAGTGAGTGTCTGAATCCAGATTCAAACTCACCAAGAAGAGTCTTCAGGCTCCAGGCTTTGGCACTCTATCCACTGCACCACCTAATTGCCTCCTCTCCTTTGCTCCACCTTAATGCCACTCACTACCC
This sequence comes from Phalanger gymnotis, assembly GCA_028646595.1. Taxonomy (NCBI): domain Eukaryota; kingdom Metazoa; phylum Chordata; class Mammalia; order Diprotodontia; family Phalangeridae; genus Phalanger; species Phalanger gymnotis. Next base: position 300,634,074 of record CM053626.1, on the reverse strand, counting down.
AGTCTTTCCCTACCTAGATATATATCCTTAGTTCCGTTTCTTTTTTTTTCCTTTGGAGGTGTTTGAGGTTAAGTGACTTGCCCAGGGTCACACAGCAGTAAGTGTCCAAGGTCATATTTGAACTCAGGTCCTCCTGACTCCAGGAGCTGATGTACTGCTGTACTGCCTAGCTGCCCCCCACCTTTTTTATTTTGTTCCATTTCTACAGACTTTGTTCTCAGCCATCATGTAGAAGGTAGGATTTGAGCTGGGTCTCGAAGGAAGATAAAAGACAGAGGTGACGAAGTAACTCATTTCAGGCATGAGTACAGCCAGTGAAAAGGGACAGAGTGTTAGGAGATAGAGCAGAACACCCGAGGAACAGGAAGACTGATGTTGCTCAATCATGAAGTACATGGAGAAGAGTAATGTGTAATAAGACCAGCAAAGTGAGGCAACTAGGTGGCCCAGTGAGGAGAGCGCCTGCCCTGGAGTTAGGAGGACCTGAGTTCAAATCCAGCCTCAGACACTTAATTACTAGCTGTGTGACCTTGGGCAAGTCACTTAACCCCAATGGCCCTGCCTTCTCCCCTCCAAAAAGAAAAAAAGTAAGACCAGCAAAGCAGGAAGGAGCCAAGTTCTGGAGGGCTTTAAAAGGATAGCTATCTGGGCAACAGACTGAATGTACAAAGTGAATGCACATGAGAAGTTGAGGATAATACTGAGGTTATTTAAGAATTAATGTATCACTGAATTAGAAGGAACTCCAAGACCATCCAGTGTACCTTACAATCAAGTAAGAATCCTGCCCGTTACCAAGAACATCCAGTGACGAGGAACTCACCGCCTCCCAAGGAAAGCTATTCTACTGTTGGAAAGTCCCAAGACCTGCCAAGAGGTTTCTTCTCTGCATCAAGCCAAAATCATTGTGCAACTTCCACCCACTCCTTCCAGTTCTTCCTTTTGGGGCCAAGTAGGAAAAAAAACCCTAAATTCATTTTTACATGTCAGCCTTGAAGTTAGCGATCATATCCCTCTCTGTAGGCTGTGGTGCAGTCAATAGAGAGCTGGGCCTGGAATCAGAAAGACCTGAATTCAAATCTAGCCCCAGACACTAATTAACTGTATCACCCTTGGCAAGTCCCCTTACCTCTGTTTGCCTAGACTGTAAAATGGGGTAATAACAGCACCTGCCTCATGGTGTTGTTATGAGGGTCAAATGGGATAATATTTATAAGAAGTACTTTGCACCTGACACATGGTAAGTGCTTTATAAATGCATATTCTCTCGTCCTTCCTTTCCCCGTATTCCACCCCCATTTTCACCCCAATCCCCAATGAATGTCAAGGCCACCACCATATTCCCAAGTCAGCCAGGTTGGCCACCTCAATGTCATCTTCTTTCTCCCTTACCCCATACTGCTAATCAGTTGCCACATCTTATCGTTTCTTACAATTACGTCATTTATGTTCCCTTCTCTCTGCTCACATAGCCACCACCCTTATCCAGGCCCTCATCACTTCTCTCTTGGACTCTTATAATAATCTCCTCATGGATCCTGATGCTTCAAGTCTCTCTCCACCTTAATCCATCTTCCACCCAGCAGCCAAAGAGATTGTCCTGAAGTCCAAGTCTGACCGTGTCATCCCCAGTGACTCAGAAAAACTCTGACAGCTTCCTATTACGTCCAGGAGATAAAGTCTTCTTTGTTTGGTATTTTTAAAGCTCTTCTAAAATTGGGTATTTAAAACTCTTCACCCTCATCTAGCCCTCTTCTTTCTTCCCAATCTTCTTTCTCTTGTCTCCCCTCCACATTCTGTATCATCCAGCCACGCGCTCCTCATTGATATTGCTTCAATCCATTTCTTATCTCTGCCTTTATGTGGCTTGTCCCTCATGTCTGGAATGCCCTCCCTCCTCACCTCCACCTGACATCTTAAATCTCAGCTCCTGCAGAAAGCCTTCCTCTTTCTTCTTAGATCCTAAAGCCTTCCCATGTAAGGTCCATCTAGTATGTATCTTGTATGTTTTCAACATAGATATAGATAGATATACAATATATAACATATAATCACATATGTATATATACATATATAAAACATATATATATATGTATATATATGTGTGTGTGTGTGTGTTTTCTCCCCAATTAAAAATGTAAACTTCTTGAGGGCAGGGACTATTTCTGCTTTTCTTTACATCCCTAGAACTTAGTACAGTGCCTGGCACATAATATTTGTTTGTCGATTGATTGATTAGGGTGAAACATGCTTAGCTCCTTCGGTGAGTTCTAGAAAGGCATAGTTCTAAGTCTTTTTCACTATCTGGGTCACTCTTTTCTGGCTATGCTCCAAAAATTGGCCAGTAACCTTCTTAAACTATAGCCCCCAGAACTAAATAAAATACTAAAGATGGTATCCAACCAAGGCAGAAGACAGCAGAGCTTATCCAGGAACCTAGAATCTAAGTCATCAAACATGGGTTAAGTGCTTACTATATGCCAGGTACTGTTCTAAGCACTGGGGATAAAAAGAAACTAAAAACTAGTGAAGAGGTGAAAGGGACCCAAGATGGCCACCTAATCCAGGTCATGACCAGATCAAGAATCTTGTTTACTGAATCTCTAACAAATGGTCATCCGGCATCTGCTTCAAAACTTCCAGTGAATGGGAAGCCACCGCCACCCAAGTCAGCTCATTCCACCTTAGGAGAGTTCCAATTACTAGGAAGTTCTTCCTTACATCCAGCCCAAATCCGGCTCTCTGATCCTCCCAGCCAAGGGTCCAAGCGTTACAAGCTAAATCCCTCTTCTTCATGAAAGCGTTTAAAATACTTGGAAGACTCCTGTTGTTATCTTCCCTTACTCTTCTCTTCTTCAAGCTAAACATCCCTAGTAGAAAGAAGGTGGCACCTGAATGTCGAAAGGTAAGATGGGAATGCTGGTTAGCCCGGCATCTTATAACAAATGGCGTCCTCTATAACCTTCTCCACAGTGTCAAGAAAATCCCATCAACCCAGAAAAAACTGCTTCTTTTTCTCTGCCTTTTGTTCTGTATCTGTAGTCAGGAATAACCAGTTATGTGTGGATATTTTTTAATGAAAATTGATGATTGATTCTGCAAGCTAGTGAGCTGTGCCTCTGCTGGCTTCGCCTTGAGCCAAATGCCATGTCCTTGTGTTATTTTCATAATTTTGGTTGCTCAGAATGAAAGATGCGATAGAGCAGCGCGCTTTGCATATCTAAATAGCAATGCTATAAAAAGTTACTCTTAATATTAATTTTGTTTTGACATGTTTGGTACTGGCATAACTATGCATTTTGTAGAGAGGCTAATTAACCATTGGCAGGCCAAAACCATCTGTCTCAAAATGTGTTTTGAGGATCTCTGAAACGCCTAGAAATATTTTCCACATCTTTGCTTCATTGTTTAACCAAGACCCCTAGTGTACCTAGATCATATGTGAAACAACACAGCAGTTTTTTGATAATTGCTCAAATATAAGGAAAGTATGACTAAGAACTAAGACAATGCACTGAGAAAACTGCTTTCCAGCCATTTAGAGAATTCCCAGAAATGTGAGGAACCACCGGAAATGCCTGGCTCCTAATACAGCTCTGGTCATGTAAATGCTCTTGGGCAGGAAGCCAGAAGTTTCCCACAACGTTTTATGACAGCAACAGCCTTTGTGAACCAGGCAGGTTTTCTTTCCAACAGCTGCTCATTTGACACAAACAACTTGCCCATGATGGCTTCTGAAAGCAGGGTCCAATATGACTACATGCTCCTTCATTTTAAAAAGAAAAATGTACATCATGGCACTGATGCAGTGGAAAGAGCGCTCATTCTGGGAACCTGGATTCCGATCCTGTCTCTGGCATTTCCTAGCTTTGTGACCTTAGGGAAATCCCATAACCTCCCTGGGTATCACTGTCATCATCTCGAAAATGGAAGACTAAATGATCTCACAGGTCCCTTCCACTTTTAAATCTAAGAATAACTCTTCTGAAATATGGTAGACCACCCAGTATATTTGAGTTTGGTTAAGGATGATCATTCATTCACTCAGCAAACACTTAGTAAACACCTATTATATGCAAGATATGTGTTTGTGGTTCAGTTGTTTTCAGTCATGTCCAACTCTCCCTGACCCCATTTGGGGTTTGTTTGGCAAAGATACTGGAATGGCTTGCCAATGCCTTCTCCAACTCATTTTACAGATGAGGAAACTGAGGCAAACAGGGTTAAGTGACTTGCCCAGGGTCACACAGCTAGCAAGTATCTGAGGGGAGATTTGAACTCACCAAGATGTGTCTTCCTGACTCCAGGCCTAGTACTCTATGCACTATGGCACCACCTAACTGCCCCATGCCAGATATGTACTAGTAAATTAGTGATGCTTGGAGGCCCAGCAAAAGGCAGAAAATGCCAAATGGTAGCTATCACATTTCTCACTGTCCTCCTCCAAATATTTTGGCTTTTTCCTTCTACGTCCTTCAAGGAGTTAGTTCTGAAGGTCGCAGGCAGATGTATAGTAATCTGTTCTCGGGGACAGGAATTTGTATCGCTGGTTCTTTTAGGTATTTTTCTCCCTTCCGCCTTGGCTCATGATGCCATGGAGACAGGAAGCGAAGCCCCAAGGGTGAGAGAACTCTTTTCATCGTGTTCTGGAGAAATACCACCTCCACCCTTTTGAAGGAAAAAAAATGTTGGAACATGAAATTAATGTAGCCCGACAGCTGCATTCTCAGGATACTTGAATTGATTCTCATCTTCTAAGCAAACGCAAAACCCAGACCCAAAAAACTGCTGTCACAAAGTATATTATTCCCTGAACCCTTTGGTGTTCCCTAGTGTCCTAACTGGCTCTTCAGGTGAGCTCAGCCTTACCATCTCATCTGGCTTCAGTAGGGCAAAGATGATACAGAGAGATCATTTCTTCTGAGCCTTTCTCTTTGAAGCCCCATCAGGATGAGATAGCAGTACCCTGGGGATGCATTTATCTCCTAAAGCTCAGCTATCAAAAATGGCACACTGTATAATTCATAAGAATATGTAATACAGAATTAAGAAGGCTGCTGCCTAGGAGAAAGTAGGAAATCGTTTCTTTACAATTCCTTCTTATACAGTGTCCTACACATCCCAAGTACCTGATACTTTTATACTCATTCAGAAGCCAATCCAACAAACATTCATTAAAGTCCCATTGTCTATGAATTATGAGGATAAAATGAAAAATAGTTCTTAACTTTAAGGAGTGTCCATTTGGCTGAGAATCTTTCTCTTCCTACAAGGCTCAGCTTAGGTACTTCCTTCTCTCTGAAGCTTTCCCTGCGCTCCCTCTCTAGCCAACCTCCAGCTGAAAATGTTCTCTCCTTTAGTTGTCCTGATGTGCTTGGTCTGTCTGGATCTCTCATTCTATATTGTTCTTCACAGTCTATCTTGTATTATACTTATCTGTGGGAATGAAGTGTCTTCCCTAGAAGAGCATGAGCTCCTTGAGGCCAGGGACTCTAATAAAAAACCAGCAACAACAACTTCGTGTCTCCCATTAGTTTTGTCCAGCGTAAGTTTCCAGTCTCCATTTCTTGAATTGTTTAATTTGTTGAATCCATGCCAGAGGCCCTAAAAAGCCTTTTGCACTGAGAGAAAGCTAATCAGAGTCACCTTGAATGTTTTTCATTTTACTTTTTTTCTGTTTTTGGCTTCTACAGTTACCACTTTCTTTATCCTTTCAGTTAGGTCAACCCATCTGTCAGGGACTTTTTATCTCTAGTTGTTCTCATGTGCAGTAGAGTTATTCCCTGTTCCGTTTGGGTCCTTCTTTCCCATCAGAAACATTAGAGGTAACTTCTTTTGGCTCTTTTTTTCACCTGGCTTGAAATAAGAGCTGTGAATCTCTGGTAAATTAATTTTGAAATTTCTCACAGTGTAGATTCAGGTGGCCTTTGCAAAAGTGACTATTTTAAGATTGCCTCCCAGTAGAACTAACAATGGATCATAGCATATATTCCCCACAGCAAACTCTACCCACAGGAAAGAGACTAGAGTTACTGTCTTTCCAATAATAGAAGAATTAAATTGTCCCCAGTCACTCAAGATAGAATCACCGGCCCTTCCAACACTACTCATGGTACTGGGCATGGCCAAGGGAAAAACTAAATTTTAAATAAAAATGAAATGAAATGAAAAATATGAGTTGAAAATGAGAAAGAATGAAAAAGAAAGATGAGGAAAAAATGAGAAAGATGAGTTAAAAAACAATGAAGAACCACCAGAGAGAATACTTAGGACCTCAAATTAGTGTCTTTAGCTAAATCAAGAAATGATTAGATTAGCAAATAGAGAGGAAAAGGAAGCTAATTGGTCAGGGTGAAGGGGACAAGGCGAAGGCAGGATCCAAAGGCCAAGTGAAAAACAGGAAAGGATGTAGGCACTCTAGTTGTTAACTCCAGTGACTTCACTACTATTTTGCAGGTGAAGACAACCCTGGAGATTGAAAAGTTTGTTCTTCCTCTAATAAACAGAAATTTGGAGCCGATCGGGATTCTTGATAATGCTTCCTTTAAAGTGCATAACATTCCACGCTTGTATTTCACAGTCTTCACCGGACATGCATGATTCAGACTGCAATGTGTGGAATGTATCTGGACCTCTTGAGGACTTGGTAGAGGAGCATCAGGTCTAACAGGGACAGAGTTTGCAGTGACCGGGTGCCTATCTCTCAAAACTCCCTAACATGACCACATACTCAATGGGGATTTCTATCCATTGGAGCCCTTGATTTTGGTTTCTATTTGTTGAGGTTAAATGGTGCAGTGAGCAGGAAAAAAAAACACTGGAATGAAAGTCTTGAATCCTTCTGTCACTGAATTAGGCATTTCAGTCAGTTAGTCAATAAATATTTATCAGGGGTCTACTATGTGCCAGGCACTGTGTTTTGCTTCACCTCTCTGTGATTCCCTTGATTTTTAAAATGAGAGGGGTCAAATTAGATCATCTGGAACACCTTTCCTGCCCTAGATGCTATCACCCAACAACCACACTGGATTTGAAGTCACAGGGCTTAGGTTCTAATCCCTGTGTCACCATTTGCTACCTGAGTGACCTTCAGCAAGTCGCTCATAACTATCTTGCAGTTTCATGTGCAATCATCTTTTTTTTTTATTCTCCTATGTTATGGAAATGCTTGTGTTATTTCATAAATTAAAAATAAAAAAATAAATACTAATAACAAATAGTAATAAATAAGAAGTAAATAACCATGTCAACCATAAATTTCTGGGCTCTCTTCACCTATAAAATGAGAGGTTTGGACTGGATAACCTGTGAGATTCCTTCTAGCTCTAAATAGACTCCATTGACCCTATAGTCCTATGTTGTTTTTGTTCCTCAGTCATTTCACTCATGTCCCACTCTCTGTGACCCCATTTTGGGGTTTTCTTGGCAGAGATACTGGAGCGGTTTGCCATTTCCTTCTCCAATTCATTTTATAGATGAGGAAACTGAGGCAAACAGGGTTCAATGACTTGCCCAGGGCCACAGAGCTAATAAATGTCTGAGACCAGATTTGAACTCACAAAGATGAGTCTCCCATGCCAGGCACTCTGTCCACTGTGCCACCTAGCTGCCCATGATCCTATGACCTGAGATCAAATTCTAGTTCTGTCATTCACTAGCCAGATAATTGTCCAAGTCTCAGTTTCTTCTTTGGTAAAATGGGTATAACATCTGTAGTACCTGCCTCGTTAAATCATTGTAAGGTTCAAATGACATAATATGCATAGGGCATTGTGTAAAGAATCCTTTAAAATTCCCTATAAATGAAAGTTATTGCTGTTGTCTTTAACATAGCTCTAGATATGCCATGATTTTATTTTATTTTTAATTTAAGAAATTTAAAATGCCCTACAAATGGCAATTGTTCTAGAGCTCTAGAGCTCTAGACATGTCAACGTTTTACAAAGAAAAATTTAGGAAAATATTTTTTGTCTTTGTAGAATCATGGCATCTATGTTGAGGAGAAGATAGCTTCCTTCTAACTAGTGAATTTTATCCAGGGTCTGTCAAGGGCAAATGAACAAGAGGATTGACGTCTAATGAAGATGGACAGCAAAGAAGGCTACTCTGAATTCCTTAGGCCAAAAAAGGGGGAGCAAAAAAAACCACTTTTCCCTAAGTACTTAGAGAATTCAAATAAAATCCATTTTTTCCTGTATATATGTAATCATTTAACAAGAGGCTTGGGGGTGTAGTAGAAAACTGGCCTAGGCCATCTGTATTCAAATCCTCCCTTGGATGCAGACTGACTATGTGATTTCAGACAAATGGCTTCAGTTCTCAGTGCCTCTGACAGATGTCTAAAACTATAAATCTCAGGGCAGAGGTGAACCTGAACTGGTGGAAGAAGTTTTCCATGTTAATGAAACTGCATTTCTAATCTCCCCCAAAATAATTCAATGTGTTATAATTCACGGCATCTATGGATCGGTAGCTATTCTGTAAGTTATAGCTTTAGGGCTCTTGTGTATCCTCTTGGGGAGGGACATGGTATAATGGCCCCTAAGGCCACATGGATCTCCCTCTTCCAGTCTCATCCAATGGCTTTGATTCAAGAAACTATCCAGGTTTCGGACATCTGTTTTAATTGACTGATTGAGTGCTTGATTCAGTCGATCAAGAAGGAGTCAAACCTAACAAAGTTAATTACTTTTAAGTGTATGGGATAACCAAGGGAACCCCATTCTTACATAGGTATCACAGGTGGAACTTGGATCTAGGTCCTCCTGAATTCAATGACAGCTTTCTCTTCTGCTAGTTGCAAACTGCCCATTATTCTTGTTATTTCTCACCAGGGGGTTGACTGCCCACCAAGTTCATAAAGGGGGAAAATATTGTAACTCCGTGATTTTAGCCTGGTTTTGCATTATATAATCTGGTCCCATCTCTCCGTATGAACATAAGCCACAAATCAGTAGTAAAAATCTTATGAATTTTTTATCTATGGATTATGATCTATCAACCTGACTATGGTTTTTACAGTATGGTTTCTGAGAATTCTGGGAACTGTTTCCCAACCAGCCACATTGTTAGAAGGAAGTGCTTTTTTTTAAGGAAGTTTTTTTTTTTTAAACAGGTTCTTAACCTGTTTTCGTGTTATGGACGTTTTTAGCAGTCTGGTGAAACCTGTGGATCTCTTCTCAGAATAATGTTTTTAATTGCATAACATAAAATACAGATGATTACAAAGGAAACCAATTATGTTGAATTTTAGCTGTCAAAATTTTTTTTAAAACAACTTCACAGGCCTAGGGTTAATCGCCCATTTAGAAGGTTTCTGCACTCGTCCTTCATTGATGCCACATGAGGGTATAAAAGTGGCCTCATGTTTTCGAAAGCCCTGCCTGTAGAACCCTGACTTGGGGAAGAGGTGTGTGTGGTCCTGCCTACTTGAATGGGATCTAAGAAAATCAAGCAGTAAATATTTATTTAGCGCCTACTAGGTTCCAGGCAATATGCTAAGCACTAGGTATACAAAATGAGTCAAAATATTGTTCCCGCCCTTAAGGAATTTATAATCTAATGGATGAAAAAAATATAAGAGGCAGATATCTGAGATGAAGAGGAGTTTGTAATAAGATATGAGGATCCCAGAGGAAGGGATGGCAGAGTGGTGTAGGGGCTGGGCAAGGCTAGATCTCAGCTGAATAAAAATAAGAAAGAGATGAGGAAAGGAGTAGCAGAGGGGAAAGATTTTCAATCTAGGAGAAAGACAGGTGAGCCCCAGGAGAAGAGAGTCCAAACAGGGATTCAGCCATGGTAGGAGAGGACATAATTGTCCCTTCCTACTTCTCCCCAAACTCTGTTAACAGCGACCCTGTCTCTCCCTGTCTCTTGTGGGAGAACCCCACAAAAGGGTAAGGGCAGGGGCCAGTACAGTGGCAGCCAGAAAAGAAGTACCCAATCTCTTCCCCTCCCTTCATGTTCATACCATCTATTTATATTACCCTGACCCCAGTGCTGTCACTGTCCCCTACCAACCTCTAGGACAGTACTCAAACCTTCTTCATTGACTTCAGCAATTGGCTCATACTTATGGCCTGTACCTCCAATCTGATGCCCACCCTCATCTTTGATGATGTCAGTATTCCCATTAGTGGATAATAATATTTTATCTCTAGCTTCATCAACCACCTCAGATTCAATGTCTTCTCTATTTCAATCACCCATCAGGATGATTAGATCTTAGACTTCATCATCATCTGAAAGTACTCCAGATGGAGCTTAGATCTTAGAGATCTAAGATCCTGAACTCTGAAATTCCCTTTTCTGATTACACCTTCTCCCATTGCCTCACTCCTCCTCTGTCATTCTCTCTTTTTTATGACATCCAATCTCTCAATCCCCCTCTATTCTCCAAGGACATTTATTCAACAGTGTGATGCAGGGGAAAGCATACTGGATTTTGAGTAAGAGGGTTTGAACCTGGCTCTGCCGCTTGTGGGTTGGGAAAGTCATTTAACCTCCGTGGGCTTCAGTTTGTTTCCTCAGTTGTAAAATGAAGGGCAAGATGGCCTTGAAGTCCTGGAGTCAGATAGACTTATCTTCCTGAGTTCAAATCTGGCCTCAGACTCTTCCTAGCTTTGTGACTCTGGGCAGTTTTCCTAACCCTGTTTGCCTCGGTTTCCTCATCTGCAAAATGAGCTGGAGAAGGAAATGGCCAGCCACTCCAGTATCTTAGCCAAGAAAACCCCAAATGGTACCACAAAGAATCAGACACAACTGAACAGCAACAAAATCTACTTCAAATCATTCTAGATCTATTAACAAGTGTTTATTTATTGCTTCTGATATGGCTTCATTTCCCTCCCTTCCATCTTTACACTAGACTCAACCATTTCAGTAGAGCTCTGTCCTCGAATCCCTTTCCCTGTTCTGATTCCACTACTGTTACTTACCCTTCTACTTGCTAATCCTTGGCTATTCCCAGCATCTGCTCCTGGAGGAAGCAGGAAGCTGTCGATTAGGCTGGGTTCACTGCAAATTCAAGCTAATGTAAACTTGGCCCTCTCCACTACATGGCAATCCCTTTATTCATCACTGACTCCTTATCCTCTTGTAGTAGCCATTCCCTAACCTATTCCTGTGACCTCAGGCCTCCCACACTATACCCCTGACTTGTCTCTCAACAGATGATCTTTTTTGTTTTAAGAAAATTGAAATCATCTGTCATACGCCTCCTCATCTCTCCTCTAGACTCCTGTATCTCTTCATGTCATCATCTATATTTATCCTTGCCTTTAAAATCAGAATCTTTGGTTGCCCCCTTCTTGCCAAGGTTCACCCCCTACTTGTACCCTCAGTTTCATCCCACCTACATTCCTTCTCTGCTCCTTTGTTCATTTCTTCTTTCTGTCTTATATTTATTCTCTTCCACCTCTGCTGGTCCCTTCTCCTTGTCCTTGCCATAATCAACCCTCGCCAACCATCTGGGCTCATGATCCCAGACTTTTCTATCTCCTCCAGGAGTTTGTGCTTTGGATATCTCTTTCTTTCTTCACTTTCTCTTTCTTCAGTTTCTCCGCCAATCCATCCACCCAATCTTTTCTTATATATTGGTGTCTTTATATTGCCTAGAGCAATGCCCAGATCTCCTTCATTGTTAAAATTTAAAAAAAAATAAAAGCAGAAACACCCAAAAGTTTGTTTAACTTTGCCATCCCTTCAAGCTGTCATCCTATATCTCCCATTTCCTTTCACAAACAAACTTAAAGAAAAAGACACCTCATTGCCTCTACTCCCAATCCCATAGCTTGACTGAAGCTGCTGTCTTCAGGGTTACCAAAAGTCTCTTTAATTGCTAAAACCAATGGACTTTTTTAAAAAAGTCTCATTCTTCTTGATCTTGCTATACCCTTAAACACTTGTTGAACTCCCTTCCTGGGTAACACTTTATTCCCTTGGCTTTTATTCAATTCTATTTAATTCAACAAACATTTAAACACTACGATATGCTGCTCACTGTGCTAAGCACTGGAGATGCCGTTCTTAAAAAAGAGAGCCCCTGCCCTCAAGGAGCTTACAGTCTAATGGGAGAAGATAACACACAAAAGGAAGCTGGAAAATGGGAAACACTTGGGTGGACACACACCAGAGGGTACCTGGCTTGGGCATCTTGTTCCATTGAGATGAAACCAAGCAGAGCTACAGACGGAAAGCAGAGACAAACTCCCTAGCTTGAAATTTAGGGCCCCCCACAATCTACTTTCAGCCTATTTTTCCAGGTTTATTTCCCACCACTCACACATAGTGTGAACAAACTTTATATTCCAGCCACAATGGACTGCTGGAGATTCCTATCTCTGATACTGACTAACTGTGCAACCTTCAACAAGTCACTTTACTTCACTGGATCTAAGTTTCTTTATCTGTAAAATGAGGGGGGTTGAAATAAGTAGCCTCTAAGAACGCTTCCATTTCTTTGATCCTATGCTTCCTACATTCTTTTCCTTCACTCTCCAACTTCCATGCATTTTATAGAGGCTTTTCTATCCCTCCTGTGCCTAAAATGTACTTCCTTCTCCTCTTTCCCTGTTGGAATCTACCTTTTCTTTCAAAGACTAGCTCAAGTATCACCTCTCCCATGAAGCCTTTCCTGATCTCCACCACCACTTTTGTGGAGAGAATTATAGGGAATCTGAATATGGCTTTAAAGCAATAGATTGACATGTCCCATCCAGGAACAACGACAGAGTTGATTTGATTCTGGCTTATGGTCCCTGAGTCATAGTTTTTATCCCCAGGTAAAAGTGATTCTTCTTCTTCAAATTTTCTTTCTTTAAATTTTTTTTAGCTTTTTATTTAAAGTTTAGAGTTCCAAATTCTGTCCTTCCCTCCCTCCTTCTTCTCTCCTCTCCCTAAGATGGTAAGCAATCAGATATAGGTTTATACATGTGCAATTATGTGAAACATTTCCATATTAGTAATTTTGCACAAGAAGACTCAAATAAAAGAAAAAAATGGAAGAAAGTGAAAATAGCATCCTTCAATCTGTATACAAACAATATCAGTTCTTTTTCTGATTTCTCAAATTTTCTAAGAGCGCTTTGCCTTGATCTCTCCTTTGCTTCCATCAAATTCAACTTTGTATCGTACTCTTTCCTATGTGTGGCATATCCCTTTTATAGCCCATTTTCATTATATTGTAAGCTTCTTAAGAGCAAAAACTTTGTTTTCTTCTTTTTCTGAGGTACTAACACAGTGTGTTGCATACTTAATAAATTCGCTTAATATATTTATTGATTAAATTGATTTTATTGATTAACTCAAGGACACTTTAGGGTAAGGAGGCTTGAGAAAAGAGCAGAGGACAAGAAGCCACAAAGACCTCTGCTAGAAGAAAATGAGCCTATTCTCATTAAAAGTTAGGAACTCAGGCACAAGACAGCCCCGCTAGGGCAGCAGGCCTCATTGTGGTCTAGGGACCTCTGGGTATGCCTGAGACCCTTTCAGGAGATCCACAAGGTCAAAACTATTTTCATAATAATACTAAAATGTTTTAGTTTCTAATATGTGGCTATAACCCACATAAACAAGAGCTCCTTAGTAGGTCCTCAATGATTTTTTTAGGGGTATAAAGGCAGCCTGAGACAAAAAAATTGAGAAGTGCTACCTTTGCGGAAGTTACCTTTAGGAGTGAAGTTAAAAGCCAAATCATACTCAACAGAGAAAGTAAGTAATCTCTTTATGGCAGAAAGACCAGCTTAGAAGTAGATATTATCCTCTTTAATGGACAGTGTTCAGTTTACTTAGGTTGTAGTCAGAGCAGGGTAGAAGACAGCAGGGCCCTTCTCATGTCTGAATGTTTTATTTCTCTTGAATATCTCTCTTCATAGTGTTTCTATGATTACCTACCTCTCTTATAGAACTTTAAATTGTATACAGTATTTGTTAACAAAAGTTATTATGTTTGGGAAATTTTAGATGAAAGTCTACCATTTTTCAGCTAGGGATCTAACATCTCTTGGAACACAGACATTGTCTGATAACATATGATAGGAAAAAAAATGCCTCCATGTGAAAATTTTCTTTGAATTTTCCTATAAACAAAATTTTTTCGTACAGATCAATCTAGGGAAAGTTCATACATAGCAAAAAAAAATTCTTCTGCATACTTGTTCCCAAATTGTTCTGAAATTAGTGGAAAATAAAAGGTCAAGAGAAAACAAAAGAAGGTAAATACTGTGCACGCACTGAGGTCTTGTCAGCATTCAGTACAACTGATTAATTGTTTCCCATTTCCAATCCCTGACGTGACTTCCACCACAAGTGGTACTAACGTGAACCTGCAGACACAAGCTTTCAGTACACAGCAGGCTCTTTGAGGACCGAGCCTGTGTGTTCTCTTTGTACCTCCCATCCCATAGCACAGTTCTAGGTACAGATTAGGTGCTTAATGCTGGTTGAATGCATATTTAAAGCCTTTAAAGAAATAGGAAAATTCTACTGTAGAGCCAAGTTGATTCAACCCTACCTTAGTGATACCAAATACCACAAAGATTTTTTGGGGGGTGGGGCCTTCCTAGACTCATGATTTTTTTGGTGTTGGAAACTTTTATGAGAAAACTCCCTCTATTGTTGCAAAGGAGCAACTTTTCCCAAGTTTATAGTTTTGGAGAGTTTCTGGGGTACTAGAGTCACATAGTAGAAGACCAGCTCATTAACTACTTTCAATAGACTTTCTCCTGTGAAAGGTTAACTTACAGCAGGACATATGTTTGAAAAAAATAACTAGCAACAAGAAGCAGGGATGAATGCTAATCAAATGGTACAGGCAGCAAGTACTAGAATCATTCAGAGGGCAGATCACTTCTACAAAGGACTGGAGGTTTGAGCCATCAAAGAATGGCTAGATCTTAGATAGGCAGAGCAGCGTGGGGAGGGCATTCCAGGCAGAGGAGGTAGATCAAAGGTACAGATATGAGGAAGCTAAGGGAGTGTCCTGGGGATACTGAGTCAGAGTTATAACCAGCATGGGACAAGGAGGCCTCAGCCTTAGGCGATGCTGAATATACACGGTGTAAAATTGGTCCCAGAGGCATGAGGAGGGAAGGGAGGATAACTCCTGGTCTATGCCAGGGAGGAGAAAGGCAAGAGGGCTGGGACTTCAACATTCCCAGCAGCTCTGACTAATGTGCTTTACCCACTGGTGTCAGCCCTGCTGGGTTTGGGGTAGGGAGTCAAACCTTCATCTGGTCCTCGATGCTCTGACATTGAGAGATAGATAACAGGGTCCAAAAGAAGAAGCCTAAACTTTCCACCCAGGGACTTGGGTCCAAATCCTGATTCTGCCACTAGTAGCTAGGTAATGTGAGTAAGTAATCCGAACCTGCTGGGCCTTGGTTTCTTCATCCAAAAAATGAGAGTTGGACTAGATGACTTTGTAACAACCCTTCTAGCTCTAAAACTACAATCCTAAAGGAAAGGAATAATATTCATGTGTTACCGGTCCAATGAAATAAATGGCATTTTTTTAAATTGTTGTTGTTCAGTCATTTCAGTTGTGTCCTACCCTTCATGACCCCTTTTGAGGTTTGCTTGGCAGTGGTTTGCCATTTCCTTCTCCAGCTCATTTTTACAGATGAGGAAACTGAGGCAAACAGGATTAAGTGACTTGTCCAGGATCACACAGCTAGTAAGTTTCTAAGGCCATATTTGAATTTGGTTCTTCCTGATTCCAGGCTCAGTACTTTATCCACTGCACCCAAAGTCCTTACTTCATAAAACCTATTGACATTAAAAGGGAAAAAAAACCTCAAAAACCTCTGGTTTCTCTTCCTGTTTATATAATATAATATAATCTGAACTTTTCTGCTTCTGTCTATGGATGGGAAGCAGGTTGTAGAAATATAGATTGAGAGCTGGGAGGGAACCTCAGAGACCCCTAATCCAATCAGTTCATTTTACAGATGAGTAAACTGAGACTCAGGGAGATTAGGTGATTTGTCCATGGTCACACAGGCAGGAAGCATCAGAGGCAGGGTTAAACTCAGGGTCTCTGATTATAGAGCTGGTCTCCTTCCCACTACTGCACCTCCTCCTTTGACAACCAACTGCTAAGACTGCACAAGTCTGAGCAGAGAGTTTAAGTGCTCTTCTGGACTATACGTCTCAAGTGGGGAAACAAAGGTCCAGAAGGGGCCTTCCATGTAGAGAAATGCTCCTGGGCCTCACCTAGAACTGCACTTGGGGCTGAGGAGGAGCCGTCAGCCTTTATTCCAAAAGGGACCTCTTTGTTTCTCTTCATAGATCATGCAGCAGATGAGCGACCATCGCTACGACAAACTGACCGTGCCTGACGATGTGGCTGCAAACTGCGTGTACTTAAACATCCCGAACAAAGGGCATGTCTTGTTGCACCGAGCCCCGGAAGAGTACCCAGAGAGTGCCAAGGTAAATGCCAGTGTTCCAGGCTGTCTCACAAGCCCCACCACCCTAGCTGGGAGATTTTCATTTCTAAGACTAGTCACTAAATGACAAGGGTTCTTTTTCATTAGACTTCCTAAATAAGCCTAGCAAATATTTAATTTCAAAATGTCATTATATTTTCTAATGTTTTTAATAAATGTATACTCATAATACCATATATATTGTATAGAGGCAGCATACTTTAAGGACAGGAAGGTCTGAGTTCAAGTCCTAACTCAGACACTTGTTTGCTATATGACCTCGCCTTTCAGTATCCCAGGTAGCTCTATTATAAATAGATCAAATTATCATATAATATGTATTATAATATATTATAAATAGCAAGAGTTAGTGAGCCACATCAATTGTAGAAATTCCCTGCACTGATGAAATGTGTGTGTAGTATGTATATGTGTGTACATATATGTGTATATATGTGTGCGTGTGTGTAGTATGTATATGTGTATGTGTGTAGATAAAGGATATTTCAAAAGTCATAATAGGCACTTACTAAATCCTGATTGACTAAGTCACTCTTAGTATTCAAGGCTTTTCAAATAAGTGTCTGGGGTGATGTGGTAATAATAAGAAACACTCTAGATTTGGAATCAGACTAGATTTTAATCCTGCGTCCGTCACTTACTCTCTGAGTGACAAATAACAGGCAAATTACAGTCATAATAGCCAACATTTATTTAGGGATCGATTTACATCCATTACCTCACTCGAACCTTACCGCGGCCCCATGAGGTTGATGCCACTGGTGTGAACATTTTATGGAGAAAGAAGCTGAAACAGAGATGTCCCCTGACTCCCCTCTTCCAAGTCCAGGCCCCCTTAGACTACACTGCTCTTTCTCATTGCGTTTCATCTCTCTTTGTTTAACTTTCCTCCTTGCAAAGTGAGGAAACTGAGTAATGTGATCCCTCAGGCTTCTTCTACTTCTGAATCCTGGGATGATAGACAAGAAGAGGACTAAATTCAGCTCAAGAATTTTATGAATCTCTGAACCCGATTCTCAGTCTGGTCTCTGTTTCTGGTTACATAAATGTACCTCCAAAATCAAGGCATTCATTTTAAAATGGGTTTTAAATGAATTTCATTGTTTTGTGACAAATCGTTCCCAAAATCTCCATGATTTCTCCTCCTGAGGTCACTTCAGTTTGCTTCAATTCAATTCCACAAACATTTATTTATTACCAAGGTACTCTTTCAGGTGCTGGGAACACAGAGATGGAAAGGGACTATCTGTGAACTCAAGAAGTTTATCATCTAATACTGGGAGTGGGACATGAACATCAATAAGGAAGTTATAAGGTTGAATGGGATGTGGGAAAAGAGAGAACCAGGAAAGCTACCATGAGAACTTTCCAAGAATCACTGAATTTGAGAGTTAGAAGGGACCTCAGCGGCCATCTAGTCCAACTCACATGAAAGGAATGACCGTGGTATGTTACCCAACAAGTGTTCATCCAACCTTTGCAGGAAGACTTCCACAGAAGAGGAACCACCACCTCTCAAGGCATGCCATTCCGTTCTTAGACAGCTTCCATTGTGAGGAAAGTTTTCCTGATATCACACTTAAATTAACCCGCTTGCAACTTTCATTCATTTCTCCAGGTTCTGCACCCTAGAGCCCAATATAACAAGTCTGGTGCCTCAGATGCTTGAAGAAAGCTATCACACCATTTCTCCTCTCTCCCCATGTTTTCTCTTCTCCAAGCTAAATATGGCCAGTTTCTTCTCTATCTTGGTTGTCCTACTCTGAACACTCTGTAGATTACCAGTATCTTTTTTTTTATTGCATTTAACTAGAGAGAGAAAGATCACTTGCCCTTGGGTGGCATGGAAGAAGGAAGTTGAGAAGATCACATCTCAATAGGGCCTGGAAAAGAGAGATGAATTTCAAAAGATAAAAGGCGAGGGTAGAGCTGGGAGTGGCCCGCATCAGGGACCGAGACTGGTGTATAGGAAAGGACAAGACAGAAACAAGAGTCACACAAGTTCGCTCTGGCTGGGATGCCGTGGAGAGGAGTAAGACAGGAGTCTGGGTGAGTGAGTTAAGGTAATGTTGTATTGGATCTTGAATTCCAGAGTCACAGTTTATACATCAGGTGATGGAGAGCCATGGAAGGTCTTGGTGTTGATCATGGCAGGTTTGGAGAGTAGGAGGTTGGTGGTATCATCAACAAAAATGAAGAACTTGAGAGGCTACGTAGGTTAGATGGAGGCAGGAAGGATGGATCCGGCTTTAGACTCGTTAAATTGAAGTAATGGTGAGAAATCCAGGTGGAATTATCCAATAGGCAATTGGAAATATGGGACTGGAGCTCTTGGGAGAAGTTGAGATTGAGATATGAGAGTCAATCATCAAAGCTATGGGAGTGGATCAGATAATAATGGAAAAGTTTAGAGAATAAAGGGAGTCTAGTTAAGTGCTTCTTAAACTGGGGTCACAAGGGGTTGCAACCCACAGCTTAAGACATGCTGAAGGGGTCACAAATGCAAAAAATTTGAGAAGCCCTGGACCAAAGCCTTGGGAAACACCCACATTTAAGCATAAGATATGTATGCCTCCTACGAGTAAAATCAAGTGTCGTAAGTTATCCAAATATTTAGATGCTACAAGAGTAGTATGACTAGATATGCTTTGAGGTCTGGCTTACTCTGCAGAAAGGAGGAGAGACAAGGGCTCTGTTGCCACCACCAGCACCGTGGCTGGAGGGAGGGCCTAGCAGGGTCCAGGATACCTAAGGCTAAGCAATCTCTCCTGTAGTCCCCAAGAGGAGTATTGGGCTAGAATTATATCTACCTACCACCCCTCAAATGGCTCTGTTCTAGGCATGCAACAGGTCCAGAACAAAAGCCACTCCCTGATCACTCTTAAGGGGAAAGGTAGCCCTTAGCTCATACTTACTAGCTTAGCCCCTCCTCACCAAAGGTAGTTACACAAAAGACCAACACAAATGGTGAAGAATGAGTAAACCCCATTTTCCCTAACAAAGGAGCAAACAGAAATTGGAACAGTTCTACACATTAGAATATGCCAAAGGAGACACAAGTATAAATGAGCCCTTCATTTGAGAGCAAGATAAGATCTCTGCTTACATCAGGAGGCAGAGAATGATCTCAGCCAAGGAAGTCCTCTCTCAGCATCCTCTAGAACTGTAGGTCCTAAAGTTTAGGAATGTGATGGGAGTACATGTCCATGGCTTGGAGCACTGACATCTCCTATTCAAAGTCTTTCTCAGTCTCCTCACCTGAGGATTCCTTTCTGTGTGTCCCTAAAGAATGTCACTTAAACCAACACAGTGAATCCCTTACAAAGGTATCAATATCCCCTCTGTTAATCAGGAGTCACATCTTCCTGTACATACAAAGCAGCATGAAAAACCATCCCAGGCTTGGTTGGAAGGTTACACAAGGCATAAGAGGAAGATAGGGAGCCTTCAGGAGAAAATCTAGAATACGATGCTAGAGAAGATGAAGGAAAAGAGGATGTCAAGCAGAAGAGAATATCTGAAGTATCAAATACAAGTCAGAGTGAATGAGGCCAAAATGAAACCACTAGATTTGGCAACAAGCTCATCTGTGACCTTGGAAAAAAGTGTTTCAATGAAAAGAAAGGCAGATTACAAGCAGCTGAGGAGTGGGTTGGTAAGGAATTAGAGGCGATGTAGTCTACTCTTTCCAAAAGTTTTTCAGCAAATGGGCATGAGAGAGCAAAGGAAATTGTTTGAAAGAGTATGAAGGTCAAGCAAATTTTTTTTGGCAGTAGGAGGAATACCAAGTGTATTTGTAAGCTGTAGGGGGAAAGATTTAAGCTGTATGGAGATGAAAATGGTTAATGTAGCTGGGTAATGAAAATAACTTTGTGGGTAGGATGGGATAGGATGGGATGAGATAGGTTGGAAAGAGTTGGGATGGGATGGGATGGAATGAGATGAGATGGGATAGAGATGGGATAGAGGGTACAGATAAAGACATTAACTTTCATAAGAAGTTCACCTTCCACAGTCCATCAACACACATTTACTAAACACCTGCTATGTGCCAAATACCATTCTAAATGCTGAGAACAATAGTAAAATATTCACTGCCCTCAAGATGGTTACAATCCATCAAGAAATAAAACACAAACATAAATGAACATATACAAAATAAACACAAGGTAAATTTGGTGGGACACTAAGAGCTGGTGGGGGAGCATAAGAAAAGGCCTTATGTATGACACTGAGCAGAGTTTGGAAGGGAGTGGGAAGGGAATGCATTCCAGTCTATTCTAGAGTTTTGAAGGGAGGAGGGAGTGCATTCTAGGCATGGGGAACCTGCAGTGCAAAGTTGGGAGTATAAGAGATGGAGTATCTCGTGTGAAGAACAGCAGCAAGGCCAGTTGGGCTCAGACTTCCAAGCAGTCTAAGTGTCCTAAGGAGATAGTGTGGTCACAGGACATGTTTCATATAACCAGAAGCTACATTTTCCAAGTGGTAAAAAGTAGTACTCCATCAGAAGGGTGAAGGAACATAAACAGCTGGCCATCTGTCATGTATGCACCATGACCCGCGGAAAGGTCTCTCTATGACTAAGGGGTCTCTAGATCTGTATTCTAAGGAATTTTCCCCAAAGCAGCACTGGAATTCCCTTCCCAATCCAAGAATCTTCATTTCACTTCAAGGAATGGGTTTTTTTTCCCACTTTCATAATTTCTGGTTAATCCTGTTTAGCAAGAATCACTACATATCTGGCTTTCTAGTTCATAATCCATTTAACTGTTAAATTGTTCACATGCCTGAAGGCTTTGTGAAAGAAATATCCTTTTATGCTCCTAGAAAACCAAATAAAATATTTCCAGCAAAGAGAACAGGGAGACTAATACAGTATAAAATTCCAAAGTAACCACTGAATTTTGTTTCTTGACGTCTTAAGTTATAGGAATATATCAAAATATTTCCTGATACTATGTCATCCTTAGGCTAATTCTCATTATTCAGTCAATCAGTAAGCATTTATTAAGAGCCTGCTACATCTCATACTATGCTAGGCCCTGGCAATACAAATAGAGAAAGAAGAAAGTACTTGCCTTCAAGACACACTCGACTGGAGTTCTGCAGTACTTCCTACCCATATCCCAACCACCCCTGCCTTTTCTTAGCAGCTAAAACTAAAGGTTAGAGAATCTGGCAAGCAAATATTTGCAGTTGCTACCATGCGTGAGGCCTGGGTAAGCCAGAAGAAACACAGCTGCTATGAGAAGTTTATTCTTCTCTCTGTTGAAGGCCCCCAAACAGGTCATATTCTTACCAACTCTAAAGTTTTTCTTAATCTTTACCAGCCTTTCAACTTGTTCTGACCAGGATCGTAGAGTGGCTTCTCCTGCTGCTGTTCACCCAAGAAATTGGCTAGGTCCCTGGATTTACAGTCCCTCCCTATTCCCTGTTATAGAATTACAACTATATGCAGTATTCCTGTTTCAAAATTTCTTTCGCTTTTCTATTACCCAAAAATATATTTTTTAAAAACAACAGCAGTGGCAGCAACCACTCCAGAGAACAGTGCTCCTGGTGTTTTGTTTCATTGGAGGTAGGGTGGGTGGATTTGTTTTTGTTTAAGCAAGATGCTGTTACATTTTGTAAGATTGATTTTTTTTAATGCTTGGGCTTTCACGGTATTTTTGCCAGTGTAGTATAAATTTCAAATTTGATACCTTGTACCTGTGACTGACAGATAGTGCTCAGTTATCATTTTAAAAATAACTTGGGTAGAAAGTCATCATCTAAATCAAGGATTTTTAACCAATTGGCTTCTTTTGTCGTCCTCTGTGTTTTATTTTATGTATTTAAAAGCATTATTCTGAGAAAAGGTCCATAGGTTTCCCCAGACTGCCAGAGGGGTCCAGGCCATAAAAAAAAAGTTAAGAACACATAATCTAAGTGATATTTTATTTTCAAGCAATATAGGTAGAGAAACATCAAAGTAAAATTACCTCTCTCTAAGCAGATTAAAATTTACTCCAAAATAGAGGTCTATATGTTCCCTTAACCCATCTCTTATGGAAAGGTAAGGAAAAGGTAGTCATTTCTAATAACCATGGAGCTACATTTCTGATACAGGCCAGCCCCCATACCTGGATCATTGACCAGCCTATTGGTAACGAACCTCTATCCACTCTTGGCTAGGTTGGTCCTTGAAAAATAAATTCCAGGGTCCACAGGGTCCAGGATGCTATGTGTGTTATAGTTTGCCAGGGCCTATAAGCACACCCTCTGACAGCCTTTGAGAAGCCACGGTGGCCCAGGATGAGATATCCAATCCAAATACGGCACTCTAATAAATTCATGTAATTCCCTATTCAGTCATTCCCCTCACACCTCCAAGCCTTTTTCTAGGACACATATTTTGAGTTTGAAATCATGGCAGGGCATTCCAATGGAAATGTCCAAGAAGCAGGTGAAGATATGAGACTGGCGCTTAGGTAAGAGATCAAGGGTGGATATAGAGATCTGAGTCATTTTCAGAGAGGCAGCAGTAGAACTAAAGTGCCAGTCAGTTCTCTGATGGAGAATAGAGAGAGAAAAGAACTGAGAAAGCTAAGAACTGAGCCTTGGGGAAACTTAGGGAAAGTGTGGGGTGGGGGCGGGGGGCTTAGATTTGAAGTGTAAATAAGTGAGATGAATTCAACCAAGAACAAAAACTGTTGGAGCAGTCGCTGATTGAACTATAACCAGGTGAAAGCTGGGGAGTTCCAGGAAAACAAGACTAGTTCAAGAGATTCCTGATTCATCCAACTCCCTGTAGTAGCCATTTAGATGTGAAGATCTTTCCCCACCCGTTAATGGGCCGTGGGACCTGCTTACATCACAGGAAGCCTAAGTTACATGGGGTGGGAGGAGCTTCTTGAGAGGAAAAGGAAGTGATGTCACAGGAAATGGAAAGAGAGAGCGGGAGCATGCGCCAGTGCTCGTGCAGTTATGGCCGCTAATGGCCGTTGTGATAGAGCTGAACAGACTGTGACTCACCTGTACTGGGAGTTTGTTTTTGGGAAGACCCCAGCAGGGGGTCGGGGAGGTTTTGGGATGGCGAGGCTCCACGTGGTGATATTATGTATTGAATGCTTTACTGCTCTGAGACATTGAATAAATGGCTTGTGGGATCTGGTTCTCTGGTGTCTGAACACATGGTTTACTTCTTCTACCTTCTATGTGGAGAGTCTCCTATACTTTGGGATACAGAACTACACAGGCATTGCGATAATTATCATCGTCTGCATTGTTACTCTTGCCTTACTGATACACTCCCTTTCACATGCTCTCTTTTCTCATCAAAGTCTACTTTCTACCATTCTAGTCAAACTGGTCTATTTGCTGTTCTTTGGACAGGACGGTCCATCTCCCATCCCCCATGTCTGAAATCCATTCTTCTCATGGGAACTTGAACTTTCTTCAGCCCTTTCTGTGAGTTACTAGCACTCTCACCCTCTTGAAAGTGCTTTATATTCCCAGGTGGACAAGATGTATTTCACCCCCACTCTCTTTATTGGCAGGGACCATTTTGTGTTTGTCTCCTCATACCCAGCACCCAACACGGTGCCTTGCAAATAGTAGATCTTGATAAATGTTGAAATGAATGATAGTAAAGTGGTTTGCTTACTCAAAATGGCTTCCTGAAAATGTGAGAATTTTATAAATGGACTCCCTTCTCGTCTCTCCATTCACAATCCTGTCTTCCTTCAAGGTTCCACTTAGATATCACCTTTTCCATATGATCCAGTCTCTTTCAGCTAAAAGTATTCTTTCACTCTTCAAATTTTCCTCCAGCAAAAAGGTTCTTTACCTGATCTGTGAACTTTTTTTTAAAAGTATATTTTATAACTTTCAATGTGATTGTTTCCTTCATTAGTCTAAGTATTTTATTTTATGCATATAAAAACATGATTCAGAGAATGTATCCATAGAGTTCAGCAGACTGCCAGAAGGACCCAGGATTCAAAAAAGGCTAGAAATCTCGTTCTGTAACACTTTGTTTGACATCTTCTTTGACCCCAACATTCTCTGTTCTGTGTTAAACTTCACCATTCCCTTATCATATCTCCCCCAGTAGAAGGTAAGCAAGCACCTTCAAGGCAAAGATCATAGGATGATAGATTGAGAGACATGAGGAACCCCAGAGGTCATCTGGTCCAATCCTCTCGTCTTATACATGAGGAAACAAGCTCAAGGTCATACAAGGTAGTAGGCAGCGACCTAGGATTCGAATTCAGGTTCTCTGACTCTAAAACTAACATCTTTTCACTGTACCATGTTTGTCATTTAAAAAAAAACAAATCTCTGAATATATCTAGCACCATGTATGTACTCAACCAACACTGAATTGAATTATAATGCGTTCTTGGCTTGAAAGAAGAATATAGGGATATCTACTACCTCACCTAGCTGCCTCAAAATCGCAAGTGGCAAATCACTGTATCAGTTCTGTGAATAAGGGGTGTGTGTGTGTGTGTGTGTGTGTGTGTGTCTTTCACCTATACCTTAGGGTGAAATGAATGGCAGGATTAATCATACATACTGATTTAAATTTTTGATTCAGGATAGAATAAAGGTTGAAAGGAGTTGCCCCCCCCAAAAAAATGTGATCTTCTTTTTCAGTCTTTTTATTTATTCTCATCATAGGTGTTTGAAAAACTGAAGGACCACATGCTGATACCTGTCACCAACACAGAACTGGAAAAGGTGGATGGACTACTCACCTGTAGTTCAATTTTGATTAACAAAAAGGTAGACTTGTGAGTCCACGGAATCCCCTACTTGTCACTGGCAATAACGTACACGCAAGGCCGATGACTCTGTACCCAGTCTTGTTTTGATCGACAATCTACTGTGCCACGATGCTACTAATCTGTGTTTACAAAAGTTAATTCTCATTTCCATTCCGTTTTGTCCTTTGCTTCTCTCCCCACCCCAGGTGGTACTTAAGCTGTGGATTTGATAGCTGAATTAAGTCTAGGAAATAGAAGTCTTAACAAACTATTAAAACTTGATTGGAGCAATGGAAACACTCATCTTAATGACTTAGAGAAAATCCTTTGAGATGCCAGTATATTCAGAAAAATGTCTTGGTCAGATAAACTCTCTTTTCTATATATCATCTACATATAATAGGATTCCTACAGAATTCCTTTTCTTATTTCTTCTCTCTCTCTCTCTCTCTCTCTCTCTCGCTCTCGCTCTCGCTCTCGCTCTCGCTCTCGCTCTCGCTCTCGCTCTCATTTCTTGATTTTGCCCTCTAATAACTTTTGCCTCTTTCTGTATCCCTAGCACATTGCCTGACACATAGTAGGCACTTCACTGTTTATTGACTATTGACTATAATAGCTCTAGAAGTGGAAGGAACCTCAGAGGCCATCTAGTCCAATGCCCTGATTTTACAGTTGAGGAAACTGAGGCCTTCTCTCTTTGGTTTTTGTTTCTATTTATCCATTTTCGTGCTCACGTCTTCCCCTCTCCTCTCACAGCCAGCCACCTTAACATTGACTCATCTTGGGCCTCTGGGTAGTAAAGCTGTAGCCAATACACCACCATGCAGTTCCACTCTGGCCTCAGTACAATCTGCCTCACTATTACAACTTCTGCCTTAAGGAATGGGCAAATGGGCTCTTGAGCAGAATCACGACCAAAATCTGGGTAGCAGCTTGGGAAAGCATTACTATGCAGGGGTGCACCAAGATAGGGCTGGCCCCACAGATTCAAATTCCAGAAGAGTTAGAGGTCCACACCTAGGCAAGCTGCAACCTAGTCTTCTGATGATAACTCTGATTCCCTGCATGAAAATTCAAGTGAGTGTGGCAAGTCTAAGCATTAACATGCTAAGGAGAAATGAGGGGAACCAACAAGAGATGTCTTGGAAATACCATACTAACTTTACATCTTACAAAGTCTTTATGAGGGTACTTACATTTGATTGCTCTTGCCCCCTTGTGGGGCTCCCCAACACTCCAATGGATTCGTGATCTCACTGAGATGGGTAGTCCCTTCCCCAGTATATAAGTTTCAGCCCATTCATTCCTGTCCATTCCTGTATAACTCTTGTCTGTATCCTCCCATAAACCTGCCACAGGAGATCCATTTGACATACTAAGGGATTCCTTCTCATATGAGAATCCAGATCATTTGGGGCATATTTTTTAAAATTTTTAAAAAAGGTTTTCTTTTTCCTATTTATTAGATTCCTACTTCTGTCCTTCTTGTCTCTCCCAAGAGTCTGTTAGAAAAAGAAAAAAAAGTATGCTATTCCCCCCAAAAAAAGAGTAACATCCAAAAATGAATGTGTATGCTAGGGGCATAACTGAAAGAGAATGGAGCATCTTGTCCCTGACAAAAGAAATGATTGGGCAGTCCCTACATGGCTAACTTGAACTTAAGACCAGCCTCACATAATAGGCAGTTTTGTTTTCCAAACTTCCATGAATATTTACAATGGAATTCAGTAAAATCCCATATCTCCTGTAACTCTCAAATTGTGCAAACTTCAGACTGACTCAGGCAGCACAAGGGAAAATACTACAGTGAAGTTAGGAGCCATTGTCTTTTTTCTTCAACTTGAAGGAGTCTGTCCCTACGCAGATGAGGGAAATGGTATTTTCCGTGGAATGGTGGCTGGTTTCAACATGTTATCAACTTCCTAGTCATCTCCACCTTTCCTGTGAATTTGGGGATAAGGAAAATTCAGAAAACATTTATTGCATTCTTATTCCGTTCAGCTATTTCTTCCTTGCCAACCTACATGTTTTCACTCAATCAGCAAAAAAGACACATAACTGCACCCTTACTCATCCTTGTATTCCTCACCCATATGGAACCACCTACAAATACTTGAGCTAGACTATTCAATGGCCCTCTTAGTAGACAGCAGGAAGAACTCAACCTTGAAAAACCACTAAGAAAACAAAGAGATGCAATCCTCCACTTGGGCCTACTTATCTTCCCCAAATCCTCATTGCTCAACTTTTTAATCCTTATCATATGCAGACATCTGATCATGTACATCCTGTAAATGAAACATTTGCTGGTCATTGTTAGATTTCAAGTTGTCAGAGATGAATAATCCCAAATTCAAATCAAAATAGAGAAGTACCATACCAACAAGGGAGAGAATATTGACCATGTGTTGAGGGAGACAAGAAGGAATTTGAACCCAATGGAAATGGTTAACCCCTTCATGTCAAATCAGACCAGAGACAAAAGAAGGACTGATTTTCAGGGTTCCATATCAGAAAAGAAAAAGGAAGGAAGGAAGAAAGAAAGAAAGAGAAAGAAAGGAAGGAAAAAAGGAAGAAAGGAAGGAAAAAAGGAAGGAAAGAAGGAAGGAAAGAAGAGAGAGAAAAGGAGAGAAGGAAAGAAAAAAGGAAAGGAAAGAAAGGAAGAAGGGAAACTTAATAAGTAAGCTTAGTTTAGTAAGAATAACTTCTGTTACCTCCATGCATTATCACAGTTTGATGACCATGTAACCCTGTCTATTTTTAGTCAATTGCAAAGTGAACAGAATTCTCCTCTGAACCATCTATTCTCCAGAATTTCATTTTCTTCTTCTTCTCTTCTGTTCTTTTCTCTTCACCTTTCCCTCTGTCTCAAGAAATGACTTAAAATTGGGGCACCTCTTCCCCAGAGCCTCATCCTGAATTCTTAAATAAACCTCTGTATCACACATTACATTTTCCCTTCAGTGATGCTCTGTGTGACCTGCCTGCTGTGGATATTTAAAACATGCACAGGGCACAGTAGTATTTCTTTGATACCAGCCACATAACGTCCCCCACGCTGGTTGATGGTGAATTTGTAAGGACAGACAAACTGTAACAAAAAGTCAATGTTTTATTCAAATAGAAACTTCAGACAGAATTACTTAACCAGACAAATCAAATCAAATAAGGGGAATACAGAGAAATTTCTTCATTTCTTCAGGGTTCTCTCAGTTGTGGCAAATAACTATAGAAACCAACAAAAACAGATCTATTACCAGTTACTTTGCTCTTTTTTATCTACTGTGAACAGAATATTAAGGCCATCTCTTCACCTTATGGGAAAAAATATTTAGTAGATGAATAATGTAACTTCCATAGAGTTGCACGTAAATCTTTATAATTATTCACCACTTAGTATTGCATTGTTGTACAGCTTGCAAATAGAATTACAATACGGCTCTAGATGTGGCCAGTCTCTCCTGCTGATCACATTCTTCCAGCCAGTGTATTGTTAGCCTCTTTTTGTGTGCCAAAATCATAAATACCCTAGTCCTTTAGACCAGAGAAATTCTGCACTGATTTTAGTCTCTTGCAATTCCAATCTTCGATGTAAACCAGTTATTATGGAATAAAGTGTCCGTTGTGCTGCAAATGGTGTTGAGTTTTCATTTGTGATGAGAAGTATCATAAATCAAAGATTCACTCTCAAAATCATTAAGAGATATCAAAAATAGGGGCAAGAGAGGGGGCTAAATTCTTTAAATTCTCCTTCTTTAAGGGATATATGCCAGTATACTACAAAGGCTCTGTGATCCCGTTCATGTAGGTATTTCCCCCAACGATGCAAATCCCAACCCATCCATGCTTGCCCATCCTGACACAGATTAGAAATACCTGTACAGCACTAGGATAAGAATCTTCAAATCGCTTCTAACGTTATGATTCACTCTTCAGGTACTTAAAAATTATACACACTCATAAAGTGCTATAGTGGAGCAGAAAAAAAAATAATTTTGACATGACCATAGATGTCCCCCGTTTTACCACCTCTGGTGTCCATTTCCTTCAAGTAGTACTCGA
This sequence comes from Phalanger gymnotis, assembly GCA_028646595.1. NCBI lineage: Eukaryota > Metazoa > Chordata > Mammalia > Diprotodontia > Phalangeridae > Phalanger > Phalanger gymnotis. The sequence continues at coordinate 300,604,814 of CM053626.1, read as the reverse complement.
TATATCATGAAGGGCCATTTTATAAGCAATAAAACCATTCTTCCAGTGCCCATAATAATAATTTCACATAATAATTTCTGACAATTAGAGAATCTTCTTGTTAGGAAGAGATCCAAATGGGTCCCTGTCAACTGTGTGCCTTAGATACCAAGCTGTACCTGCTCCTCTGCTCCTCAGGGTCATGAGGCTGGTTGTGGATAAAAAGGTGTCTTTGCAACTTGAGAATTAGTTCAAGTTAACTTCATCCTGTCAAGAGTGAGGGGTACAACATCAGACCTCCCAGATTGGTTAACATGACAAAATAGGTAAATGATAAATAGTGGAGAAGATGTGGGAAAATTAGAACACTAATTCATTGTTGGTGGAATTGTGAAATGATCCAGCCATTCCAGAGAGCTATTTGGAACTATGCCCAAAGGGCTATAAAAACGTGTATACCCTTTGACCCAGCAATGCCACTTCATAAAAATGGGAAAAGGACTTTACATGTACAAAAATATTTATAGCAGTTCTTTTTAGGGAGACCAAGAACTGGAAATTGAGGGAATGCCCATCAATTGGGGAATGGCTAAACAAGTTGTGGTATATGAATATAATGGAATACTGTTGTGCTATAAGAAATGATGAACAGGCAGACTTCAGAAAAACCTGGAAAGATTTATATGAACTGATGCTGAGTGAATTGCGCAGAACCAGGAGAACATTGAACACAGTAACAGCCACAGTGCGCAATGAATGACTTGAATAGACTTAGCTCTTCTCAGCAATGCAAGGACCTAAAACAATTCCAAAAGACTCATGATGGAAAATGCCATCCACATCCAGAAAAAGAAATATGGGAAATATGGAGTCTGAATGCAGATCGAAGAAGACTATCTTCTTTTTTTGTTTTGTTTTATGTTTGTCTTTCTCATGGTTATTCCTATTCGTTCTAATTCTTCTATACAACATGACTAATGTCAAAATATGTTTAATAGCAATGTATATGTAGAGCCTATATCTAACTGCATGCCTTCTTGGGGAGGGGGAAGGAAGGGAGGGGGAGAAAATTTAAAACTTAGGGAAGTGAATGTCGAAAACTAAAAATAAATAAATTAACTTGTTAAAAGAAAAAAGGAATGAGGGGTACAAATGAACACCAACCTAAGTAGGCATCCTTTAGGGAAAAGCTAATTTCTCTCTTAACCTCAAAGTTGGGGTAGATAGATTTATTCTCCCTTACTTGGGTTGTAAATAGGTTTATACCTTCAATAAAAATCTCAACGGGCATGTAATTCTATAGAGACTGATCCTGTGATTTCAGTGGTATAAGGAACACCAAGAACACTCCATTTGCCAATCCAGCATGGCACTTCGCCTGCCTGCAAATTGTAGTAATAGGGAGTTTGCACTCTAGAACCCAATTTTTGAGAGGCTAAGTTACTTGCCCAGGGTTACACTACCAGTATAGGCCAGAGGCAGGACCTTTATACTTAGATCTTGACTTCAAGCCTTTCTCTGCTTCTGAGAAAAGACATGAGGAAATCATGTTAAAGAAAGAATTGTAAAAATGCAATAAGCACATCCAGCAAGAGGCAAAGGTCACAACCAGCAAGAGAGGAATGAGGGAAGAAAATGGAGAAAGAAGAAGACCCTTCACATGTATGATAAAGCAGAACCTGACACCCTTTACTTACCCAGTCAGTCCCCTGCTCCTGGTCCTTACTGCCTCTTTATCTGGACTGCTGCAAGAACCTCCTAATTAGTCTCACCAATCCATCCTCCACAAAACTGCCAGTATGGTTTTTCTAGTGCACATACCTGACCGTTCTGACTCTCCTATTCACTCAATAAACTATTGGGTCCCTGTTACCTCTAAGGCCAAATACCAGCTCCTCACTTTGACTTTTAAAATCCTTTGAAACTTGGCCCCAACCGACCTTTCCAGCCATAACATGGTACATTACCGTCATTCCTGCACTCTACAATCCAGCCTAACCGGCCTCCCTTCTGCTCTTCACACAAGACATTCTATCCCCCTTATCCCTGACTTTGCATAGGCTGTGCCTGGTGCCTAGAATGGACTCCCCTTTGCCTCTGCCTTTAGAATCCTAGAATCTATAGTTTCCTTCAAAGCTTAGCTCAAGCATTACCTTCTACATGAAGCCTTTCTTAGCACCTCTCGTTACTAGTGCCTCCCCGACTAAATTATCTTGTGTTTCCTTATTTTGTATATGCTTGTGTTTGTATGTGTTGTCTCCTTCAATATAATGTCAGCTACTTGAGGGCAGGGACTGTTTCTATTCTTTGTGTCCCCAGAGCCTATCACAGTGTCTGACACATAATAGGTACTTCATAAATATTTGTTGATTATTTCAATTTATTGTCTAAGAAATGTCAGAAATTAGAAAAAGAAAATCCAGTGGGTCAGGTAATGTGGGGAAAAAAACAGTACCCCAAGTGGTTAAAAAGCAGCTCAGGAAAATAAAATCATTAATCAACCACCAGCAGGGAGATTAAAAGCAGTCAGCAAGAAGCTTAAAAAGCTCTTGTCTGGGAGGTTCTTTCGGATCTCTGAAGCTCTCTGCCAAAATCCTAAAAACCACCTTTGCATTCTTCTTACCACAGCTGGGTCCCAGATCAATCCACCTGAGGGCAAAGTTAACCCAAATTGCCCCAGATCTGCACCCCAGTCACCTTGCTCACAACAGCCCTGGCTGGTCTTATGGGGATGTATTGGGGCTGGTACTGGGTACCTCCTCAGTTCTGCTTGTATCCTGGAGAACGATAGCATGTATTCAAGACAATAAGATATAGCACAAAGAACTTTAGACCTGGGGAGCTCTCCAACTCTCTAGTTTTGTGACCTGGGACAAATCATTTAGTCTCTAATCCTGATTTTTCCCATACATCATGAAGAAAAAAAATCATATCCTAGTACTACTTGTCTTAGAGAGTTTTGAGAATCAAATGAGATACTGTAAGTGAAAATACTTCAGAACCATCCAACTATATATAAATATATGCTACTATTATAATCCATATATGTCCACACTTTAGGGATCCATGATTTTTGTCAGTTAGAGGACCCCCACCTCCAAAATACACATCACAGCCCCTGTATGACTCAGCAAATGGTTTTCCAGTATCGCTATGGTTCAAATCTCATTGCCCAGTGGCCATCCCAGTGATTGGTGTGCTTCTCCAACCCTAGCCTACCTGGGCCCTTATACGTACACAAACAGGTCTTCACCAAGCCCATACTTCAAGCCTTTCCAGTTTAGGAGGACCTGCCAATGGCCTGGGCTCTGCAGACACAGCTTTTGAGAACCCTGGGTTTCCAAGAAAAGACAACAGAGTAAGACTTTAGTGAAGGACTATTAAATGAAATTTAATTCTTTAATTCTTATTTCTTACTTTAATTGATGAGAGTAAGCATCTTTCACCAAAAAAAAAAAAGGAAAATGAAAAACCTTAATTTTCCCACCCACTTGCTTTGTCTGTAACAATCGCTGATCTCTACCAAGTCGGGTTCCCTTCCTAGAGAAGTCCAAACCACAAGAGGGCACTAAGAGTTCAGTGTCAGAGCATCCTCTAAAAAGAACTTCAAAAGTCATATAGTCCAACCTCCTTATTCTACTTATGAGGAAACACAGAAAGTAAGTCCCTCAGAAGATTAGAAGCAGTATTTGAACTCAGCTCCTCAGCCTTAAGAGCCAGGACTCTTTCTATTGTGCTGAGAACTTCCTGGTTGAGGGAAATGAATTGCATTGCTTATATATGGATTACTTCTTTATAGGTCTCTACATTATGGGCTTCTGACATTCTTTTGTTTTCCGAGTGGAACAAAGGCTTTCCTGTAGTATATTAAAAAAAAAAAACCCCGACCTACCTACCCCTCCCTGCCTTAGAGGGAACACTGGAAGATACATGAGATTAAAGGAGTGAAAACACTTAGAGTTCTTTGGAAGAAAGGTGTGCTATCAATCACTCTCTCATCGTCATCGCCATCATCATTATCCTCATCACTCCCTTCACGGGAAGTCTGGAACCCGTCAAAATGTCATTTGGATACAGCAGATCAATCATCTGGTCCAGAAATAACTCAAGGTTTCCATTATTAATGTCTCCGAGTTGCTCCTGACAGCTTGAATAACGAATTCCCAGGTTGTTAATTGGCCAGAAGGCACAGCTGATACATGGCCACAACTGGGAAGTCCCTTTATTGGGTGTTTACACCATGCCCTCCTCCCAAACCTCACTGCTTGGGCTCACTCAGGAGAAGGGGAGCAGCGGTGGGGCAGGCAGACCTTAGGAAATGCGAAGGACACAGTAGACAGAGAGCCTTGGGCGATTAGAATCATTCGGAAGCAATGTTTCATAAAGCAGGGTGCTTTATGAGTTGATTGGAGAGGGATGAGGTTTGTGTTATGTTTTCATAGATTATTGTGAGTCCCCTGTGATCTCTGCACAGAGCTAACAGGCAAAAAGGTAGTCTTCTTCTGGTGCTGGCCCTTATCATGCCTGGACTATTGCAATAGCCTGCTGGTTGCTCTCTCTGCCTCAGGTCTGTCCCCACCATGTTCTACTCAGCTGTCAAGTGATCTTGGTAAAACTCAGGTCTGACCAGATCATCCCCCAATGACCCCATTCAACAAACCTCAGTGACTCAATACTCCCAAATATTCTCTCTGGCATTCATCTCCTGGCCCCTTCATACCTTTCCAGTCTCTTCACACCTTACACCCCTCCACATACTGTGATCCAGTGACTCTGGCCTCCACAACACTCCAACTCCCTCCAGGCATTTTCACTGGCTGATTCTCCTGCCTGGAACTCTCTCCCTCCTCCTTCTGCCTCCCAACTCCTCTGACTTCCTTCATGTCTCAACAAAAGTCCCATCTTCTACAAGAAGCCCTTCCCAGTCCTCCTTAATCTTAATGCCTTAGCTGAGAGACTCTCTCCAACGTATCCTTGTTCTGTCTTGTTTTTACTAGTTTTTGTTTTGTTTGCATGGTGTTTTCCCCATTTTAGACTGTGAGCTCCTTGAAGGCAGGGAGTGTTTTGTGGTACATTTTGTTTTGTTTTCTGCCTTTTTTTGTATCCTAGGACTTGGCATAGTGCCTGGCTTATAGGTGGCACTTAATAAATTCTAGTTGGCTGATTAGGCATGGCAAATCCAACCTAAATAGTAATAGTAGGATGGACTTGGAGTTTGGGGTCATTCCACATGACCTTGGAATCTGTATCAAGACATCCATGTTGATGGTTCAAAGGAAAGAAGAGCTCTAAGGGCAGAATTTCTCAGGGTGAAATGTACGCCATTCCTCTAGCACCCTGATATTAAGGGGCCTTACAGCTCCATGCAGGGCAGACGAGCTGAACAACAATGGGAAAAGCTAAGAGAGGTTGCTGCCTGGTCTAAGTAAAATGGCACTATCTAAATGGGATGCCCACACTGATGTGTGTCCTTGAGAAGAAGTAAATCAGTGAATTACATAGCTAGTGATCAATGAATACTAATAAATGAATAAGAAAACATTAATCAAGTGCCTACTATATACAAGGAGGTACCATAAAAAACGGAGACCATTATTATCCTCAATGAACTTACATTCCAGTTATTAATAGGTCATTTTTTTTCAATCATGTCCAACTTTTTGTGCCACCCCCCTCCCAATTTGAGGCTTTCTTGGCAAAGATACTAGAGTGGTTTACTGTTTCCAGCTCATTTTACAGATGAGGAAACTGAGGCAAACAGGATTTCATGACTTGTCCAGGGTCACACAACTAATAAGTGTCTAAGGGTGGTTTTGAACTCGGGTCTTTCTGACTCTAGGCACAGCATTCTATCCGCTGAGTCACCTAGCTGCCCCTATATTCCAATAAGGAACCACAATACCTCTAAAGAAGTGGTAGCCAAGAAAGGGAACTTTGCTCTAGAGAGGAATGGGAATGTGAGCAGGGACAGCGGTCGGTCAACTGACATGCCTGTCCCAGCAGCGGTGGTAATATTGATCTGGTAACTGTTTTCAAAGCAGGATGCGGACAGTGGAAAGAGGGAGAAAGGGTAGATGGAAGATTGCCAGGCAACCCTTGGCTTCCAGGTGGATGGCCCGGTGGCGCGTGATTTCAAAAGGGAAGAGTTTTCCTAGTAAGGGCCTGAGTCAAGATAATGATTCAGTAATCTATCCATTTCTCAATGACTTATTCTCTTCCCACAAAGGAGAAAGAGCAGCCAGCTCTGAAAATGAATGGAATTAAGAAGTTACACTGGAACGCCCTCTGCCGTTGTATGATACACATTGCAGATGGGGATGAGCCCTAGTACATACTGAATTGGGCTTGGTATAGTGGAAAGAGGGCTGGCTCTGAAAGAAAGGAAACAGGCATTGATTAAGCACCTACTATGTGCCAAGCGCTATGCTAAGTACTTTACGAATATTATCTCATTTGTTCCTCAATTTAGGTAGGTACTGTTATTATCCCCATTTTACAGTTGAGGAAACTGAGGCATGTAGCAGTTAAAAGACTTGTATAGAGTCACAGCTATAGTAAGTATCTGAGGCTGGATTTGAACTCAGGCCTTCCTGACTCCAAGCCCAGCACTCTATCTACCACACCACCTAACTGCCACTAGAGACAGAGGACCTGCCTAGAAATCCTCCCTATAAAGATTACTGCCTCTGTAGCTTTAGACAAGTCACCTACCTGGGCCTCAGTTTCCACGACTATAAAATGAAGAGATCGGGGACAGCTAGGTGGCGCAGTGAGTAGAGCACCGGCCCTGGAGTCAGGAGGACCTGAGTTCAAATCCTGCCTCAGACACACTTACTAGCTATGTGACCTGTGCCCTGCCTTCCCCCACCAAAAAATAAATAAATAAAAGGAAAAAAAGAGATTAAAAAATGAAGAGATTGGGTGACACAGCTTCTGAAGCCTATCTAGCTCTAGAGCTGTGATTCTAGTGTCATGTACGGGTCTCAAGGCCACTGGGCTGCAACATTAATAAATTTTCTTTGATGTATTAGGATCCGAGAATGTATGGGTGTAGAAATAGTAATAATCAATCAATCAGCGAGTATGTATGAAGTGCTTTCTATGTGCCAGGCAGAGTAAAAGGCAAAAAATCAGACAGTCTCTGACCTCAGGGAGTTTACATTCTGTCGGGATAGATGATATGTGCTTATAGAAATGTATAAAGGAAATATATACAAAGTAATAGGGAAGGGATGGGAGAAGGCACTAGTAACAGGGAAATCAAGAAAGACAACATACAGAAGGTGGCATTTGGAAAGCTGAGCTTGGAGAGAAGCTAGGAGTTCTTTTTTATAGTTCAACTTTTTTAATTTTTTAAATTTTATTTTTTATTCTGAACTGAATCAAGCATTTTTATAACATAGTAGAATAGGGGGAAAAGATGAATGCACATGAAATTGTAAAGCTATTGTATACAACTTGCTATTCCTTTTAAATCTATGATAAAGTTATCATAAAACTTTCTTTTTTCCTTTTTTTCTTCCCTCCCCACCCCCTTTAGACACAAATATGTAAAAGTATATGTAAAATCAGTCTATACAAACTTCTTTTTATCAGTTCTTTCTCTGAATGCAGATAGCATCTTTCTTCATAAGTTCTTTATAGTTAATTTGGGTATTTATAATAGCCACTTAATTCCTCAAAATAGTTCTTCAAAAATATTTCTGTTACTATATACAACATACACAGTTCCCTTTGTTCTGCTTATTTCACTCTTCTTTTATTTCATGAAAGTCTATCCATGTTTTTCTAAAATCATTGAACTCACCATTTCTTATAGCACAGTAGTATTCCATCACTGTCACGTACCACAACTCATTCACCCATTCCCCAGTTGATGGGCATCCCTGAAATTTCCAGTTCTTTGCCACCGCAAAAAGAGCTGCCATAAATATTTTAGAAAATATAAGTCCTTTTCCTTTTTCCCTAATCACCTTTGGAAATAGACCAAGTAATGGTTTTGCTGGGTCAACGTATAGGCAGTTTAATAAGTCTTTGGGCATAATTCCAGATTGTTCTCCGAAATGGTTGGATCATTTCACACTTCCACCAGCAGTGCATTAATGTCCCAGTTTTTCCACATCCAACGTTTGTCTCTTTCCCCTTTAATCAAAGGTGAGGAGGAAGAACGGGGCTTGGAGATAATCTGTGCAAAGATGCAGGATGGAGAGACTATGTATGAGGAACAGCAAAAAGGTCTGTTTAGCTGGAATTTAGAATGCATAAAGCAGAAAAATGTATAAGAAGTCTGGAAAAGTAGACAAAATATTAGTACACTGGACTGTGCAATTAAGAGATTTCTCTAGATTTTCTTGAGAGAAAGACACAGAAGTCAAGAAGAAGGTAAAATAGCCCCCAAATTAAACTGCACACAAGCGTTATTCATACAAAAGGAAAGTGTAGGTTCTTTCTCATGGCCCTCCTTCTTCGAAAGGGCCAGAGGATCATAGATGCTGGAAGAGACATCAGAGATCATCCTGTCCAACCGAGGCTCGAAAAAGTGAAGTGACTAGCTGAAGTATACCCAGACATTGAATAACAGAGGAAGGATTGGAACCCAGGTCTTCTGTTTCCAAATTCAGGATTCTTTCCTATTCTGCTCCTATTTACCGCATCTCCCTGTGAGCTGAGTTTCTTGTAGTAGATGACAAGTGAGGTTATCAGGCTTTGGGGATAATAATGTACAAGTGTAAACCAAGTCAGTGTCATTATAAATAAACAAAAAGCCTCCAACAGCTATGCCAGCCGGTAAGATATAGCTTCATACTGCTGTCTGACATAAACAGTGCCAAAAAGCAATGACAGATCAGCTCGTACTTTGGGAAGTCCTGTTGCTATTTGCCAACACCCCGCTGGAAATGCCTCGCCTAACTTTTTGCCTTTTGCTTTGATAGAAAGCAGGCCATCTCCAGCCTCAGAATTACAGCTCTCTATTATGAAACATCATTCCCAGTGCAGGGAATTATGCAGATACAGCTGCTTGCCAGAAGCAAACCCCACAGGTTCTGCTAATTCAACAAGATGTATTTATATAATTTTTGAAAAACATAGTCTTTCTATAAATACCCACTTCAGCTAAGTTCTTTAAATTTCAAAGGAGTTATCCACTTGTTAAAGATGGTTCTCAACATATTGAGCATCAATTATTCATGTTTCTCTGATGTAAGTGGAAAAAATAGGGTGAATTAACCCAAAACCTCGGAAGATAAGTTGTTTTTCTTAAGCTTAAAATTGTATAAGAACACTTCTTCAAACTTTCGTGATATTGGGGTGGGGAGGGGAAAAAGAGGAAAGAGAGACATAGATATTGAGAGAGAGAGAGAGAAAAGAGAGAAAGAGAGAGAGAGAAAAGAAAGAGAGGAGAGAGAAGGAGAAAGAGAGAGAAAGGGAAAGAGAGAGAAAGAAAGAGGGAGGGGGAGAAAGAGAGAGAGAAAGGGAGGGAGAGAAAGAGAGAGAGAGAAAGAGAGAGAGAGAGAGAGAGAAAGGGAGGGAGAGAGAGAGAGAGAGAGAGAGAGAGAAAGAGAGAGAGAGAGAGAACAAAGAAGATTGGCAGAGAGAAATAGAATTTATTAAGTGCTTACTATGTGATGGTGCTACTGTGTTCTATGCACTGAAGATACAAATAGAAGTGAGCAAGACAGTCCCTACCTTCAAAGGACTGATGTTCCAATAGGAGAAGAGAGCTCATAGAACGAAGCTGGAAAGTGGAGGATGGCTACCATATTCAGGGCATAATTTGGAGCTGCTACATGGGAATGGAGGTAGAGGCCTAGTTGCCTGAGATAAGGTGAAAGAAGGGCCCACCTATCACAAGCTGGGATGGTTCAGGAACAGAGTCCCAGGTTCCTGTGAGATAGCTGCACATTAGAGCAGGAAGTAGATTCTGTAATGGGCTCCTGACTAAAATTAAAGATGGAGAAATTCAACATTGTTCCATGCTGTCTTCACTGCTCTCAGGGGACTGGCCAATTGTGAGAGAATGTTCCTCCTGGGTCCTCAGAAAGTTCAGGAATTAGGCAAGTCCTGATTCTGTCAGTTGCCAAGCTCCATGGAGTATGGCCTTGGTTGCCCATCTCCTAGTGGAAAGAACTGATTCCACAAAACATGATTCACAGACTTTGGAGATGTCTCAGATTCCGATAATGTGACACAGAGCGAGTCATCTTTTTTATCCTTTTGATTCCTGAAGATCAGAATGTGTTTGGAAGGGACCCAAGAACGCAGGGAAGTAGTTTGAAAACCTTCTGGGGAGAAAATCAACTACTTGAACAGCCCCTGCTCCCACCCCCTAGAAAGAATATTATGTTCACATGAATATGTTTTTGTGAAAACAGGATCACAGATGCAGAGCTGAAAGGAACTACAATGACCCCTTAGTCCAATCCCCTCATTTTATAGATGAGAAACTGAGGCTCAGAAAAAAACAACAAAAGAAACTTTTCCATGAAGCCAGTCTGGATCAGAGGCAGACCTTAAACCTAGGTCTTCCTGACCCTGAGGCCCATCTCACTAGTGTTGCCTAGGGGCAAGCCTATCCTTTGGGGAGCTTATGTTTTCATTCATAGAGGAGTGAAAGCATTTGTGACCTAGTTAAGTTCTAAACGAGCTCTTAGGAATTACTTACCAGCAGTGAGACTCTGGAAAAGTCACTTGAACCTTGACTACTCTGATGGTGCATCTTCTAAGGAAAGGACTCTGGTTCTCAAAAAGAGTACCAGTGAAGCACATCTCCGTCAGGTCTCACCAAGCCAGAAAGGCATCAAGCAAGGATCGGCCGCAAATTGTTAGTCACCTAAAGGTCGTGCAAAGAGGAGCATCGACGGAATTCGGAACACTCAGGGTGATGTTTTCTGTCCCAGAATCCCGATCAGTTCAGTTCAACAATCATTTATTTATTTTTGGGGGGGAGGGAAGAAGGCAGGGCAATTAGGGTTAAGCGACTTGCCCAAGGTCACACAGCTAGTAAGTGTGTCAGGTGTCTGAGGCCGGATTTGAATTCAGGTCCTCCTGACTCTAGGGTCAGTGCTCTACTCACCGTACCACCTAGCTGCAGTCATTTATTAAGGGGCTGGTGTGGGCAAAGCCCTGTGTTAGGTGCTGGACCTGCAAAGACAAAAACAAAACAGTCCCCGCCCTCAAAGAGTTTGCATTCTAATGGGGAGGATATAAGGTGGGCATGATAGTTCTATAGAAAATAGATACAGAGAAAAATAATTCAAGGATGGAGGGGAAGGAAAGATGGGAAGAGAGCATTAATGAATGGGGATTCCGGAAAGGTCTCCTGTAAGAGCTCATGCCTGAGTTCTGCTTTGAGCATGAAGCAAGGAAGGGCGGGAGAAGAACAAGTATTTATTAAGCATCTACTATGTGCCGGGCACTGTGCTAAGCCCTTTAGAAACTTTATCCCAACACCCCTTGGAGGTAGCTGCTCTAATGTGAGGAGGGTGCATGTTCCAGGCGTGAGGGACAGACTGACCACAAAAAGGAATGTGGGAGATGGAAGGTAAGTAGACCAGTTTGGATGGAGCACAGACTTCATGGAGGGTAGGAATGTGCGATCATTCTGGGCCTAGAGATCGGAGCTATATTGCAGAGGGCTTGAATGCCAGGCTGATGAGTCTGTATTTTATCCAAGAGGCAGTGGGAGAGGATGAAGCAGAACGACGGTAAGGAGTTACTTTTTCACCAGAAACTCCGCTGGTTCTGGTTCTGGAATACCACCAATCAATGCACTAACTGGCCTCAAAGCACCTATCCTCAATAGTCTGGTTCCTTTTCTCTACTAATTAGCTTTTGAAAACAGAGAAGAAAGCTCTAAATTGGCTGCCTCTTTTTCCTAGCATGTTACCTACATTAAAGTAACTTCCATTCATATACCTCTTTAAAGTTTCAAAGTTTCTTGAGCAGAACATGATCTTAGGAAGACTTCAAGGAGTTTACATCATCCTGTCTCTTTGCTGCAAAGACTATCTGCTAAGCTATGGAAGGATTTCAACCTGACATCAATAAAGGTGCAGATCCTTGCAGCATTTAAATAAAGGCACTGAGAGAGAGTAAGTGGCAGAGGCAACATTAGAGCCAGGTCTTCTATCTCCAAATTCTTTTTGGGGAGAGGGGGGAAGGCAGGGCAATTAGGGTTAAGTGACTTGCCCAAGGTCACACAGCTAGTAAGTGTATCAGGTGTCTGAGGTTGGATTTGAACTCAGGTCCCCCTGACTCCAACACTGCTGCTCTACTCACCGCACCACCTAGCTGCTCCCCATCTCCAAATTCAAACTCCTTCCTCTTCTCATTTCCATTTATCCTACCTCAGTCTAAGCTGAATTCCTTGTATCGCGCATGACACCTAAGGTTATCGGGCTTTGGGGATCACGTAGGAGTGCAAACCATGTTCCGGCCACTCTAAATAGATATGAGTTTCAAAGAAGTGTGTAGCATTTAAGACAACCATGATATCTGCACTTGAGCCCACTACTGGGATCCATCATACAAGTAACCATATCATAAATGAATTTCCTCCAGCGTATCATTAAGGCTGTTCTTATTTATTGTTGCCAGATTCTCAGATGTGATGCTGAGTTGAAGGTCACGGACAAGCTGTCTTCAATCTCGATAGCAGGAAATGACCAGAGCTGGGGGGAAAAACCACCAGCAGCAACAACAGAAAAACCAGTTTGTGTGTGTGGGTTCTGAGTGAAGTAACTTCAAATTCCAGGTCTATGAGTGTTAAAGCTCTTTAGTGAGCACTCGATGACTTCTAAAAATACATCGGAGTCTCTGGAGACCTCGGTGACCCAACCGGCAAATTGTCTTTTTTAAGCACGTCGGTGACCTTCCGATGACACTGGAGTATTTCAGGGTTTCCAGAGAATTTGTTTTCTGTATTTCACTTTCTGTCTCTGTGGGCTAACCCACCTTGACAGGTGTGAGGCTTTTTTGGGTTCCAGTGTTTATGTTGCAATGGAAAGATTCAAACATTCAACATCACTGAATCTTTGAGTTGGAGTGCAGGAGCCATCTGGTTGACCCCGTACCTATACAAGCCTCTCCACTGTAGCTGCCCTGCCCTCTAGTCATCCGGCCTTTGCTTGATGACCTCTCAAAGCAGCCCATGCCACTTATCAACAGCTCCAATTGTTAGGAAATTCCCCCTTATATAGAACTGAAATCTTTGTCCCTGTTAGCTCCCCACCCCCACCATTGCTTCTAATTTTTCCTTCTGGTATCAAGAAAAAATATTGCCTCTGGAGTCAAAGGACCAGGGTTCAAGTCCTACCTCTGACGTCGCCTGGGTGACCTTGAGCAAGTCACTTAACCTCCGTGAGCCTCAGTTTCCTCATCTGTAAAATGAAGTTGGACTGTGAAGCCTTTCCAGCTCTTCTTCTATGATCCCTGTTCCCTATGACAACCTTCACATGTAGGAAGATGGTCATCATGTTCCTCCCAAGCATCTCTTCTCTACGAAAGACATCCTTATTCCTTTAACCCGAGTGTCACAGTGAACAGAGCACCAGACCTGGAATCAGGGAAGCCTGAGTTCAAATCTAGCCTCTGATACTTACTGGCTATGTGAAAGTGAGCAAGTCACTTATCCTCTGCCTCAGTTTCCTCATCTGTAGCATAGGGATTGACAATAATAGCACTTATTTCCCAGGGCTGTTGTGAGGGTCAGAGATGGCATATGTAAAGCACTTTATAGACCTTAAAGTACTATATTAAATGCTATGTTGAGAACGATGATGATGACGATGATGATGACGATGATGATGACGATGATGATGATGACGACGATGATGACGATAACGGTGACGATGACCTATGCAGTATTCCAAAGACCCGGATCCGATTTCCTCTTGTCTCCTGGCAGATTTCTCTCTCAGGTAAACTTTGCTGCCTCTGTTGAAGTTAGTCATTGGAGAAGAACTTCCTAGGGAGGCAGTATTCAATACGGTGGTCTTGAAGGTAAGGCGTTACCTCACCACCAGAAACTTGACCGGTTCCACCAATCAACATGCTAACTTTCCCAAGAGCAAATTTCTTGAATATTACAATTCCTTTTCTTTAATAGTTACCTTTCAATGACAGGAAAGAAAGCCTTCAATTGGCAGCCCCTTTTACCTAGCACATTATCGTTTACGGAGGATTTTTTCCATAGTTTAAAAAAAAACTCCTATTCATACAACTCCTTAAAGATTACAAAGCCCTTTACATAAGTCATTTCATTTGATTATCAAAATAGTACCATAAGTCAAGCATTATATATTATCTCCACTTTACAGATGAGGAAACTGAGGCACAGGTGGGTTTAGTGACTTACCCATTATCATATAGCTAGTAAATGTAAGAGGCAGGATTTGAACCAAATCTCCCAGAGTTCTACCTACTATGCCAAGCTGCCCCATATTAACTAATTGGTTTCCCCTAAAAATCCAAAATGGTAAGTAGAGAGAGCTGATGAGTATAATAGAAAGAACAACAACTTTGGAACCAAAAGAATGGGGTTTAAATCCCAGCTCCAATACTGACTAGCTGTGCGCTCCTGAATGAGTCACTTAACTTCTCTGACCTTCTGTCCCTCATATGTAAAATCAGGATAAGATACTCATGAGTACAACTCACTGAAATTATGATAAAAGGGCTTTGTAACCTTTGACTGTTTTATCAAGGTGAGTTATTACTATGCCCATTTTTTAGATAAGGAAATGGAAGTTGAAAAAGATGAATTTGTTTGCACCTAGCCGTATAGCAGAGATTGCTTCATTTATTATATTTGACTTCCAATGCCTCACACATAATAAATAATAATATTTCGCATTTACATAGCACTTTAAAGCTGGCAAAGTGCTTTACAAATATTATGTTGTTTGATCCTCACAAAAACCCTGGAAGGTGATATTATCTCCATTTTACAGTTGAGGAAATTGAGTCAAAGAGAAGTTAAGTGATTTGACCAGATCCAACAACACAACTACCCAAGAGGAGATAGCCAGATTGTCCTAATTTCAGGCTTGGCATTCGAGTCTATATGTCACAAGGCTAGTACTCAAACCCAGATCTTCTGCCTCCTAGATTCATGATCTTACCAAGAACCATCATTTTCTTTAATGGAGATAAGCTACAAGCCTTTCCATTAATACATTGTCCATCATTACCGTCGCTATTCGATATTACACTAGAAATGTTAACTACAGCAAGAAAACAAGAAAAAGAAATGAATATAGGCAAAAAAACAACAAAACTATTACTTTTGCAGAAAGTTTGCTTAAAGAACCCTAGAGAGCTGACCTAGATCCATGATCTATCTTAGGATCACAGAGCATAGATTCGGATCGAGAAGAAACTTTAAAGTCATGTAGCACAATGTACTCATTTCACAGATAAGAGACTGAGTTTCCACTACACCATAAAAAGCTTTGCAAAGCACTTTATAGCACTTTACATGAATTTATGGGATTTGAAGTCAGAAGAGACCTCTTTGTCCTTGTAGAACTTTTCTTTAGTAAAGTTCTGCAAGGGGAAAATGTGGAAGGTTCATTTGCCCTTAACATATAGGAAATAATAATTTTATTGCATATAATTTCCCCAAAACTCCACATTTAATTAACACTCAATTCTTGTTCTTGAGTTCCCATTACATAAATGCTAGTATGACTTTGCACAACTACAGTATGATTCCCACCAGACAAGGTTCTCAAATCACTTTACTCAAGTTTTGACATTAGTCTGAGATTTGATTAACAGCAGGATGAATAAGAAGATAGAAATTTCAAAGAATGAAGTCATTTACCCAGAACTGTAGAGTGACAGGGGTGGATAGCCAAGATTAGAATCCAAAGATGATGGTTTTTCTTTCACTAACTTTATGAATGTATGAGGGAAAAAGCACTGTTTTACTCATGGTGGGGCGGGGGGACGCTAGTCGAAAGTTTCCCAGAGGACCACCCTTTTTAACCTGCCTGAGTAATACCACCAACTACAACTGACCAAAAGCAGTGATTTTCCTCTAATTCCAGTGTATATATTTCAACTACAGACCAGCTTCCGGTTGAATTTGTTAGTAACCGATGGTCTCTTTTTATCATTTAAATAGCAGGAACAGGAAAAAAAAAAGATGAGAGGAACAATAACAACAAAGACTAACCTTTAAAAGTATAAAATGTAAATGTTGAAGGAAGCTGTAATAATGGCATTGCCCCACCCCCGCCCTAGAATATAAAGTCTTTTTCTAGCTCTATTTTTTTAACTTTATCCTAGATCTGAGAGTCTCCACTGGCTAGGCCTCTCTGGTAGGAGCCTCTTGATTTGACTTCTGTAGAAGGAGAAACTAAAGCATCTGCAGCATCCATGGTTATTGAGTGGATGGCAGCAATGGAGCAAGGGCGGCCTCAAGTGGCTACTTGGAGTTTCTCATTACAATCACAAGAAGAGACACCATTAGCAAGTGCAATGTAGGATCTGGAACTGGAAGGAACCCCAGAGACCATCTCATCCAGGCCCCTCCTTTTAGAGATGAAGACTCTGAGTCACGGGGAAGCTAAGTGACTTGTCCAACATCGCACAAGTAGTAGGCATCAAAGGCAAGGTTTGAACCCAGGATTGCAACTCCAGAGTCAAAGCTAATTATTCCATTAAACTTAGCCATCATTTTTGTCTGTTATGAGCTAGAGGATGCAAAGATTAAAATAAAAATGTACCTGCCAAAGAAGTTAGACACCAATGGGTAGAAGAATGCAAGATGCCCACAAATATGTTTTGTATGAGGAAAATCAAGGAGAGAAAGAATGCTAAGAGTCAGGAGAATGTGGTACAGTAGAAAGGGAAAGTACCCGGTTACAGTGGAAAGAACCTTAGATTTGGAGTCAGACATCCTGGGTTCACATACTAGCTCTCCCTCTTGCCGCTTAGTCAAATTTAGATAAGGCATTCAACCCAGCAAGCCGCTGTTTCCTTATCTAGAATTCATTCGTTGTTCATCCTTCATTTTGGAAGAGGACTGATGACATCATGGAGTGATGGCTTGACATGTGCGTGAATTGGATTCAAGCGAGGCAGACTTTGCCTCAGTCGTTCCTCCAGAGTCATCAAATTCCAGTGGCAAGACAAAAGTCAAGGTTGTGGTCTGGGACGCACACCTTGGCATCTTGGTGCCTGACCAAGCTCTAAGTACCCCACAGCGCCTGCTTCAGCCGCCTTCATGGCCATTGGAACAAATTGCTCTTGTCCGCTCATTCTACCAGAAGTTTTCACATACTTGGGTAAACAACTTCCTATTTCACCAACAAGTTTGAGGCCTTTTGGTTTCCCTCAGTCTCGTTTAGCCCCTCTGGGTGTGGCCAGTGTGCATGCTACAGCTTTTTGGAGCCACAGATGAGAGTCAGGTGAAAGGTAGACACCAAAGGATTAGTAAGGACAAAGGGCTCTCCAAAGCTCCCACACCAGAGATGCTAGTCCTCTCTAAATATCCCATACACTCCCCTTATCCATAAAATGAGAGTGCTGAAGTAGGCGGCCTCTGCGTTCCCCTTCAGGGTCACGCCCAAAGAATGGGATTTGCTCTGTGAGAGTCCAGAGTCCTTATGGGTCCTGAGCCATGGGTTACTCCAAAATATGATGCCAAGAATGGGATGCTATATTCTATACATGATTTGACCAGGGCAGAGTACATCAGAACTGTCCCCTCCCTAGTAAAGGGAGTCACTTTTACTGTAGCCCAAAACTGGAGCTGCTTTCTTGGCTATGACAGAAACTATGGAAAAAATAGGAGATCTGGAGTTGGAGGATCTCGTTGTCCCCATTTTACAGAGAAGACATAGAGAGATTAAGTAACTTACCCAGGGTCATATAGCTAGTAAATGTCTATGGCAGGATTTGAACATGGGCCTTTATGACTTCATGACTCCAAGCCCACCTGACTTCATTATGGACTCAAGCCACGTTATTAATGATGAGCTCAACCACTTCTCCAAATACCAAAGTTCTCTTCCCAGATGTCGCATTTCCTTGGGGAAAGAAGACAATGAGAATTAAGTAGTAGTGGGGGATGGGGTGAGCTGAGATCATTGGAATGCGAAGGAACGATATGAAGGAGCCCAAGTGAGCAACAAGGTTGGATTACTATTGGAAAAAGAAACATACGGTCATCATCATCACTAGTATCATCTCCAAGCTACGTAAAACAAAAAGATTTCAAAATAAAGAGACCAAAAGAGGAGATCAAAACCATGGCAGATCTGAAAAAAGTATATCTCCTTCCCTTCATCCTGTTACTGGGGTGATTTAGAAGATGCTTTCATGACCCTACACACAATGAGCTTCCATCCTAATACTTCAATTCAATTACAAAAAACAGTTACTTTATCCACCTGCACTATAGTCCATAAAATATTAAATATAAAAATAATAATAGTAGGGTAGGGACTGGTGCCAGAACCATTTCCATCTGGACTCCATTGAAAAAGATAAGGCAAAAAACAGTAACAAAGTAGCACCTGCTCTGGGCTCACTCTCTCCACGTCCACTCAGACTAGACGGGTTGCCAGAAGGTGGCTACTACTCCCCCTCAGAGTTCTAGGGGTAACCCTGAGGGATTAGAGTCGTCTAATACTATTAAAATATAGAAAATACTGTGCATGCTCTACAGAATAGGACTAGCTTTGGTTGGCCATCCCCCCCTTATTTTAATAATAGCTGGCATTTATGAGTTCCCATCTGACATATTTCCCCTTAATACCACTTAATCAGTTATCACCTCTGCAATATTAACCAACCAAATAACATAAATTAACTTTTAGAAAGGAATATTTACTAAGAAGGTATAGCAAAGACCAAAGTACAAAAGAAATATCTCTTATCCCACCCACTCCAGAAGAGGTGAACAATGTTCTTTATATAAACCCACTATATCCAAAAGATTCCTCCTACTATATCTCTTCCAATCGTTAGAACCTCACAAGGTCGTAATCTTGTCCATATCTCAAATACTCATTCACCTAAGATCGAGAAAGACTAAATACAATAGAGACAGAAAAAAACAGAGGCATCATGCTTTAGATTCATGGTGATCAGGGAAAGAATGGCTCCCCCAACCCAGAAGCTAACAGAAGTTTTTCCTCTTTGAAAGGTGTCAAGGAAAAAAGGGAGAGTTCATCTGTTCTCAACTTTTGGAAGGCACGTTAAGTTTTGACTTAGCAGCCCAATTAAAAGACTTTTTGTCACCGTGCAGTGACAAAAGGAAACAGTCAGAGAATACTTACACCTACTCTGAAGTGGGAATAGAAAGGGCACCTCCATCATCTGATTACAGAAGGCTCACCAAGCCTCCACATGGATTGGCAACAGATAGAAAATATTATGCATGCTCTAAAACTAGGACTAGGCCTTTGTTGACCAGTCCCCCCCCCATTATTTTAATAATAGCTTGTATCTATATATCATTTTAAGGTTTGCAAAGCACTCTACACATACCATCCATTTGATCCTCATAATCACCCTGTGAGACAGGTATTGTAACATAAAAGAACCTGTGATTTCATGAATGTGCAGAGCTCTCTTCACAGATGGAGACTGTATCCATCCCTGACTTAATGAATAAGTCCTGGGCGATTGCCTGAGGAATTGAGAGGTTAATTGACTTTTCCCTGGCCAAACAAATAGTGAACTAGTAAAAGGCAGGACTTAACCAAGACCTTCATATATCCAATTTCACTACAGCACGATGTCTCATGGGGTATATATTACTACCCCAACCTGACAGATGAGCAAATTGAAGCTGAGAAAGGTTAAATGACTTATCCATGATCACAGAACTAGTAGGTGTCATAGGCTCTATTCAAACCCAAGACATCACATGGGATTTAATAGCACAACAGATGGCTCAGGTAACAGGAATGAATTCTGGTGGATGCTTTAACTATGGGTCGTTTTTGTTGTTGTTAACTATTTTGTCTCTTCTTCAACTCTGAACTTCCTGGGGCAGGCCGATATTTGGGCTAGGATGAAGAGATACCACAAGTATTAGGGTCATGCAGGCTATCTCGGAGCTTCCCTCGGCAAGACTGGAGTGGGGCAGGATGGAGCGGGCAGCTTTTGTTCTGTATTCCCAATGATCCACCCAAATCCCTGCTTTCCCTAAAATGACATTCCTTAACATATTCCGGCTTCCCTCACCTTTCCCTTTGTATATTCTATCCAAGTCTTCAGCAAGGGCTTGTTTCGTCTCTTGAAATCTCCTTTCACAAACCCATGTTTACGTGTTTTCATTTTCCTCCCCAGAAAAGAAACCAGACCCCATGGTGTCACATCCTCCAGAGCACCGCGAGGCTTTTGATTTGCGTTTCTTAACAATTCTGTGCACGTGTCAAACTAAACAACCTTGGCTCTTTGAGTGAACTTTCATGCCTAACATTTCTCGTATCGTTTTCATAATTATTGCTCAAGATATTGCTGAGCATCTCTCTCTCTTGTATGTGTGTGTGTCTATCTGTCTCTATCTCTCTGTCTCTGTCTGTGTGTGTGTCTCTCTGCCTTTCTCTGTCCCTCTCTGTCTCTCTGTCTCTCTCTGTCTGTCTCTCTGTCTCTGTCTCTGTCTCTCTCTCTCTGTCTCTCTCTCTTCTGTCTGTCTCTCAAATGTTACTGAAGTTTTTTCCTCTTCCAGATTATACCTCCTGTTTACCATAAATCTAGTTTTGTCTATCATTCTCACCTCCCACCACGGCTAGTCACTTCCTCCTGCTACCCAGCACCTCACACCTACTCACACAAGCAGTTGCCACTTAACAACATTCAGATCACATCTGCTTGACTCGAGAATTTCCTCTTAAACATTTTAAAGGAAACAACCTGCCCCTCTTTTCCCTTTACATGGACAGGCTCTGTTGATTCTTTCCATTATTTTTGGACTCCATTCCAGCTAGCGTCACTTGACAAAATCAAGTCTGCTGCCCCAAACAGTAAATGGCAAACCTAATTGTATAAAGCAGCTCCCCGCAAACATTTCATTCTATTTAATGAGATGTGTCATTGTGGGGAGGGGGGATTTTTTTTTTTGCATTAGCCTTTGATCACTTACATAAATATCAATCAGTTCACAATGACCTTGAGGTAGTTATTTAGAAAAAAAAAAAGTTCTTGCTCATTCTGGAAAACTTGCTTTCTTGGCTTCCTCTATTGCAGTGATTGCTGCCAAACCCCAACCCGCCCCCACCCCCAACCACTTGCCCTTCTTGAGCTTTGTACTCTGGATGTGCACATCACAGCCCTGCAAGGAAAGGTCACCTAGCCTGTTTTCTCAACAACACAACTTGACTTAAAAGGTTCTCAATGTGCTGCTTGAATCAATTCCAATTTTCTGCTAGGTTTCCCATTTGGCTTGGTGTAAGCCCTTCACGGTGTTGTTCAAATTAACTCTCTTCTCTACTTTGGTGTTTGCAAAAAAACTTCCAAAGAAATTTCATATTGGAAAAAATGGACTCTTTCTGCTGTTCTGAGAAACTAGAAAGTAAGCTTCTGGGCACAGTATTTAGAAAACTAAAGCATTGTTGGACCATCTCAACCTTATCCTATTTACCTGATGAATGATGAAAAATACAGTGTGCCCACCAACACTAAGGAGGGTTCCAAATCAATAATTAAAGAAATGCGCATCAAAACAACTCTCCTCTTTCACCTCGCAACCAACAAATTGGTAAAGATTTTTTTAATGTGAATTCTCAATGTTGTAGGGTTTGTGAGAAGACAGACACACTGATACACTCTTGACAGATGGGTGAATGGGTCCAACCATTCTGAAAAACAATTTGAAATTATGCTAAGAAATCAACTAAAATGTACAAACCCTTTGGAAGAAAGGTCCTAAATACCCCAAATACATTTTTCGTAGTAGCGAAAAACTGGAAATAAAAATTGATGCCCATCAACTGGAGAATAGCTGTGGTACACAAATGTAACAGAATATTATTGCACCACAACAGATTATAAATATGAAGATACAAAGAGGCGTGGGTAGCTGCGCACACACTAATACAAAGTGACACAAGAACAAATGAAACCATATACATAATGACTACGACGATTTTTATGGGAAAAACCAACAATTGAAATTTAATGCTCTATAATTGTGATGACCAAACATCCAGAAAGAAGAGATACAAGAATTTACCTCCCTTCTGTGCAGAGGTGGAAGGCTATGAGTGTAGAATACTACATATTATGTCAGACTTAATTGACGTATGTGTTAGCTTTGCTGAATTATTTTTTCCTCTTAATTTTTCATTCTTTTCTATAAGGGTCGGCTCACTGGGAAGTGGGGGGTGATGATATATTCAGAAGTAAAGGTGACATGTAACCCAACTCCCAACCCATCTGGATGGTGAAGAGGGAGGAGCAGCCCTGTGTTTCATGCTGCCTGTAGAAAGTTATTTTGGATTGGTGGGGAGAATTTGGACATGACCCTGTGTGACTTATGTGAGGGGTGGAGATGGTTTGAGAGCTTTGGAGAAGATACACATTCTTCATTCCTGCTTCAAAGAGGACATGTGTGATTCTAGAGGATCTCCAGAAAAATCACAGAGACAAACATACAGACTCTGGAAGCTGCAGACATACACTGGAACCTGGTTCCTCAACGTGTCCTTGATTTCCAGCTTGCCTCGCTAGTGACATCTGGGTAAAGCCTTTCTCTCTCAAGTGAGCTGAGATCTCATCTCACATCTAAAGAACTCATTCATCCTATGTATTTTTTGTATATTTACATCTAGTGTATTTGGTATATTTGAATAACTTCGCCAATTTGTTTGCTGTTTTGCTTGGATAGTTGTCTTTGTTGTTCATTATTTGTAATGGTCTTTTGTGTAACTTGCATTAGATGGGAAGAGGCCAAGCCAGTGGGTATAAGCATGGGGCAACTTTTCCCTTTAAGGGAGGCCAGAGAAGCAGCCTTCATTTTGAACATATTGTATCCCTAGGCCAACAATATTTAGGGAGAGAGTTAGATATAATGTAGTCTGATACCATATGAACATAGGAGCAAAAAGAATCCAACCTGGTGATGCCCCAAGCACTTGTCAGCTGTCTTCCTCTTCTTCCCTTCACCAGAGTGTCCTTCTCTCCTTGGGGGCAATTGTAGATCTCCTGTTATAATTATCAGTACCTCTGTACCTCATTTAGATAACTTACATATATATATATATATATATATATATACATATATATATATACATATATCTTACATGGGCATCAAACACCTTACAAATACAAAAATAAAAGGTAGTAATTTAAAAAAAACACGAGGAAGCATCTTATTTTCTTTCTATCAGTGGAGTAGGAGATACTTTCCAAGGAAAACATCTGGAGGACCTAGTTCAGCTACAGGAGGAAGAGGACTAGGAAAATGAGAGAGAGAAAGATATTGGCAGATGTTTCAGGAACTTTGTCCTTCCAGGTTCTGAAGTGCAATGTTATGAAGACTATGGAGCCCTGAAGATGGCCAAATTATCGCAGGAATGGTTCCACAAGATAGTCTTTGGGTGATTAAAGGTGATGTCCATCAAATTCAGACTGCGGAAGGCGTATGAAGGAACTTGGCCAAGAATGTGTTTGTGCATGATTTTTATGTGCCTACGAAGAGTGGGGCAGCCATCGTGGGCCAGCCATCGTGGGCCATGTGGTAAATAGTACAGTGCTGGGTTTAGGATCAATGGACCTGGCTTTAAATTTCATCTCTGTTTCATATTCTCTGGGTGACTTTGGGCAAGTCATTTAATTTCTTTAAACTTCTGTTTTCTCACCTTTAAATGACTAAATGACCTCTAAGTTTCCTTCCAGGTATAAATTTATGATGCTGTAATGGCACAGTCAATTCTTAGGCCATTTCTGAGCTTGGATCCAGACCACTGGTTTTGGAGTCAGAGGACCTGGAGTTGGATCCCATCTCTGATGCTTTCTGCTTCTGGGACCTAGTCCTTAGTTTTCTCATCTGTAAAATGGGAGAGGAGGGCTAGATCATCCTTGAGGTCTTTTCCAACTCAAGATTCAAGCAAAACCCTTTGATTCTAAGACTATTAGCCAGAAGGTCTGAATGTATGTATATTTTTCTTCACTGTCCTTGATCAAACAACCATCTCAAGTTTTCTGATACTACTAAAAGGGCTGCACATCGAGGGTCTGGAGAATGGGAGTGAAATGAGCCACCTGAATCTTTTCTGAGTCACTAATGATGCTGAGCTGGCAATTTGGAAAATATAGCATCATTTTGTTTATCTAAGAAAGCAGAAAACTACCCATGTCCCAGAAGTAGCTCAGTATTCCCTTCTTTCTGCCTGTTTGGGGGTCTGACAGCAGTTCATGTGACACCTTCTAACATGCATACCTACACACACACACCACTTAGCACAGTGCCTGGCACATAGTAGGTGCTTCATAAATATTTATTGACTGACTGACCTACCTGTATATGAGCCCAACTATTTCAGGGAAAGATATATCATCTTTGAAGGACCTCATGACACCTTCTTTGGTGGGCAATTACATGACCAATTCACAAGGCCTTGTGCCTTTCACTAGCCATTCTTGATTCAATCAATCACTTTTCTGATCCCTGAACCCAAGTGTGAGAGTTGGTCTCATTCTCACATGTCAATCAGGATGAATGTCCCTGATGAAAAGCATGCCTTGGATTTATCCCTAGGAACAAATTGGGATAAAAACAATCTGGTTGCAATTCAGATTGATTCTGGCACTATCTACAAATTCTTCTAAGGGAGAAAAGCTGCCTGGTAAGGTCAGCACACAAGTTACAATGACATCAAACATTGTTCCACATTCAAACTACCTCCTGAGGGCTTGTGGAGTAAGATGAGAGATAAGTTTGGTGTCAGTGAACCCTAAAGTATCCCCTGGGAAAATTTGAGCCAAATGATCCACTTATATAAACAAAATTGTTCACCAGTTATTCAGAAAATCTCTTTTCTCATCTTTTGTGAATTCTTTTACCAATATTTCTAGTGCAAAGAGAAATATTTCTTTAAGAAAAGAGCTAACCCAACATTGTATGCTTCCAAGTTTCATCTTACAGATCAACATCCTTATTTCAGCAAAACAAAGAAAGCCTATTACCAGCCAGCCACATGACATAACTATAGCAGAGAACCTTAGGATCTACAGTTGGAAGGTAACTAACTTAGAGTCATCTCAACCAAGCTCATCATTTTACAGAAAGAAGAACTGAGGCTCAGAGAGGTTGTGGCTTGCTTAAGAGTTGAGATTTGAACTCAAGTCTTCTGGCTCCAAAATCAGCACTTTCCCTACCCTAAGATATACCGTATTATATTATATTATGTTATATTATAATTACAAGCTTTTTCTGTGAGCTCCACCTCTGCTTACCAAGCCTAAAAAAAATTTTTTTTAGTTGCCTACAATATGCAAGGCATTAGACTAGACACTGAGGATACAAAACGCCAACAGCAACAACAAACAATTCTACAAAACAAAGACGGTGCTATGTGGTAGATAAAATAGTAGAGTCAATAACCCTTGTGTTCAAATCCTCGCTACTTGGGTGATACTGGACAAGTCACTCCTGCCATCTGCTGGTTCTCCACTGAACTGCAGCATCCAAAGATGCCACTGGTTCCTCACAGCAGGGGTACCATAAATAAGCTAAGAAGGTAAGGGGGCCATTTTCCCCTCCCCATAGGCCCTGAGGCCCTAAGACCCTGAGATATGTGCTTGTTTGGGGCTGTGTTGTTTATCCTTGTGTGGGGAACACAAAAGTGCAGGGACTGAAGGCCCCAACCGGGGAACTTGAAGCTTGAGTACTTTGGAACCTAGGATTTCAGGCAGTACAGTTGCATCCATCCCAACAGGAAAGCCCTAAGGACCCAAGGTCCCAGGATACAAGCCCAACGTGGCCTTTGGACTTGGAACTGAATCTTCCTCCCAGCCATCTCCCCCACTCTCCACTCCCACCCCCCACCCACACCTCCAGCAAAGGAGAGATAACACCCTGGAGGTTTGGGGGGAAATAGTTCTGTATTTGTTCTGGCTATACTTTTGAAGTAAATATTCCTCTATAGAAGGTAATATGACTGGTAAGGGCTTAAATGGAACTGGGGTGCATAGACTCCTAAAACTGGAGAAAACATAGTGAGGGCTTGGGCCAATGGAAGAAACAGAGAGACTCCCCCACCCCCTAAGATCACCAGAAAACCCCGGAGGAGGGGTAGAAATGTACCGGCTCTGCCTTCAGGCATTAGGGTGATCAAAATAATTGATATTATATCATACAGATCCTCCAAGGATAAGAATTGTGCTGATAAGGTGCATTTATACTTAACTTGTAAGTAGCCTACTATTTAATCATTTACTCCCACAGGAGCCTGATGTTAGGGAGTGCACATCTTCCATTTGTTCTGAGGAATAACAATGGCCTGGTAATAACAGTAAGTGAGATGTAAAGCATAGAACTAAATCTATGATCCCTTCACTCAGTAAACTCCGGTGGCTTCTTATTGTCTCCAGGAGCAAGTACAAAGTCCCTTGTTTGGGATTTAAAGCTCTTCACAACCTGGTCCCTGCCTACCATTCCACGATTCTTAGGCTTTCTTCCTATCTATGTGCTCTATGATCTGGGCATGCTCTTCTTCATATATAATACATACTATGTCTCCCTCTTCCAGAGCCAAACTAGTTACATCTCATAACTCAGGTTCTAGGGTGGCCTGAGGGGTCAGGGCATCTCTTCTACTACCAACGGTTCAAAAACTGGCTTTTCCCCTCCTCCCCCATGACTAGCAACCCTATTCTATTTGACCGCTTAACCTTAGCTAGCTCTTACAGGGGCAGCCAGATAGTAAAGTAGATAGAGTGTTGGGCCTGGAGTCAGGAAGATCCTCTTCCTGACTTCAAATCTCAGATATTTACTATCTGTGTGACCCTGGGCAAGTCACTTACCCCTGTTTGCCTTGGTTCCTCATCTGTAAAATGAGCTGAAGAAGAAAATGGCGAACTACTTGAGTACCTTTGCCAAGAAAACCCTAAGTGGGGCCATGAATAGTCAGATACCACTGACATAACCAAAAATGAAAACTTGACTAAAGAGGTTTAAGAACATTTGTTATAAAGCATTTCCCCAAATATAATATATTATCCCACAAGTACATTATTGTCCGAGGGAAAGAGGGTTCAGTATCGGATCACACAAGTGGCAAAGAGGTAACTCAAAGCTTCCCAAAGTCCTTCTGTTCAAGTCCTCATTATGTACTCTTCAGTTTTGAGGTAGATTTTCTTCAAGGTTCTCTGTAAAGCCTTCAATTGGCTCCTGATATGGATTCTGCCATTTAGCTGTTCCAGGGAAAATGGGGAACCTCATGGGGAGATGGAAAGCCTCAGATCTCCCAAACTTCCCAAATTCACAAAACAGGCCCCTGGTTAAAGGGGAAGGAAGGAGATTGAGGCCCAGACTGAGGCCTGAGGCTCTGCTTCTCCCTCAATCAATTCCTTCTCAGAGTTTAGCCTGAATATTCTCTCCTCCACGGTGCTTGGCACTCAAGTTTCCTGGATTCTGAAGTAGCTCACGAATTTTATACAGGCCCCGTAGGCCATTACAAAGGCCCTACACAATGAGAACAGACTTCCTTTAGCACCTAGTTGACATATTTTTTATTGCTTCAGGGAGGTGCCCAGGCCTTGGTCACAGATTATTCAGATTGAATGATCAAATGATTCAGTAAAGAAGATGTTCTCACTGATGTGGGTGGGGTGGAACCTGGAGTATGCTGGTAAATGTTTCTGAATTTTAAAAATGTACATATAACACACTTTTAAGTGTAAGCTGCATTATTACTATTTTCTCCATCGCTTTCTTAAGCCTAGAAATCAACAAAACAATAAATCAAGTTCTTATTTGTAGTGATTGTCACCTAAATACTCATATGAAAATTTAGCAATTAGCTCCCAAGTGCCCATATGACTTTGACATGCCCTTAGGGGGGACAATCAATGGACTCCCATCCTTACATATGCAAAATCGTAAAGTTTCACAGTTGAAAGGGAATTCTGATGTCATCTAGGACATAAGGTAAAAGCCCTTATTAAGCACCTACTCTGTACGAGGCTCTGTGCTAATGGCTTTGAGTTTGGCTAAAGGAAGAGCTGCACTTGAGGACCTAGAGGGCCACATGCAGCCTCCAGGTGCAGGTTCCCCACCCCCGATCTAATCCTTAGGAATAATTCCCATATTGTCCCCAAATCGGCTTCTTTATAACTATCATTTGTTGATCCTGGTCTTGCACTCAGAGCCCGAGCAGGGCCTGTCCAATCTGTCTTTCACATAGCAATCCTTCAAATATTTAAAGGCAGTGCTTATGTCCCATGAGTTTTCCCTTCCACAGGCTAAACCTCTGGTTCCTTCACCCAATTTTCTATTGCTTTGGTCCCCAACTTTTTCTTTGCATAGGCAACTCTCCATTCCTGGAATGTATTTCCACCTTTCCTCTCATTCTCAGAATTCTTATTTTCCTCCAACATTCAACTCAAGTGATTCTTTTCTTATTCACTCTTTCTGACACTTTTCTCTCTCTGTGTCTCTCTCTCTATCTCTCTGTGTCTCTGTCTCTCTCTCTTTGTCTCTCTCTCTCTCTCTCTGCCTCTGTCTTTCTCTCTTTCTCTTTCCCTTTCTATCTCCCCTCTATTTCCCTCTGTCTCTGTTTCTCTCTTTTCAAATTATCTTACCTCTACCTCTGTAAGGTAGAGGGGGAAGGCCTGGCACACTTACAGACCCCATCTCCAGGTGACGGATGCTGAGGAGCTATTTTCAAGAGAATTGTGATGACTGGATCACATGTGTCCATTCTATAACTAGTTCCAATTGGCTACCACATGTTTGGAGGAGCCTTTTTACATTGAATGCATATCTGGAACTGTTTTCAAAAGGACCTGATAAAGCATGGGCCCTGGAGTCAGGAGGACCTGAGTTCAAATCCTGCCTCAGATGTGTACTAGCTGTTGTGACCTTGGGCAAATTACTTAACCCTCATTGCTTCCAAAAAAAAAAAAAGACATGAATCAGTTCTGGACCACTTCTTTCTGCTGCATTCAAATCTGGGAAAGGAACTGACTTCTTTTCCAGCCTCCAATGATACCATATGATAAGGGGAAGGACCATAGGGCCTCCACCTACCCACAACATCATATATCCCCTGAGGAACAGGCCACCTTGGCCTTTTAATTTGTTCTTTTCCATGCTAGGTGGGGGATGAGGAGTATCTGGCTCTGAGGAATTCCAAAGCCTGGAGCAGAAGCCACAGGAATCCAGAAGTCCAGGAATGCAGGCTGGATGTTATGGTCACCCCAGCCTTGATGCTTTGAGGAGTATGAAGCATGACCCATCTGGCATGACCCTCGGAACTCCAGCCCAGAAGAAGCTGGCAATGATGCCAATTTTGGACGTGAACTTAGTGGGATCAATGCTATGCAGGGATTGCGTGAGCCTAGACCCAATCCCACCTCCACCCAGAGACTAAGATTGTATCAGGGAGATTATGCCCTGGAGATGTTGGGGGAGAATGTTATATATTTGTTCTTGCTATAGCTTTGAAGTAAATATTCCTTTGTAAAAGTTACCCAATGTTTAAGTGGCTAAATGGAGGCAGGGCTCTAGTTATTGGCCCCTAACAAATGGGATGAATACAGTCCGAGGGGGGCTCAATGCAAACTGAGACACAAAAGCTACCCACAAACCATTCAATGTACTCTAGAACTCTGAAAGGCAGATGAACTCTTCCTGGCCCTGACAGAGTAAGGCCAGAGCATATGCATTACACCGATATTTACTTATCTTTTATTGACTGAGCTGTGAACATAGATACATTCTCCTTCTAGTAGAATGAATGTCCTTTTTGAGGGCAGAGACTGTTTTTCAGTTCTGTTCTTGTATTCCAGTGTTCTGCACAATCTCTAGGATATAGTAAGATCTTAAATTGTTTGATGAATTGAACCGAAATGGATTCATGTCAGAAACTTTTGTGGCCTCTGACATAAGATAGTACCTGTATTATTAATATTCACTGATTGAGAAAATCTATATCAATTAAAAACAACTGTGAATTCTGTAATGCTTTTAAATGAATGTGTATTATATTAAACACAAGAGGGTCTACCTATAATTGGAAAATTATAAAAAGATAGGGACTGGACCAGTGGTTTCGCTAGTACAGGGAACTCAGTGATGAAGGAACTCTCTACAACAAAGCAGGCTGGGGTTTTCCCTAAGCAGCTTATAGTCTTACAGTTACCCAAAGCACTGAGAGTTTAAGTGACAGCCAGAATGTGTCAGAGGCAGGACCTGAACCCCGATCTTCCTGGCTCTGAGACCAGCTCTCTATCCTCTATAACATGCTACCTTTCTATTTGGAAAAAATAGTGATACAAACTGAACCGCCAGGTGGTGGTGGAAGGGTATAGAACCAGATGCCTGGTTCTTTAAAGCATCAGCAAGATCCAGGTGCATGCTGGATATCTTTCCCTCCTTGACTTCATCCATGACTTTTTCAAATGCCCTTGTGCCATCTGGAGGTATATATGTCCCTCAGTCATTTGTCTCATACCCCCAACCGCTGATCACACTCTTCCTTTGAGCAGTGGGCAATTCTCAATTATTCAAGCCTCCAATGCATATTTAAAACATATATTGAACCAAATTAGCCAAAGCGTAATGAAACAAAAGGATTAAGTTAACGTTACCACTTATTTACCTCTTTATAGAACCAAAAGTTCTAAGCTCCCACAAGATTTTTGAGCAATATGATTTTAGGAAAATTATTTTGTCAACTATGTGGGAAAGGAATTAGAGAAGGGGAAATTGGAGGGAGATATACATTAAACAAACTGTTATAATAGTTCAGGTGGCAAGTGATGAAGGCCTGAATCAGGATGGCAACTATGTCTGTAATGAGAGGGGGACAATATAGTTGACATTCTGATGGCAGGAACAAAAGGAGAGGAGTTTGGAAAAGGTGAGGACATATGGGAAGATTATGATTTGTTTTATACACAGTGATATTGGAGTGGTAGTGAGATAGTAAGGTAGTTACAGGCATGGGTCTGAAGTTCAGGAGAGTTAGAAAGATAAGGTCTGTATATATAAACTTGGGAATCATTTACATAAAGATGATAATAGAGACCATGTGTTCACCAGGGGAGAGAGTATAAAGAAAGGAAAGACGAGGACCCGGGAGAAAACCTGACAGAATAGGAGAGATATTACTTGGGAAATGAGAAAGCAGACAGTTAGGAAACTCCAAAGAGAGAAGTATCAGGAAAGCCAAAAATAGAGAGTATCAGGGAGGAGGGAGAGATCAGTGGTGTTAAAGGTACAGAGGGCAAAGACTTGGCCAATAAATCTATCTGCTTCGAGTCTACCTATTTTGTTACAAGGTAGGCTTCTGTTTTAAAATCCTCATTTGATTTGATCATTCCCACTAACTATTATGGCTTTTTCCAATGTATTTAGGCTTGAAGGAGAGGAGAGATATAGACCACTCCTTCCTTTCATGGCTAGGTACCTTGAAAAAGCCATCTACGTTCAGCACTTCCTCTCTTCTCAATTCTCCCTCGGCAATCTTTCACATTGGTGTTTTAGGAAGATGATTTTGTCAACCGTATGGAAAAAGGATCAGAGAAGGAAGGAACTGGAGGCAGGAACACTAATTAATTAATTATGTCCAAATGTCAGGTGATGAGGTTTCTGATACGGTCATTCAACTGAAAGTACCCTCTGAAGTAACCAATGATCAAGTCTTATTTGCCAAATTTAATGGCCTTTTTTATCCTTCTTTTTTGATCTCAATAAGCCTTTGACACTGTCAGTCATTCTTTTCTATGAGTTACTATGAGTTAAAGGAGAGATCCTTTAGGCGTTCATGACATTGGTCTCTCCTGCCTCTCTGACTACTCCTTCTCACTCTGCCTTCCTGAATTCCAGATTACATCCAGATTACACCCACTAATTGTGGCTGTCTCCTAAGGTTCTGTCCAAGATTCTCTTCTATTCTCCCTCTATACTATCTCACTTGGTTATTTCATCAGCTGCCATGGGATCAATTATCAACTCTATATGGGTGATTCCCAGATTATATACCCAACCCTATCCTGTCTCCTGAGCTTCAGTCTCACATCACCAACTTCCTAATGGACTCCAACTGGATATTCCATAGATATCTTAGGACTTAATATGTCCAAAACTGAACTCATTATCTTAGCCCACCCCCAAACCCTCCTCTCTTCATAACTTTCTTACTACTATCAAGGTACCACCATCCTACTCAGTCTTAAAGCCTTGGTGTCATCTTCAGTTCCTCATTCCATATCATTCTACCCCCATAGCCAATCTGTTGTTAAGTCCTGTCAATTTTACTTTACATCTCTTGTATACTCCCCTGTCTCTCCTCTGATTCTGCCACTACTTGGGAATAGGCCCTCATCACCTCAAACCTGAATTCTTACAATTGCTTTTGGTTGGTCTCCCTGTTTTAAATCTATCTTCTACTCAGTCACCAAAGTGATTTTGGTGACCATGTCACCTTTGGTCCCTTCCCCTCCCTACTCAATAATCTCCAGTGGTTCCCTATTAGTTCCAGGATTAAATATAAATATAAAATCCTCCTGGCATTTAAAACTCTTTATAACAAGGCTACTTCCTACCTTTCTATTCATCTTACACTTTACTTCCTTCGTTTATTCCACTATGCGTAACACCGGTTTTCTTGATATTCATCAGACGTGGTCTCTATCTCTCAATTGCATATTTTACTAGCTATTCCCCAAGCCTAGAATGCAGTCCTTTCTCACCTGCCATTCCTAGCATCTTCTTCTGACATTACCTCCTACTCATACTGCATATATATTGTTTGCCTTTCTTCATATTCCCAGCTCTTAGCACAATATTTGACTGTAAGCACTTAATAAATGCTTGGGGCAGCTAGGTGGTACAGTGGATAGACTGCAGTCAGGTGGGTAGGAAGAAAACTACCAGAGAGTGGTGTCTCACAAACCTAGAGAGGAGAGTTACAAGGAAGAGATAGTGATGAATAATGTCAAAAGCTGCAGAGACAGCAAAGAGAATGAGGATTGAGAAAGGGCCATTGGATTTGGCAACTAAGAGATCATTAGATCATTAGAGAGAGCCATTTCAGTGGAATGATAAGGTTGGAAGTCAGATTGTAAGAGGTTAAGAAGAGAGTAAGAGGAGAAAAAGTGGAAGCACCTATGATGTTCTTTTTTGGGAAAGTTAGCTATGAAGGGCAGAATATAGGACTAATGGGGGCAGAAGGATAAAGTCAGAGAGTTTTTGTTTTGTTTTCAAGATGAAAGAGACATGAGCATGTCTACAGTATACAGTAAGAAATAAGGCAGTAGACAAGGAGAGATTGAAAGTAAGTGAAAGAGTGCATCAACACAATGCCATGTAAGTATCTCAGAAGGACTTTTGCCCTTTAAACCTATTACTTTGCAAATATGGGAAAAGCAACAATTTAGCTCCTAGGGCAGGGAGGAATAAGACAATAGCCACCAACCCCTTTCAGTCTCTTCCTCTTCAGCCCCTCTATTTTACATGGACCCATGCAATTTACACAGGAATCGTGGGAATTGAAAGAAGTTGAAAGGAATTTCACTCTTAGTCAAATAAGAGTTTGTACTGAAAGAACATGAGCAGCAAAAAAAAAAAAAGAATTCAAAAGACAAAGGGCATGAGGACTTTTCTTTCTATCTAACTAGCTGGGTCCATCTGGATAGGGTTCTGTCTATAGCTCATAAAGTCTGTAGCCTTAAACTCTGAGCTTTTCAGAGTTGAAATCCTACCAGATGCTATTTCTGTTCAAGAAATAAGCCATACCTGGTAGCTGAGAGCAAGAGCAGCCCAATACGAATGTGCATCAGAGAGCAGCCCAATGTGAATGTGTATCAGAGAGCAGCCCAGAAGTCATCTTAATGGTGTTACCAGAGGCTCTGTAGCATGAGAGGTTTGGGTTACCCTGGTTATACATGGTCCCTGCATGTTTCCCTCCCACACTGGTGGTGTGCTAACTTGTGGGAGAGTATAGCCCTGTGTATTTTGGGGAAAGGATCTTTATTGCCACTTATTTTGATGAAATGTCATTTGCTCTGAAATAATGTTACATGTTGTTGGGTTCTTGCAAGTCATGAGTCTGAATAGATGCAAACCTACCAAGTACTTTGAGCTACAATAGCTTTCTGTGGGCTCATGTGTGAGGACAACCAAGGCAATACACAAATAGAACACAGGTATAAGTTCAATAAGAGATGGAGTTGAGTAGGGAATAGAAAATTGGCCTTGGAATCAGGAAGCCCTGAGCCTTTGACACAGAATAATTGTGGGACCAAAAGCAAGCATTTAATTGCTCATTGCCCCAAGGAGTACCGGCTTTGGAGGCAGAGGGGTTTTGTGGTTGGTTGTTTGTTGGTTGTCATTGTCCAGTCATTTTCAGCTCTGTCCTACACCTGGTGACCCCACTTGGAGCTTTCTTGGCAGAGATACTGGAGTGGTTGGACATTCCCTTCTCTAGCACATTTGACAGATAAGGAAATTGAGGCAAACAGAGTTAAGTGATTTCCTCAAGGTCACACAGCTAATAAATGTCTGAGGCCAGATTTGAACTCAGGAAGATGAGTCTTCTTGGTGCTCTATCCACTGTGCCACCTAGCTGCCCCTTGAAGACAGAGGACCTAGATTCAAAATCTACCTCTGACAGGTATTACCTGTGTGACTTAGGTGAGTCAATTAACTTCCCTGAGCCTCAGTTTCTTCATCTGTAAAATGAGAGGGTTAAATTAGATGGCCTCTGAGATCCTTTCCAGCTCTAAATCTATGGCCCCATGGTCTTAAAGTTACTGAGAAGCTGCTGGTCTGCATATTTGGAGAGAGTAAAGACATATTCTATGTGCATATATGTGTGTATATTTATCTCCATATATACATAAGTATCATATGTCTTTACTCTCTCCATATAATATATATTACATATATTCATATGTATATAAATATGTGAATATATTTACACATATATTTACATGTGTGTATATATTACAGAATTCACTTCTGTTTTACATGGTTTTTTTTCATTCATAGCATGAGGTCATAACAATATCTACAAATGTTGTTTTATTTTGTTTTGTTTTTGATATATAGTATAGTATTACAACTATTGAAACAAACATTTGGCTTTTCTTGCATATAAATGAAAGTAGGACTCATTTTGACAAGGGCTGAAAGTCCTGGTATTTATATTGACTTCTATTATTACCTATATTGACCTATGTTATTACCTTCTGTCTTAATGAATTCCTGTCAGCACTTGCCCCAATTAGAAAGCAATTAGCTAAAAGAATGTCAATTGTTATCTTTTTTTTCAATTGCCAATCTTTCATGTTACCAGGAAAATTGCCAATTCACAGTCCACTAAAATAGAATTTATTGCTTGTAGTGACTCAGACAGAGCTGGCAAAAAAAAATCTCTTATGTAGTTAAGAACCAATTCAAATGACATTTCTATTATCCTATGTTTCAACAATTCAGCTAGCAGATGCTGTGGTGGTGAAAGACCAACACAAGCCCAACAACAAGAATGCTGCCAGCACAGATTCATTTGATCTGCTTTACTAAGGAAAGCAATGTTAATGGGTTGACAAGCTTATCTCAATCCAACATACAAATATCATTCACTTAGTTCAGGGGGAAAAGTCAGCACCCTGAACTTCAGGGCAAATACAAACAAAATACAAACATACATTATAAACAGACCAAATACAATTCATAGTTACCAAGAAACCAACATCTGAGTTCGGGAGCCAGGGAGCTCATAACAATGGCTGGCCCAGAGTCACCTGCCACTCCTTCTGTGGCTCAGAGCCCCAAGCAAACAGCTCTGTTCTCTCTTTTTCTACAGTCTTTGGATGTCATCAAACATCTGAGCCATCAGAACTTAGGTGCATACTATTGGCTCTGGTCTTAGCAACTCCCTTTAGGGCCCTTCCCCCAGGGCTTCATGCCCACATTGGCTTAGCACCTACTAGATAGGGGTTTGGGCCTGGGGCTTTCCACCTAGTAAGGCTCAAAGACAATCATTCTAAAACAGTAAGAAAGTCCCACCTTAGTTACCAATACATCCTATTGCCTTTCTTCAGCCCGCTTCACTCCTTTCATGCATGGACTTCTCTCAGACTACCTCTCATTTGTTTTATTTGAGTCTGTCATATCTTCCCTAACAGACTATAAGCTCCTTGAGAGCTGGCTCCAAAGCATTTCACTCCTCTGGGCCTCAGTTTCCCTTTCTATAAAATGAGGTAGTTGGACCAAATCATTCCCTTCCAATTTGCTGCTGCACACTGTGATTGAAGCAACCAAACTCTGGAGATGAAAGAGAAATGCCTTCAGTTTTTGCGGTCTTGCTGTGGTCTCCACTGGGAGCCAAAAGAGTTGAGATAAACTCTGAGCTAAGCGTTAGAGAGGTGAAGTCCCTGAAGGTGGAGATGAGACCCATCCTATTTCAGATGGAGACCAATGACATAAGGACAGAGCAGTACTGTGCTGGCGGGTGAGAAGACCTATTCAGACCCCTGGCTAACATTTCCCTATTTTAAAGCTTTCACTTTTCCATAAACCATGGACAGCAGCAGCTCCCACCTTTAATGCTTTTCAGTGACCTGCCAATGTAGGAGTTTTGTGGGATGGTTGTATGAAACATTCCAATAGTTTCCTTCGAATTTTGCTACGTCCAACAAACGATGTAGCCAAAGAAAATCCGATTGTAAAGGGTTTAAAGTTTAAACAGAGCCAGAAGTTTTTACCAAGTGTGTTGGGGTTTAAGGAGCTTGAGTGGGTCGCCATCTAGTGGAAAGAAAACATAAATTAGATTCCCTAGCTTGTTAATGGAATAACGTCCTTATGTAGGCTTTGTGTAGGCTTATGGAAGGAAGATAGAAGTTGGTTGACCAGGTTGCTATTGCTGCTGCACTTGGGGTTACCCGGCATAACCGTTAGATGCGCGCTCACAGTTTGCACCTGCACAGTTTGCATAGCAGAAACAATGATTTGTAACAGGAGAGAGCTTATAAATATGAGGGGAGGTCAGTGATGATATAGTTACATTTAAAAAAAAAAACACAACACCACCACAAAATTTTTTAGAGAGAGACAAAACAAGGCAGGAAAACACAGGAGCAGAAGAGATAAGGGACATAGAGGTGTCTGCGCCGGGTGTTGCTGTAATTCGTGTGCTAATGACTTTAGATGCTTTTCTTTCAGGATACCAGCAGATTTGGGGCTCCCATGAGATATCAAATACAGCTTTCATTAAAAGAATGAGCGAATGAATAAAGATCACGGTCCCTTTTGGTGGCCTTTCTTGTTGCCAAATTGTAAAGGGAGGTCTTTGTTTCAGATCCGTAGAACGGGACGCGCTTGCTAAATGCGTGTGGACATCGATCAATGGACATCAGTCAGTCCTAGGGATGAACCTGAGACGCTGCTACGCTACCTGCTTTGGACACTAGAAAGGGAAGATGAGTCACTAGGGAGGGGCATCTCCAACTTTACAGATGAGGAAACTGAGGCAAAGATAGGTTAACCGATTTGCCAGAGGTCCCACAGCTCAGGTCTTCTTCTGACCCTGAGTCTCTCTATCCTCCTTTCACAAGGTTAAACTTCCGGCAGGATAAATCTGGGGCCAGGGTAGCCGCAGCAAGCGGGAGAGCAAAGGGTTGGAACAGAGGGAAGGGGCGCGGTCTGAGTCCGGTGCGCCCTCCTTTAAAGGGCGTGGCCTGAATCCCGCCGGAGGGAGGAGAGAGCTTGAGTGTCCTCTTAAGGGGTGTGGTTTGAGGGCCCTCCCACACCCCCTATGAGTGTGTTTTCGTCATAGGGAGATAGGGTTGAGGAATTATGGTAACGCCTTTGGGAAGGGACATGGCTTGGGTCTAGCGGGAGCGGGGAAGCGCTAGGAGAGCCCTTCGCCGGAGGCAAGGTTTGCAACTTGAAGGTAGTAGTCGACCATAATAGGAAAGGGGTGTGCCTGGTATCCGGTGACGTTGGGGATGGCGAGAGACGAAGGCGAGGGGGCGGGGCTTAAGTCCTATGGGACAGCTGGCGTATGGCGAACTTTCGTTGGGGGGGGTAGTTTGAGTCTTGCTTGAGCTCCGCGGGAGGAGGAAACGCGGAGAGGATTTTCCGTAAGGGGCGTGGTTCATGTCAAGCGCGAGGTGGGGTTGGGGAACTGAGAGAGGGTCATTGCGAGAGGCGTG
>CM053626.1:300545364-300566386 GCA_028646595.1 Phalanger gymnotis | reverse complement strand
TCCTCCTCCTAGCAGCCGGAACCGGAAGCTACTGCCCCGCTCTTGGGCCCATAGCCCTCCGGTCTTTCGGCTCCTCTCACCTTTGGATCGCTGGCGGGGGGCGGGGGTGGGGTCTTGAGCTTCTTCAGTCCTGGGGGCGGCGGCGCCTGAGTTCTGGAGCCTGAGCCATGGAGCCCTCAGCGCCAGCGCTGACCGAGGAGGACATGGCCGAAGTAAAGAAGGATGTGAGTGGCGGGGGCCGGGCCGGGGCTGGGCGGGGCAGCTTCGTACCCCAGGGCGCCGAAACTCCCAGGGGAGCTGGGCGGGGGGAAGCCCCGGATTTTCCGGGCACTCTAGAGAAAGACCCCTCCCCCCCAGGAGGTGTCCCGGAGTCAAGAAGACCCGAGTTCAAATCCTCATTCCGGCACTTGCTGGACAAAAATCACTGAATGCCTCGGTTTCCCCCACTGTCAAATGGGAATAATAATAATAGCCCCTACCTCCCAGGGTTGCTTATGAGACCAGCTTTGTGATGTGCTTAGCACAGTGCCCACCCCATAGTAGACTCGATAAATACTTCTTTCCACGGCTGTGCCCCCTATAGCATTATGGATTTTGGTTGGGCTCGGGGACCTTGGAAGGAATCTAATAAAATAATAATAACCAGCATTTGTATAGAGCTTTAAGGTTTGCACAGAGCTTTGGGAGATCATATTTGATCCTCCTAAGGTGGGGTCCTGGGAGGCAGGAGCTGTTAAACTGAGGCACCTGGAGGGTGTGGCTCGTTGGGGGTCGCCGGGTTAAGCGTCCGAGGTCCGGTGTGAAATCAGGTGGGCCTCACTTCAGACCCAGCTTTTGCCCTGCATCATGCCACTTCTGTGCCATCCGATCAAAACATCACAAATCTGGGCCTGTAAGGGATCTCAGGAGGTCATCCAGCCCAGCCCCCCCCCATTTTCCGGATGAAGGAACTGAGGCCCACAGAGATTAAGTGACTTAACCAAGGTCACACAGGTGGCAGAGTTGGAGTTCAGACTCAAACTCTCTGGCCCCAAATCGCGTTGTCTTCGTGCCTTTTATGCTGGCCTAGTTTCACTGTTCTTTGTCGAGTTAGTTCCCAAGGGACCTTTTTCACTATGGTTGTGTCTACTCTCTCTGAAGCACCAGCACCCTATTCCTTTTATACAGGAAAAACACAGTGCTGCCTAATTGTTAAAAATGGGCTCGCGATCCATTATTTGTTATTGGGATTCTTGAACAGCTTGGCCTGTGCTTTCTGATTCTCCTGATCATCTTTCCCTTTGCACACGCAGTTCAGTCGCCAGGCTAGCTGACAGGTCTGAGATACCCTCAGTGCTACAGGAGCTAAAACCCTCTTGAATTAGTAAGACCTGGCAGCTGTCTCTAAACTAGAGCTGAGAATCGTTATTAGAATATCCAAAGTGGAAAATGAAAACGACATCCCTCCATTGACCATGGGATGCCCCAGATGTGGAAAGCCCTTATCCCCAGAGGCAGAACTAGCTCCTGGTACTAGGAATTCCTCTAAAGAAAACTCCTACCCATTTAAATGAGACCTTTGGTCTTTCTAGCCTGGGGAAGAAGAGCGGCTGAATTCATACAATTGAGGATAGAAATATTGCCTCAAAAATATCAATATAATGATTTTATTTCTACAAACTGTAAAATATGCAACAGCTGACCTTCATAGACACTAAAAAGTAGCATAGGTATTAATGCTTTGTTATAATGAAATGTATTATAATCTAGTTTACGTGTTTCCCTTTGTTTTTCATGCAAGTGCTTGCCTGCTTAGATGTCTAAGCGTGAGTAATAATTATCCATCATTTTGCATCTTATTGTTTAGAAATGAAAAAAGAAAAGCTTAGCCAGCATTCTAATTTGGTGGTCCTCATGTAGTATTTGTACATTGAATTCATGGAATTCTGGAGCTAGATGGGAGCTACTGTATTCCAGCAGTAGAGCTTAGCACAATACCTGGCAAATAGTAGGCTCTTAGTAAATGTTTGTTGAAATGTTTTTTGATTTGATGGATTAGGAAATTGAGGCTTACAGTGGCAGTGACTTGCTCACAGTCACGCGACTGGTTAGTGGCAGATTCAGGACTATAAGCTTGTTTGATGTTCTTTCCCTTACCCTTTGCTTCCTTTGAACAGATATGCCAGTAATCCTGGGACAAAATGAACAAAGGTTAATTCTAGTGTCTCCTTTCAAGACTAAACTACTTTGTCTCAAGGCCAAAGTTTGATTCAGTGCTTTTGACTCACTCTAGAAATAGCCATGTCCCTTACCTGTCCCTTTTGGAGGAAATGATTGGAATTCAGAGCCCATAGAACTACTTTAGAAAGCCTGTTAGTGTTTTCAGGTGTCTTAGTATCATAGATTGATAGCTGCAGAAGACCTCACAATTCATCTAGTAGTCTCCTTCATCTCCCTTTCCCTACGGCCCTTTCCTTCTTCCTTTGGACTTGGATGTCATATTGTAAAAGGAAAATAAATTCACAGAATATTTTAGAAGCTTAGGTATATGACCTTTTATTTGTGCATTAGTGTCTGCCAAGTGCATTGAGAGTACAAAGATGAATAAAAGCCCAGCAAGGGTGGGGAACCTTGGGGGACCTCAAGGTCACATGTGGCCCTCCAGATCCTCAAGTGTGGCCCTTTGCCTGAATCCAGACTTCACAGAACAAATCCTTTTAAGGGCCAAAGTCAAAGGGCTTCACTCGAAGATCTAGAGGGCACATGCGGCCTTGAGGCCCCCACATGGTCCCCACCCCTGGCCCAGAGACTCGAAGTTTAGTAGCTGAAATAAAGTAGATACGGAACTAACGAATACAAGACAGTAAATAAATATATAGTTCTCTTTCAAAACTTTCATAAAATCCAATCTTGTATGTGATTATCCTTCCCCCTCTGCATAATTCCCTGTTGTCCTTGGCTCTGGCAGGAGGGGCCAAGATGCAGGTACAAATTGAGTAATTAGAGTATAGTGTTCTGTATGTTGCAAATAATAACAATGACAAAAAACCCTGTGAATTATTTTAACATTCAGCAATTATTTGGGGACTGCATAGGTGAATAGATGATAAATCCAGACCCCAAAGAACTTACAGATAGATCAGGGAGATGAAACATACACAGAATTGTAGCATGAGGCCAAATGATATAAAGAGTAAGTGGTCGAAGTTTGGTTTTTGTTCTTTTTTAAATAATGTATTGTTGTTTCGTAGATTTTTTTTTAGCCAATCTTTTATATCAGGACTTGGAATCTATGACTTTTTCTCAGTCCTCAGCTGTCTTGACTTCTCTTTACCATTTGATCCAGTTGATGAGCCTCTCTCTTTGGATACTCTCTCCTCTGAGTTCTCCTGACATTGTACTCTCTTGGTGGTTCTTCTACCTGTCTAATCTCTGCTCATTCCCCTTTGCTGGATCATCATCCATGTCTCAGCCCTTAACTGTGGGCATACTCACAAGGCTGTGTCCTGGATTCTTTTTTCTTTCTCTACATTTTCTCTTACTTGGTGACCTCATTAACCGCCTTGAATTCAATCATCATCTCTGCAAATGACTCCCCAATTTATGTATGCAGCCCTTTTCCTTCTCTTCCTACTTAACCAACTGGCTATTGGATATTTTGAACTTGGTATTCTCTAGGCATCTAAAATTAAAAATGTCTAAAGCAGAACTCATTACCTTTTCCTCCCCCTCTCGCTAACTTCCCTATTTCTGTCAGGGGCACCACAGTCACACAGATTTGTAGCCTTGGTGTCATCTTCAGCTCTAATAACCCTAAAACAATTTTTTTCACATTGAATTAAGAAAACTTTAGTACTGAAATCACATTTTCTGTGACCTTTCTACCACTTGAGGCTTTCTTGGGAAAAGTTGCAATTAGAGATAAATATAACAGTGGAATTAGTTGAAACAAGTTTCAAAACAGTGAAAATGTTGTATTAAAATACATCCCCCACATAGGTACTTCAGAAAGTTGTGAGTCATAACATTGTAAAGAAATGAAGAAAGTGAATTTTGGTGAAGTTCAAGTTTTTTTCTTCTAGAAATGCATACTTAATTCTAGCAGTGGTTATTTAGTGTATCGTTAAATAAAACAGAACCTATGAATAGATTTAAAAACTGTATTTTGAATAAAAGGTGGCTTTCTGCCTCTTCTTAATAGCAATTGAGAGCCTTCTAGGCTTTCAGGCAAAGAAATTCAGCTTCATTGTAAAAAGAATTTGCTGTGTATTTCTAAACCAGCTCACCCAAAAAAAAAAAATTCTATGTTCTCTTTCATTTTAGTTAGAGGTGGGTAGCAAAACCAAGAAGCTGCATTATGTAGCCTGCTTTATCAGATCATGTTGGTACCCTGGCAGGCAGGCAGAGTAGATGGTATCACCTAGTCTAGACAGATAGAGCATCAGCCTGAAGCCCCCTTATTGGTATATGGACAAAACTGGCTCAGGCATAGAAGTTAGTTAGGTCTGTTTGCAAACCAAGGAGAAGTGATGGGCAGGGAAGCCTGCTCTGCAGATCCCACCTGGGTCTTTATACAGTAAGCAGGAAAAATAAGAGAATTTGCCAAAGCTCGTCATTAACATTGACAGCTATGCTCTCAGTAATCATAAAAGCATCTCCAAGGAAGGGACATATGTCAGTGATGGACAAAAATAAACCAAAATGGTATCAAGCCTCTCTTCCCTCTGGCTTCTCTATTTGGTGTTTCCTGTAGGGTGGTTGTTCTGTTTGCACGTGAATGCCATGCTGAGTCTGGGTACTTCTGATGAGATTCTTTTACCTGCTTGAATCTCTTACAGAATTCTGCTTTGATAGTATTCCATCTTTATTAGAGCCTATACAAGGGAGTGGATGATGGAAGTGGAAAGGGTGTAAAAGATGTTGCACTAAATAAAATCATCAGAATAAGTAGAATTAATTGCACATAGAAGAGGGATATAAAGTGAGCGAATTCAATTCAGTGAACATTTCTGAAGCACCATGGAAGGCTAGGCTCCAAGGT
Source organism: Phalanger gymnotis (assembly GCA_028646595.1). Lineage (NCBI taxonomy): Eukaryota > Metazoa > Chordata > Mammalia > Diprotodontia > Phalangeridae > Phalanger > Phalanger gymnotis. Next base: position 300,561,366 of record CM053626.1, on the reverse strand, counting down.
TACAAAGGCCAAAAAAAATCCCCAGACAGTTGCCCTCAAGAAGTTCATGTCCTACTTGAGGGATACAATATGTATACAAAATAATTTCAGGAGAGAAAGATCACTGACAACTAGAAGGAACAGGAAAGTTGGCATAGAAGGTAGGTAGCACCTGAACTTACCCTTGAAAGAAGCTAGAAAGCCCAAGAGGTAGAGTTGAGGAGAGAGTGTATTCCAGGCAGAAGCAGGAAATAATGCTGAGTTTGAGGACTGGTTATTAGCCTGGTTTGATGGTAATGCAGTCTGTGGGGAAGGGAAGGTAACATAAAATCAGTCTGGAAAGAAATGGGTGCCAGATTGTGGAGAACTCCTAAAATATCACACTGAAGAGTTTGTGTTTAATCCTAAAGGCAGTAAGGATCCATTGAAGAATTTTGTACGGGGCAGTGATGTAGTTTGTGTTTTTTGAGAATCTTAATCTGTGCACTTTGTGGAAGATAGGTTAGAGATGAGAGGCTAGAAGTGGGGGTGCCCATTAGAAATCTGTTATAGTAGTTCAAATAAGATATAATAAGGGCTATGTGAGTGGAGAGAAAGGGAAGATTTGTAAGAGATTAGGGTGGTGACATCAAAAGAAATTGGGAAGTTGAAGACAGGATTTAGGGACGAAACAAGTTCATTTTAGGACCTCCTGAGTTGAGTTGTCATCAGGGCAGTTAGGTAGAAATGTGCCACAGGCATTTCTAAACCAGTCCTCAGGGACAACTTGAGACTGATGATGATCTAGATTTTTTTGAAAGTTCTCTGGACAGAGGTGGCAATAGAGCTAAGTGAGGGGATGAAGTGGCCAAGAGTCTAATGTCTAGATCACAGAAAGTGCAATCCCACTGTGCTTGCTAGTGGTCGAACAGTGGTTAGAATATGTTTAGTTCATATCACTACATTTCACTAAGAGGGACGTGGGCAATTTAAAGTGAATTCGGAGGACAGTGACCAGGATGATGAAGCATCTTATAGTTGAGGAAACTAGAGATAAATAGCCTGAAGAAGAGAGGGCTCTTGTGAAGGAGGAATGTTTATGAACCATTGATTCAGATAAAATTCAATGGTTTAAAATTTTAAAGGACACGAGAATACTATTGTGCTATAAGAAATGATGAGTAGGCAGACTTCAGACAAACCTGGAAAGACTTACATGAACTGATGCTGAATGAAGTAAGCAGAACCAGGAGAACATTGTACGCAGTAACAGCCACATTGTGTAATGACTAACTTTGGTAAACTTAGCTGTTCTCAGCAATGCCAGGGTCTCAGAGAACTCCCAAAGACTCATGCTGGAAAATGCTGTCCACATCCAGAAAAAGAACTTTGGAGTCTGAATGCAGATGGAAGCTACTATTTGTTTTCTTTTCTTTTGTTTCTTGTTTGACGTGGTTCCTACCATTGGTTCCAATTCTTCTTTCCAACATGACTAATGTGAAAATATGCTTAATATGAATGTATATGTAGAGCCTATATTAGATTGCATGCCATCTTGGGGAGGGGAAGAAAATTTAAAATATAGAATCTTATGGAAGTGAACATTGAAAACTAAAAATAGATTAATTTTACTACCAAAGTGGTAGAGAAACCTAAAATACTTACCATTTCATTAAAAAATGAAGGGACCCAGAACTTTTTAAAGTTTACTAATACTGTTTTTTCAAACATCATCTAATGTTACATTTTTTCTTTTTTCTGCTTGTTGTAGTGTGAAGAAATACTCTATTGTATTATGACTTAGTTATTAAATTTGCAAAGTAGGTTCTAATTTTTTAATATTTTGATAAAAGATAGCCCCCAAACAGTGAGCAGATTAATTTTAGTTGAACTTAACATTCTTCAAAAAAAGTTTTCTACTTGGTCCCTTTTTAGATTGTTAAATTTATCTTCTTTGAGTAATTTCTTAACAATAATTCCAAAAGATTCCAAGCTATATAACTCATTTCATCTGGTTTCAGCACTGTTTTATTCCAAAGCTACATATAGTGCTTTGAAAAGTTTTGCTTTGAAGGTGATTGTCTTTTTAAAAAGTTCATTTATAATGAAAAGCTCTACCTAAAAAATTAATCTGAATATCTTTCCTTTTTTCTTCTTTAAAAGTAGTGACTATTACATATCATACTAATGAAAATACTCTTAAGGAAGTAGGATTCTATCAGCAGATTAAGTGGCTTGTCTGGTATCATGCAGCTAATAAGTGTTAGAGTTGGGATTTGAACCAAGATTTTCCAGATTATAAGCCCAGCATGATATCCACTAGGCTCCATGGCCTCTATATTATATTCTAATTAATGATCTCATGGATTGTGATTTTAATTCTACTCATACAAATTGCAGCCTCTCCATGCCTGTCCATCCCTCTGTGATTCTTGTCCATGGTCTCCCCGTACATTTATCACGAGCACATTCTTCCCATTACCATTTAGGTATTTCTGTGGAGCGTGATTGCTGTCCATCTGTTCTCACTCCTCTCTTAATGCTGCTGCTCATAATTCCCACTGTCCTTCACTATAAGATTTTTATAAATAAGTTGACATTCTAAACTAGTTCTTGCAGACCAAAATGGTTTTTAGATTCTTTTGGTCTCATGGCATTTGTTTTACAGAGTTAAACTGCTATTTAACTCATTTAAATATACTAGTTTGGAGTTTTAATTGCATACCTTAACTTCTTATTTTTAGTCTTAAGGTTTTGTAATGATTTTGATATTTGTCCTAACAAGACAGTAGTCTGACTCTACAGAGATGATTGAGGAATGACTCTTGCATCAGTAATGAGTTGTTTTCTATTTGCCGATATATAATCACGTGGTTGGAGCAGCTATTTGGGGATTTGTTGTGGGGTTTTTTTTTGTTTTGTTTTTTGGCAATGTTACTTGGTGTACCACTTCATTTACTTGCCTCTACATTCAGACCCTGTGAAGCATCTTTCCATTTAGCTGCAACTTCTTTTTGTTTCCTGCTTTCATTTATATCCACAATGTCAAGAGTGATAGGATTTAGTTCCTTAAATTCAGCACATCCAATCAGTTCTACCTTTTCTGACAATTCTACCTGTTGAGGATCTCTCACTTCTCTCTCATCCTTACCACGCCATGCCGGTCATCCTTATGGAAACCCTTATAAAGATGTGTTACAGTCAATGTAGAATTCTCTAACAGAATTCAACAATTAAGGGAGGGCTGTGAATTACTCCATTTTTAAAATGTGCATAAACATTCAACTATTGGTCTTCAAGATGTGAGATCCTTGTCCAGTAACTTAGGGGACTTTTTATTTAATGTGTACTATTGGTCAGATTTGATCCTGGTATTGCTACTTAGTTTTCTTGGCTACAAAGTATAATCCTAATTAACAATTTTATACTGATACGTTTTTGAACAAAAGAAAAACCAGGTAAGAATGTGTGACCAGATCTGTGTAAATCTATTACCATTACAGGAAAAAAATACCTAGTAACACCTTCTTGTTATTTCTTACTTAATTTTGTTTTTTCCTTATTCAAAAAGCATTCAGTGACTTCAGTTGTCCCAGATTCTTCAGGCTGACTAAAAAGACTCCCCACACACTCATCAATTTGCCTTTGTGGTCTTATATCCTATTATGTTTTTTATATGGCCACTGCACTTCACTCCCTAAATCGACTCCACACTTTCCTTCCCATTCCTTGGCACTTCTTCCCTAGAAATCTTATTCTTCATCTTCTGAATCCAACTTTAAAACCCACCTCACATTCTGCGTCCTTCATGGCACCTTCCTGCATTCTCCCATACTAGAAATGATGTTTTATCTCTCTGAACTTCAGTAACTTCCTGTTATGCTTCTTACTGGACTTAGAAAATATTTTATTGGTTATCTTTCATTTGTACATCACATCCATTTCTAAGAATATCCCTTCCTGCTATTTTAACCATAGTCATCCTTTGTAATAGAAGGTAAAAAGAGAGGGAAAAACCGTTCAGTAAAACTAACCAACACATCAGCCCAGGCTTACAATATGTGCAGTATTCCCTGTCCAGAATCTCCCCTTCCCCCACCCTCCAAAAAAAAGGACAAGGAATTGCATCCCTTCCTGTTCTAAGGCCGAGCTTCATCATTATAATTACATAGTGTTATTTTCAATTACTTCCTTGTACTTTCTATATACTTTGTTGTGATTATTGTGTGTATTGTTTTCCTGATTCTGCTTCCTTCACTTTGCATCAGCTCATATAAGTGTTCCCTTGTTTCTCTTTGGTTTTGTATTCATTTATTACAGGACATTAATATTCTCTTACATTCATGTGCCACAGTTTGTTTAGCCATTCCCCAATTGTTTCTAATTCTTTAGTACTCTGAAAAGTTCTGTTACAGAAGTTCTATTATTTTGGAAAATATATGTGACCTTTTCTTTTCATCATTGACTTCCCTGGCATATATGTCTCACAGTGGGATGTTTCAGTCAAATACTACAGACATTTAATCACTTTCTTAGTATAATTCTAGTTCACTTTCTGGAATGGTTGAATCAACCCATAGCCACCAATAGAGTATTGGTGTATCACAATTGTTCCAACATTGACTTTTTCCATCTTTTGTCATCTTTACCAGTTTGTTAGGTGTGAGGGGAATCCACAGAGTTGTTTTTATTTGCATTTCTCTTACTCATGACTTGTAGTACCCTTTCATCTGGTTAATATTTTTCAATTCTTTGGAGAATTTTTTATCTGTATACTTTGACCACTTATCTGTTGGGTTATGACTCTCTTTTTGTGCTTTTGCATTACATTACTTATTTATCCAACTAGATTATAAACCTATGAAAACGAGGACTATGTCTTATTCATCTTTGTACAACCCTCCACCACCCCCCAAACCTCCCTACCCTATCCCCCCGCCCCGCTGCCCAATCTAAGCTACTGCCTTGCACATAAGAACATAGTACCATAGAGATAGAAAGAACCTTAGAATTCTTTTTTCCAACCTGGAACATTTTACAGATGAAGAAACTGAGGAAACAGTTTTCCTTCTGCCTAAGAGCCAAACAGCTAGTTATGTAGTAGTAATCCATATTTTTTTAACTAAATTGGATTTTTTTTTTTCCAGCATTGGTATGCAGGGTAGTTTGGTCCTTTTTCTGTTATCCTTTAGGATTAGATAATGGAAAGACAAAGTTAATGGAGCAGTAATTTTTCCTGAATTCAGAAGGCACTTCAAGATCTTAAATACTTTAGAGTAACCATATGCATCAGTCATCAAAGCAAGACAATGGTTTTAGAAGATTTCCTACAGATAACTGGTCAGGCAAATTAATTTTAGTTACTAGAATTGGTTCTGCCTTCTATGTAATTTATGTTCTTGGTCTAGGGTTGTGGTCTGTTCTTTCCCCCTTCCCACCCCAAATCTCAGTGCTTGCCTTCTGAAATTGTCAACTATTTCCTGTATCTATATACAGATAGATAGATTGATATCTTATATGTACGTAGTTGTTTGCATATTGTCTCCCCCATTAGACTGCAAGCTCCTTGAGAGCAGGGGCTCGTTTGCCTAGTTTTGTATCCCCAGTACTTAGCACAGTGCCTGACACGTAGTCAGATACTTAACCATAAAATGTTTTCTATTTAAGATAACCTTAAAATATGTTTTATATCTTTTAGGCTTTAGAAAACCTGAGGGTTTATTTATGTGAAAAAATCATAGCTGAGAGACATTTTGATCACCTACGTGCAAAGAAAATACTCACTAGAGAGGACACTGAAGAAATTTCTTGCAGAACGTCGAGTAAAAAAAGAGCTGGTAAGCTGTTGGACTACTTACAGGAAAACCCTAAGGGACTTGACACTCTGGTTGAATCTATTCGACGAGAGAAAACACAGAGCTTCCTGATAGAGAAAATCACAGATGAAGTGCAGAAGCTAAAGATTGTCAAACTTGAGTATCTGAAAGGTAAGTTGATGTGCATGTACAAGAGGACAAGTTAAACAGGAAAAGGGAAAAACAAAGCAGTTCGCTCAATGGAGTTGATTTCTTTTCCCCTTGGTTTTTAACCCAAGAATTCCACTAGGATTTCCTTTTCTGTGTTAGAAAATTTTATTAGGTTGACAAAATAGAAAGCTGTTGGGGGATTTCTATTTAATCACAGCTTGCTGTGCATGGATTTAGTTATACAGCTCTTCCTCCCAGATCAATGTGGGGTGAAACGTGTAATATTAGGCCTACTTTACAAGTGAAGAAACACAATTAGATTTGGTCAGTGACTTCCCAAAGGCACAGGACTAAGTGTAAGGTACAGGACTTCCGAGGCCTGTGTTGTGGAACTGCAGCTCCTCCATAATACAACTAAATGGGATCCTAGTTTACTTAGTGGGTCAGTAGAATGTTTTGCTGGATAGGGACTAGACCTGAAGTTTTTCATTACTGTAGGGAGCTCCCAAATGAGCAGACTCTGTTTGCCAATGCAGTTTGACCTTTGAAACTTAGAGTCTTTGAGAGCTGAAGCGCCTTGCCCAGGATCCTACAGCCAGGATGTGTCAGTTCTTCCTGGCCTTTTGGCAGGCCCCCTATCCACAGGAATTCTTAACCTTTTTTGTGTGTTGTGTCTGTGGAACCCCCCACACAATACTGTTTTTAAATGCATAAAAGAAAATATAGGAGTACAGAGGAAACCAACTATTTACACACATACATACATACATATGTGTTAAAATTCAGTTGTAAAAATTTTTAAGAAAAAAAGTTCATACACCCAAGATGAACCCCTGCAACTAAGCCATCTTTGTTGTGTCTTGAGTTTCGAGACTGGAAGAACTCACAAGAAAGAGTAACCTGGATCAGAGTTTATCAGCCTGCAAATCAGTAGATTCTTCTGTGGGCTATCTTGATCAACATTGGATATTTGCAGAGCCAGGTTAACTGTTTTATCCTTTGACTATAACAAGAATTTTCCCTTTCCAGTCCCCTAGAGTTCTAGGGCTATTAGTTAAATAAGCCCAAGATTAAATAGTGTCTTCCAAAAAAGATTCTACTCATTTGCTGATCATAGATGGACATTAGTCAATTCATAAACTTTATCCTTGATACACACTGTTTGAAATTAATTTTATTAAGCACGTATTCTGTGTGTCTTTTCCTTTTGTTTGAGCACTTGTTCTTTTGTGCAGTAACTTTAGTGACTGTCCAGTTACTCTGAAAATTACTTCTTTTATGAAGAAATGAGTTTTTTTCATTACTGACCAGATTTCCTTAAGCAGTAATGCTTAATTCAGTTTTCACAGGAATCCTGGATATTGGGCTTTTTTCCTACATATTGGGCCTCCAAAATGTCACAATAATTAGCATTTTAATAACAGTTATTTGATCAAGTGTTTGTTGAATTCACTGTCACTGATTAGAAGGTTTACTAATCAGTTCATTAATCATCTCCTATTGTTTTATTTTAGGATTGCACCATAATAGCTATATGCCTCTTCCACCTGGAGCAACAAATAGTCTGTCTAGATTAGATTCTAATGAGTGCAATTTCTCTGACAAATTGAAAGACGGAGATGCCACTGTTGTTTACCACCCAACAGGAGAGTCCAGCACAGCCTCCTTTTATTCCAATAATACTTCACTGAATTTACCTGTTGTTGAGGTAGGCAGAACCGAAAGTAGCGTCTTCTCCTCAACGCCCCTTCCTGGACCTGGAGACCCTGGGGCACCTCCTCTTCCGCTAGAACCACAGTCAGAAGAAGGAGGAAACTCAACTGATATGTTTCTTCCCTTAAGATCACGTTCTTTTTGCCAACAATGACAACTTACCCCACTTCTTTAAAAAAAAGTTACTTCAGAAATATTTAAAAGGGTTTATAAAATTTTAAGAAAACAGTTACTGTCAATGCTTACTAACAACTTACTGTAGCATTTTTATCATGGCATGTAAATGGAATGTTAGTGCATTTTTAGGAAATTAAATATAAAGCACATTTTGATTATGTATACTACTGTTAACTTTTCTTGCTTTTTCATTGTAAGAGTTTTAGTTCTTTGTGTGTGTTTTTGTTTTTTAATACTGTTTCAATTCAATTTTTGCAGCTGGGTTCAATTTTTTCATAATGTGGCCATTTGGGTTGGATTTGCTGTGCTAAGACAGTGTGTGCTGGAAGTGGTCAGCCCTACCTAATAGTTCTCACCTACTTTTTAGACTGCTCCCAGTAGAATTTTCAGAGTTCAGAAGTTTGCTCTTTTCTGTAATTGACCGTGTTGCTGGCTGGTGAACCACCTGCTAACTAGCACCAGCGTAGATTTTGCCCAAAGGGCAACATATACAAGGACATAGTCCTTCTTAAATCTATATAATGTCTCTACCTCCTGATCTAACCTAATGTGCCAATATCTCAATTTGATCAGTTATGCTCATCATCAGTGAGTTAATGCCTTTCTTAAGACACTCTTATGTTCTTAGTCAGATTTTTTTATTCCTAAGAAAGAACTATTTTGTAACATTCCAATCATTAATATTTCAGGGAGGGACTTTATGTTTTTAGTCTCTGTACTTTCATCCTCTCCAGGTCGTTGTCTGGAGAGTAGATAAAATCTTAGAACAAACTATTTTCTTATAGAAATTCAATTTTGGTGAACATTGCTTGAAATAAGTGGGGCATTTGCTGACAATCTTGTCATGTAGTCTTGTTGTTTATTGTAATGGAATGTCACCTCTATCATTTGTGTCACATTTTATCTCTTGTGTATTTAAATTGTTATTGTTTACCTATCATATAAGATTTTTCTTAACCATACTAGTAAACAAATGGTAGAAATGCTGTTTGGTCAGTCAATAAATATTAAGTACCTAGTATGTGCCCAGGCACTATGCTAAGCAATGGGGATGCAAATGTGAAAAATAGTCACTACTCTCACAGAGCTTACAGTCTAATGGGGTAAGACACCACCCAGAAGGAAGCTAAAAAGGAACGGGGGAAGGTAGAAAAGGGTTATACCCGCCTTGGAGCATAATAGAGACCTAAAGGAATGCAGCCTGGTGGGAAATGGTGACCAGTATGAGCACCCGCCTCAATCAGAGAGGCCCCACAGGCAGAAGGCATTGGAGTGGTGGGATTCCTGAAGCTGGTGCAGCCTTGCAGGAGGATGAGGTTCTGAGGGCATGATGGAGAAGTCGCTAAAAGTATTTGTTAACAGTGTAATAGTCTCAAGGATACTGTAGGGTTTTTTAAAGCTAAATTTCCTTTAAGAATACAAATACTTGTTTCCACTTTTAGAGCAGTATACTAAACTACTTTCAAGTGTTGGTTATATGTGTACTTCTAGGAAATAATTGTAAATTGTCAGCCACAAACAAACTTGACCTACTGCAATGTTTTTATAATAACAGTTCTGAAGATTGAGTTATTTATGTCTACATTTTACTCATGATCACTTGAGACTCTGAAATATTCCGTTTATAAGTTCTTTTCTTAGACGTTTATAGTTTATTTTGGATTGTTAACTCACTGTAAATTACTAACATGGTAAGCAAGATTTCCGCTATCATAATTTGAGTTTTCAAGAGCCCTTTAAAATACTGAAATGGTTTTAGAGCCCATAGAATACTTAAATTTAGATTCTTAAAAATTGACCATTATCCACATTTTAGGATCAGTTGAGATAATAACCTAACAGGGGTAGAGTAATCTGCTCTCCTGTGCTGCATCCTCTAGTTAAACAGCATACGTCAGCATCTTAGGATCTCTTTGAGTTGAAAGCAGTCATAGATTCTCCCCACCAATACATTTCCCCTCCAATTACGCACCTCATCCCAAGCTGTTCACATTATCTTTACTGTAGTGATGGATGAAAGGGGTTTTTATAACCTGACTCATGAGGAACCATGGACAGCACACATTTATCTCTCGTGAACAGAACTGTATTAGGTGCTATGATAATTACAGAGAACCTATGGTAGGCATCCATCTCTGTAGGAGTTTGCACAGTTGATGGAGAATTTTAGTATTTGCAAAGAACATAGGTTGTATCTAAGAAGTTTTTTGTGTTGGATATTACCAGCTTAATATTTCTCTTTCCCCCTCTCTACTCTTGACCAAACCTGCTGCTATTAAAATTTATAACTAGAAATTTTTGACTGGAAACTTCGGACCAAAGGGCACTACCTTCTCAAAACCACAGAAAGGATCCTGTGGTTATGATTTCTAGTGAAATCTGCGTGCTGAATGCTTAAGCTTTTATCTGCTCTCTTGACCGGGGAGATTTGGGAACAGATGTTATTCACTATTCATTATTAGCAAAAGTATTCATTTGGGCATAAACTAAATGTGAGAAAATGAACAAAATTTTTTTGGTTCCTCAATATTATGAGTCCCAATATTTTCTTGATGTGTAAGAACTAGAAAGAAAACTGACTAGACTGTGTTTCATCTCCCCGGCAGTGGGAGCAATACAAGTTATAGTAAAACATTATGCTTTTAAATGAAATCTATTTCAACTTATTTTTAAAATGTGTTCTGAAAAATTATGTTTAGGTATACCAGATCATGTAAATACTAAATTTTAAGTGGCGTTTCTACATGAAAACATTTTTCATTAAGTTTATAAAGTAGAAATTGATTATATTTTTTCTAGTATTCTAGTATATTATAGTTGAGCTGTATTACTGAAGGAAAAAGACATACTTAGTTTATTTTTAATTTTTCTGAGTTACCTGAAACTTAAGGAATTATGTCCCACATTTTCAAAATATTCACAGTAATATGTTTGCACTAAATTGTGGCTGTGAAATATAACTAGATTCAAAAAACTTAGTCATGTAGATTAAAATTCTGGAAAAGGTCTCAAATCCCTTAAGATATTTAGTATGTTGAATGTTTAATTTTCAGTGTTTAAGTTAAAGCCCAATTAAGTAGAATGTTCCTGATTGAAGGGGTGTCTAAAGATCATTCGGAATACCTCATGTCATTATTGTGAAACTAAATGGTCACCAAAACAGTGTTAAGTGTTTAGAAGTTTAAGTCAAATTCATACAGGCCACGGGATATTTCCTAAGAGTTTGTGAATTTCTTTTTCTTGTGATTCACTTGTCTTTTCTAAAACATGCCTTAGCTGGGTTTTGGGCAGAGCCAATAATTGGCTTCAATTTGGTTGACTTCCAAAATTGCGGAATCTTGTTCTTTTGAAAGGAGTCAGTTTTTAGTAAAATTTTAGCAGATTATCTTTTAGTTTTTAATAAGATACCTTGTGTTCCTGAAAAGGTAAAGTAGATATTTCAGTTTCCAGTATGAAGTACCTCATATTTCCAAGTTAGATAAGATTATCCAAAGTTAAACAAGTGCCTTTTTGACCTTTGTGTATTCTTCAACATTTTTAATCAGGTAAAAATGTGACTGGAAGTCAGAAGTATGAAATGAACAGCATAAAAGACATTGAATGTAAGAGAATTAAAGTACATGTAATAGTGTAATCCAGTGGGGATCTATTTCTAAATGCAAAAGAATAGTTAATAGGAAGATTACTTTGCTGCACTAACCAAGTCTGAATGTCAGTTTCCTCAAGTATTTCATGACTAAAGTCTGAAGAAAAAATTTTACTATTCAATATAATTTTGTTTTAATAAATACCTTTGTAAAGTTTTTTACCTTCAAGTGATGTGTATGTTTTACCATTGCCTTCCATTGAACCAGCAATGAACTTCAACAACAGGTTTTGGAGTTAGAAAAAAGCAACTAAGAAAAAGACTTCACTTCCATCTGAGTGACATGTGCCTGACAAAGAAAGCATCTGGAACACAAATAACTGCGTTCTTATAAAATTCATCATTTGGACACTTTCTTTAAAATCAGCACAGAAATAGAGTACCAGGTCAGTTTTTCTAATCTGGCTTCATCATTTCCCCAGCTTAAGCGTATTCTATTTAATTCAAGAGGCAATAGGAACTGTGTGTATGTATGTATGTATGTGTGTGTGTGTGTGTGTGTGTGTGTGTGTGTGTATGTATTAGAGGAGCAGTGGAGAAATTGCCTTTCAGATCTATGGGTAGAGAAATAGTATGTGACTAAACAAGTGATAGGAACATGATAAAAGTAGATGATTTTAATTATATAAAACTTAAAAGTTTTACATAAATAGATCTAATAAAAATTAAAAGGGGTGTAGGTAAGGGGGATCTTTGCAACATATTTCTTCAATAAAGCCGTCACTTTCAAGATAAATATAAAAAACTCCTTCAAATTTATAAGACTAAGCCATTCCCCAATAGATATATGGTCAAAGGATATGAACATGCAGTTTTCAAAGGAAGAAATCCAAACTATCAACAATCATAAGGAAAAACATTAAATCACTAGAGAAATGCAAATTAAAGCAACTTTGAAGTTCTACCTCACACTCACACTGGCAAAAATGACAAAAGGAAAATAATGTTAGGGAAACTGAGGAAACAACACACCAATGTACTCTTAATGGAATTGTGAATTGCTCCAGCTAGTCGGTAATAATTCATAAAACTATGTCTAGAGTTACCATACTGCATCCCCTCTGACCCTGCTAAACCACTACTAGGCCCATACTCCAAAGATATCAGAAGAAAGGGAACTCTGTGCAAAAATAAAGCATCTCTTCTTGTGTTAACAAAAAAATTGGAAACTGTTCTCTTGGTGAATGATCAAAATAAGTTGTGGCATATGATTGTAATTGAAAGTTGTAACAATGAGATGGACAATTTCAGAGTAAACTGAAAAGATTTATGAATGGATGCAGAGCTTAGTGAACAGAACCAAATAATTTATACAATGATAACATGGAGAAAAATGACGTTGAAAGAGCTTAGGATTCTAATCAATGAAATGATAAACCACAAAAACGAATGAGGGGCAGCTAAGTGGTGCAGTGGATAGAGCAACCTCCCTAGAATCAGGAGCATCCGAGTTCAAATCAGGCTTCTGACACTTAATAGCTGTGTAACCTTGGACAAATTAATCCTGATTCTCTCCAAAAAAAAAAAAATAAATAATAAAAATTACGATGCCTCCCAGTGACAGCAAGGAAATGAATTTGCTATTTCTTTTACATAGCTAATGTGGGATTTGTTTTGCTGAACTATTTAGTTGTATATTGAGGATCTGGAGGTGTTTTGTTTATTTGCTTAACTGGGCTAGTAGGAAGAACTGATTAATTTTAAAAATACTTGAAAGAGATTTAAGAAGAAGCAATAGCAAATCATAATTCCTCAGTTCTCTGTTAACTGACTGTATCCTACATCCAACTTGGCCTCCAACCTCCTCTCCGCCACATTTTCCATTCTAGCCAAGCCATTCTTCCTACCATTGGCCACCTCTATTCCTTAATACCTGTGAATATATATTTGCTTTGGCTCTTGTTGGTCACTTCTCTGCTAATTTTCCACTTATTCAGTCCAAATCTTTGACACCAAGAAAACATCTATGATAAGTGACAGACAAACTAATACAGTGCACACTTTTTTTTTGTTTTGTTTTTTTCCCTGAGGGAGGGTACCTGGACCTGTGATTTCATTTATGTGAGCAGCTCCCAGTATAGAGACAAGCTCCATTGCTGAAGATTGATAACATACTGGTAACTCAGAATGAGTTGTAGAGGGGGTCCCAAGGGGTTTGGCGACTTGGCCGTGATTATATATGTTAGAGGCAGAATTGGTATCTGGGACTTCCTGACTTGAAGGCTTACTTTCAATCTACTGTAACTGATTCTCACAAATATAATAGTAGAATTTGATACAGGGAAAAGCAGATAATGCTCTAAGAGAATTTGGGGAGGGAGCAATAACTGAGTTGTGAAGTGAATCTAGGTCTAGAATGGGTCTACAAGGAATTGAAGTTTACACATGAGCTGGGACTTGATTGGAAGAGAAGGATTTGAATAAGCAAATGTAGGTTCTCGTGGGATTGCTGTTCAAGTGGATGCCATTTGGTAAGTACTGGGATGTGACAATCCTTTCAGTTTATTTGAACCCCAGTAATATCCAAAGCATCCAAACTGCTTTTGCTCTGCTCTAAAAATGCCCTTTCTGTGTCAGCAACTTCAAAAGACCAGATAAGATTGACAAGGGCTATCTTTCCTGTTGGTGACAGGATGTCTGAACCATAACAGATTTCTCTTATCTTGATATTGTAGGGACATTTGCATCTTGGGATCATAATCTCTAAATTACACTACCTTGTCAATTGTCTTGTTCAACTACAAAACTTCCTTACTTCTGATATGGAGATCATAAAATTGAGAGCTGGGACTAAAAATATATTTAAACCTCATTCCTTTGTTCAGACAGTCTCAACTTAAGCTCTGACTCCTTGTATGTACAAGTAAGCTAGCTCTCCTAGCTTTAAGGGAATAAACATTATGAATTTATGTGTCACCTAGCTTGGTTGCCTCCTTTTACCAAACTTTCAGGTCGACAGATGAAATCAGGGGAATAGCTAATAGTCAATTGTGTCTATAGAATGGATTGTATAAAAAAGGTCCCATGAAATAGTGCTAAACTGGTAGATTGGAGTCCCAATTGTGGAAGACCTTAAGCACCACAAAAAGGAATTTGAACCACTGAAGGATCTTGAGCAGACAAGTGAGGTCATGGTAGTATTAATGTTATTTGTACAAGCTCTGTGAAGATTGGAGAACCCAAAGACAAGAAGACAAATTAGGCTCTTGAAATAGCCCTAGTGAAAACTAATGAGGGTGGTGGTGTGAGTAAACACAAGTTCATCTGTCAGGTGGCTTTAACCTCAACTAAGTAAACGATGCATATAATTTAGCTAGAATTATCCACCCAAAGCAGATTGAAACCAGGGTGTGTTTTTGAAGCACATAGATGTATGCCCAGGGCCACCCAGCTATAAGCTCTAGTTTTCCGGACCCCAAGTCCGGTCTTGCAGTCTCACAACACATTCAGGACCTAGTCCAGAACAATGCGGTCCAAGGATAAAGGATGCAGAGCTGGAGCAAACTCTAGAGAAGGCAGAGATCAGGTGACAGCCTCCAGGTAACCCCGAAGCTAAGCGGCTGGGTCCGGATTTGAAGGTAGGCTGCCTCTCCAGGTATGGGCACCTTTGCTGGGGGGCGAGGCGGGGCGGGGGGGGGGGTCCGAGGTTGAGTGAGTGTGGGAGATGGAATTGCGTAATGGAAAGACCACTCAGGACAATGGTAAGGAGGGGCCTGGAGAGGAAGACCAGCGCGGGGAGGCGGGCGGAGGAGGAGCGACCGAACACAAACTCGGATTGTCGAGCGCTACATATTTATTAAGCCCTACTGTGCGCCAGCACAGTTGGCCCACAATTCTTCCCAGCCTACAGTCCAGCACTAACTTCGGACCGCCCCGCGCGCACCTGCCACCTCCGGCAAGGATTTGAGAGTCGGGGACCAGCGTCTGCCCTTCCCGAACTAGAGAGAAGTACGACTTTGCGGCCTCCTGAGAAGGCGGGGCTTCCCTGACACCACACACCCGTGTCGGGGGCGGAGCTTCCTCCATCTGCGCAGCCTCTTCTCCCGCCCCCAGGAAGAAGGCTCCACCTGGTTGCTGGACCTGAACGAGCTAGGCTCCTCCACTAGGGGGAGAGACCGAGGGGTTCTGAGGGGCGGGGCTTCCTCGCCTCTACACTGCGAGGCTCCTCCACTAGGGGGCGGGGCTCCTAACCCAATTGAATCGTGTCAGTCGTGCCAGTCTTCCTGACCCCTACTGGGTTTTTTCTGGAATGGTTTGCCATTTCCTTCTTTAGCTTTTTTACAGATGAGGAAACTGAAGCAAAAGTGACTTGCCCCGGTCACACAGCTAGTTAAGTGTCTGAGACCAGATTTGAGCTCAAGAAGATGAGCCTTCCTGACTTCAGGCCTGGCACTTCGCTACCTAGCTGCCCTTCTATCTAACCTTAGAGCGACGGCTCTCCAGGCTACTCCGCCCCTCCTGAAGGAGCGATCTTTTGAGGCAGGGTTTCCTCCAGCACAACAGCTCCCCCCCACCCCCAATAGGCTGGAACTTTGCAAGATG
>CM053626.1:300497640-300544864 GCA_028646595.1 Phalanger gymnotis | reverse complement strand
AGGAGGAGGAGGCGGATCCGGTTCGAGATCGCGGCGGGATACTCTCCCGGCTCTCGCTTGCCGCCATGGCTGCGGAGGAGAAGGACCCACTCGGCTACTTCGCTGCCTACGACGGCAGCAGCAATTCCGGCTCCTCGTCGTCGTCTTCGGAGGACGACAGCGAGCCCGAGGAGGCGGGCCGGGAGGCCCGGGAGCCCGCCAAGCCGGCTCCCGGGGGTGGCGCGGCCGAGGGGATGCGGCTGCCCAAGCCGGACGAGCTGTTCCGGAGCGTGTCCCGGCCGGCTTTCCTCTACAACCCGCTTAACAAGCAGATTGACTGGGAGCGGCACGTCCGGAAGGCGCCCGAGGAGGTGAGTGAGCCCCTGCCGGCCCCGAGGTGCCGGACCCCCATTCTGCAGAGGGGAAAACCGAGGCTGCCCCCCCATGCCGCCGCCGGAGGAACCTCGGCGGTCACGCCGGCTGACAGAGGGGGAAACCGAGGCCCGGGTCCCACGGGGAGGAAGGGGCAGAGCCGGCCCTGACGCTAGGGCTCCTGGCTTCCCTCCCAGAGCTTCCCCCACCCCCCAGCAGAGCATTTGTGGCTCTCACGCCCTCCCCAAGACCCCACCCACCCACCCTTTTGTGGTCCCTGCCCTGCAGCGATGCCCTTTCCCCAAAGCTCGGTCCTGCGGGTTGTTGTCACGCTTAACCCCACGGAACCCCTATCAGGAGGAGGGGCTGCACGAAGCTCCTCGATGCCTCCCTTGGCTCACCGCCAGCCCGGGCTCGGGTCTGTCTCCGAAGGGGATTCGTGCGGAGAAGCTCCAAACCCGGGGTTCGGGGAGGTGGGGAGCCCTGGCCACGCTCATCTGGGAGGCAGGAACGCTGCGAGGCCCCCGGGAGAGCGCGCTGGGGCTTCTCCGTAAACTTGGTGCGGACGGACTGACGGACGGGAAGCTACTTGCCAGGCACCGTGGCCGGCACAGCCCACAGCCTCGAGTCTGCCACCCTTGTAATGTGTTTGTTCCGCAGCCCCCCAAGGAGTTCAGAGTGTGGAAGACCCACGCAGTGCCACCCCCCGAGACCTACAGCGTCAAGGAAAGGAAGCCGCCACCCCCTCCCGAGCTCGACATGGCCATCAAGTGGTCCAACATCTATGAGGACAACGGGGACGACGCCCCCCAGAATGCCCACAAAGTGAAGCTGCTGCCAGAGGGGGAGGAGACCTTGGAGTCAGGTAAGGAGCCTGAGGCTGCCCCACCCCGCAGCCTTGGGACCTCCATGTCATTCCTGAGAGCCAGGAAAGGTGGACGTTATTCCTGCTCTAGAGATGAGTAAACTGTGAAGCTCAGAGTAAGCGACTCGCCCAAGGTCAGTAATCAGTGGGGGATTAATGGGGACTGGGAACCCTGGTCTTCTGACTGCAGAACCTCAAAACATAGTGCTGTATTTTAGGAGCAACAGCTTACAATTGGAATGTGTGTGTGTCTATGTGCTTTAAGCAAGGAAATGAATGCAAAGGATGCAAAAGGATCTTAGAGCACAGGTTTAGAGTTGAAAGAAAGCTTAAAAACCACTTAGTCCGACTTCTCGTTGTACAAAGGAGGAAGCAAGGCCAGAGAAAGTGATTTGTGGGAGGTCACTTAGTAAATAGCAGGGGAGATCTGAACCTAGGATTTCTGATTCCAAATTTAGCACAATTTTCCTGTGTGCCACAGCTGCTTCTATCATTGAATTGTCAAAGTGATTCATGATCATCTTCAGATGATTTTTGGTTTTTTCAATAGAAGAAATACATTGAACTGGTTTTAAAGTGAACTGACTGATAGCCTAAAGTCCAAGGTCATTGCTGTAGGTCAATAAGATTTTCTCCAGTGTCAAGTATAATTTATAGATGTTCTATAATTAAGGTAACACAATTATTTATTCTTTCCTTGTGATTGCAGCTGTGAAAAACTAAAGCCACCTTTTTACATTAAAGCAGTTGTACTAAGATTAGGATGAAAAAAAAAAGTGAACTTAACAGGGAACTTACTCCAAATAGTAACAGGGACATAGTGACAAAAGTATCTATCCTAGCTTGAGAAAAAAATGTCATTATTTTTTGAACCAAATTTCTAGCCATTTTGAAATGAAGGGCCTTCTTTGCTCTTGTCATGCCTATAGATAGATATTAGAAGGAGGCGACTAAGATGACATTTCTTCCTTATTCATTTTCTGGCCTGCTTTCTATTTTTTCTGAGCACATCAAAGGCACATGAATAATTGACACTCAACATATTGAGAAACATTTTTAACAAGTAGATAACCCCATAGAAATTTAAAGAGCTTAGCTGAAGTGGGTTATTTATAGAGCTACAATGTTTTGTTCTTTTCAAAATTATATAAAATGCCCTGTTGAATAAGCAGAGCCTGTGAGGTCTGGTCTCTTGGAAACTCCTGGGAAGCAGCTCTATCTGTATAATAAAGGTGCTAAGGCAAAGGTTTCATAATAGAAGGCCATAGTTCTGAGGCTGGAGATGGCCTGAATTATACCAAGGTAAAGACCAAAAGGTTGGGTTTCTCCCGACTTAGTGCTTCCAGGATGCTGCAGGCAAAATTTTACCTTTTTTCCCTGTATCGTTCTTCTATATTCTTGAGAAGCCCAGAATTTAGAGTTTCATACAGGGACATTTAAAAGCAGAAGGGTTCAATTTAATCACTATTAAGATATTTCATAAGATTAGTAGTCCTAGAAAATTAGTTTCTAAATAATAATAATAACTAGCATTTACATAGCACTGTAAGGTTTGCAGAACACTTTACAAAGATTTCACTTTGTCCTCACCACAACCCTGGAAGATGGATCATATTATCACTGTTTTACAGATGAGAAAACTGAGGCAGATAGAGGTTAATGATTTACCGAGGGTCATACAGCTAGTAAATGTACGAGGCTGGAGTTGAACTCAAGTCTTCTGTGCCTCCAGGTCCAATGCTCTATCCACTGCACTAACTAGCAAAAAAAGAAAGAAATTAATAAAAATTATTTTTTATTCTTTAGTGTGACCTTGTTCTTGTTAGGCACTATGTATAAATGACACTTTTTTTTATCCCTAATGAACTTGGGGATAAATTTTAGCCTTTAGTAGTTTCCTCACATTTTTGTAGAAGTAAACTTTGCTACTTAGCTACATAGAGTGATTTATGAAAGCTCATATAGCCAAAAATGACAATATAGTAGTAAATTTAGCTTGTGAAATTTGGTATGTCCTCTACCTTCTGGTCAAGGAATTCTTAATCCAGGAAGAGAGTGTGTGTGTGTGTGTGTGTGTGTGTGTGTGTGTGTGTGTGTGTGTGTGTGTGTGTATGTATGTGTTGCCATCCTCCTCCATAAATCATTGTAGCCTGGAGGTAACTCTTGGTGTTTAAAAGCCATACCAGCAGGAACAAGCTCTAGATTGAGAAGTCAGGCTGAAAAGGTAGGGGTCTGGTAATGAATTCAACAGTCAGTCAACAAATATTAGGTCTCTACTATGTGCCAGGCACTGTGTATACGCTATGGATACAAATACAAAAAAATGAAACTATCTCTGCCCTGAAGGAGCTTACATTTTATCAAGGCAGACAACATGTATGTATATATGGAAATTCATATATTTTCCTGGAATCAACAGGAAGGCACTAGAGTTTGCAGAGAGAGAGAAAGACATGGTCAGGATACAAAATTATTTTGTAGGGAGAAGATGCTGCAATTAAATTTGCTTTTTTTTTTTTTTAGAGAAATTATGAACTCAAAATACATCAACAAACATAAACTTTAGGATTGTTAGCTAAGGTACGATTCATCAGTGGGTCGATAGTGATTTTTTAGCCACAATAACTCGTGATGATTATCTATGAATTATAAAGTGATTATCTTCATTCATTCATTCAACAAGCACTTAATAAACACTTAGCATTGTACATTGGAAAGAACACTGGCTTTGAAGCTGGAGGGACCAATGTTCAAATCTTGCCTCTGACATTTACTTCTGTGTGACCCTGGGCAAGTTATTTAACTTTATTGGGCCACAGTTTCTTAATTTGTAAAATGAAGAAGTTGAACTAGAGGGCATCTGAGATCCCAGGTGCCAGGTACCATTCTAAACATTTGTAATGCCAGCTTAAAAATGAAATAGTACATATCTCAAAGAATTTAGATTCTATTGGGAGAAAAAAATATATAGATAGAAAATTAAATATAAAACATATCCAGACTGTGTCATTTCTGGGGTGAAAGTCCTTGGAAGTGGTGATGAGAGGATCAGGCCATCCAGCCTACTGTTCTAACCTTCTTATATATTATTCCCCTTCACTCAGTTGTCCAACCAAACAGTCTTTCATTCCTAACACTATCTCTTGACCCTCTTTGTTTGCACTGGCTGCCCTCTGTGCCTAGAATGCACTTTTTCCTTACCTTTGCCACTTAAAATACCCAGTTTCTTTCAAAACTCAGTTCAAGTATGACCTTCTACATAAAGCTTTTCCTGATCCTTTTCTCCTAGTTGGTAGTACCTTCTCCCCACAAAACTACCTTGTATGTAGTGTACTTATAGATGGATATATTTGTCTCTACCGTTAGAATATAAACTTCCTGAGGGCAGGGACTGTTTCATTTTTGTCTTGTATCCCCAGGACTGAGCAAAATGCTTGGTACTTAATAAATGCTTACTATTTGATTGGTGTGGCACTCGAGCTGAGATCTGAGGGAACCTAGGGATTCTAAAAGGTGAAGTGAGAAGGGTATGTGTTCCATACTGGCAATATGGCAGGAACACGGCTAGAGTATATCAGGGTGACTGTGAGAATATGTAGATTACAGTGAATTCTTACTATCCAAGAACTCAAGGGTCGAGGGCAGAGCTAGAGTGCCTGGGGGAGGGTGGGGCACAGCAGCATTACTAGTAGAGAGGAAAGTAGGCCAGAGAGGAAATGATCAAAAGGGCAACCTCTGAGAGGGGATGAGATCAAGGGCACAAGTAGAGGGATTAGTATTTGAGACTAGAGCAAAGGAGTAGTGTCAGGGATAAGGCTAAGGTGATTTGAAATGTAGAATGGGAGAGAAGAAAGAGCTTGCAAAGCATGACCTTGATTTTTTTTGTTAAGTAGTTGGCAAGGTCCTTTACTGAGAGGAAGGGAAGAGAGGTGGTGCAGGTGGCTCGCGAGGAAGAAAAGAGTTTGGAACAGACACTGAGGAGAGGAGGTTAGAGAGTCAGTTAGAGAAAGGTAAAAAGCTTGACTTGCAAAGAAAGGAGCCTTCATCAGTGTTCAGCAGCATGAGGAGGAGCAAAGAAGGCTAATGGTGGAAGCAATCCCAGCCTTCGGTTTAGAGAAGAATGAGTGGCAATAAGACAATTGTCAGGTGATTGGGGGGTGGGGGAGCAGTAGAAGATAATGTCAAGTTGGCCTGATTAGCTGTAGGGTAAAGCTTTAGGAGAGACAAAAGTGAGGCCAGATAAAAGTTGATTGTCTTGGAGAAGTACGGGGGTATGGTGTGATTGCAGGTTGCTGTGTAGGAGCAGATGTAGGAGGGATGAAGGATAGAGAGACATCAGAATAGGAGATATGGTCCGGAGACTATCAGTTTCATAGCTAGTTGATGTGAAGCCTTTGTGAGTGAAGATGAGCCCAAGAATATGGCCCTTTTTCTGGATCAACTGGGAAGCAAGGATTGTAGCCTGTCAGCAGAGGTGGGGCCTACTCTGACAATGTGGCTGGTTTTTAATCTCTGTCAGCTAAGTAATTAGGAATTTACTAAAATTAGAACGGTTTGAATTTATTTGAATCCCAGAAATCATTATCCCATAATAATAAACAGAGTCTATTTTTGATTTGCACTTTTCTTTCTTCAGGAGCTATATTCTTTAAGCAAATGTTTATTGACTGTCACTAGGTAGCAGTAAATCAATAGACATTATGATTGAGTTTCTGAATTGAAAAGGACTTGATCCTCCAATGGGAAGAGGATATGATTGATACAGCATCAATAGAGCAAGCTTTTTTGAGCTGATCCTTAAGGAATAGTAGTCATCTGAATTGAAATAGATTTGCAGATTGATCTATGTAGTCTCAAAATATCCTTTGAACATATTATGTATCAACAAAAATATTGGATTTCAAGTGTAATAAAAAAATCTACAGTTTATTACTTTGCAGTTACAAAGTATTTTCTAAATTTATTTTACAAGTAATAGAAGTCAAATTATGCAAACCTGATTTAGAAATAAACTCTCCCATTATCTAGCTGAATGCCTTTGTACAAATCATTTTACTATGTTGGTTCATATTTTTCCCATCTTTAAAATGGAGGCAATAATACTCATACTGCCTACCCTACAGAACCATTAGGAAGAAAATGTAAAAATGAGAGGCTGATAATTTCCATTACATGAAATTGGAAAGTTTTTGCAACGATAAAATTAATGCAACTAAAGTAAGATGGGAAATGATTGACTAGAAAAAGAAATCTTTCTATCAGATATCTCTGATAAGGGTTCAGTATCCATGATATATAGGGAATTAACCCAAATGTAAGATCAAAAGCATTTCCCCAATAGGTAAGTAGTCACAGTAGGCAAACAGTTGTTAAAAGAAGAATCACAAACTTATGCTGTTTATATTTAGTTATGTATTTGTCGTTTCACTCATTAGAGTGTTAGCTCTTTGCAAGTAGGGATTATTTCATCTTTGTGCTTGTATTTCTATTGACTAGCACATAGTAGGTGCTTGTAAATATTTATTGATTAATTAACAGCATATGAAAGAATTCTACAAATCCCTTAATTATAATAGATAATGCAAATCAAAACAACTCTGAATTTCTATCTTGTACCCAGCAAATTGGCAAAGATGACAAAATTGAGAATGCTTAATGTGTGAACAGTTGTTGAAAAATGAGCACACTTTTAATATGACTTGGAGCTGTGAATTGTTCCAGCCATTCTGGAGAGCAATTTAGACTATGCTAAGAAAGTGAATAAAATGCCTGTCTTCTTTGAAACAGGAGATTCCACTGTTTCAAGGAGGCCAATGATAAAAACACGGGCCTCATAGCAGCATTTTTTTTTAGGAGTGAAGACTTGGAAATGAAGTAGATGTCGTTTGATTGGGGAAATATAGTACATGAATGTAGTGGAATGTTACCTTTGGTGTAAAAACAAAGATTGATAAAATCAGAGAAACATGAGAAGACTTAATAAATTGATGCAAAGTGAAGTAAACAGAACCAGGAAAACAATATTCACAATGATTTGCCACAATGTAAAAGGAAGAAACAACCCTAAAACATTCGAAACTAAGTGCTATGAAATTATAAGTCAAACAGTCCCAAAGAAAAGATATGAAAAGGTACCTCCATCCCTTCTTTGCAGAGATGAGAGTCTATGGATATGGAACACCTCAGGTAATGTCAGCATTTTTTCAGTGTATTGGTTAATTTTGCTGACTTTTTCTTTCTTTTATTTATTATAAGGGATGGCTCTCTTGTAAGGGGCCAGGCTATACTGGAAAATGTAGGTGATATAAAAACAAATGATGTAAAATTATTTTTAAGGGGGAAAAAGAAAATGAGGGGGTTTAAATTAGATGATTCCTGTAAGTTTTAATTCAGCATTCTCTGATCAACTGAAGAGACCCTGTTTCCATATATGGGTGTTTGCAGCAGTGTTAGTCATAACAGTAGTATTGTATATTCCTAAAGTGAGTTACTAAATAAAACAACTTTGTCATAATGCTCATATAAATTGGCAGTACTTCATAAATATACCATTACCGGCGTCTCTCCACAGTTATATTTAGCTAATACATCTCAGTTCCTCTCGTCCCCAAACCATTATTTATCGTTCATCAGTATTGGCACTACCATTAACTTTCTCCTGATTTGTAACCCTGGTCTCGTGGATTATCTTTAGCCCTTCCTTTTCACCTTGGTCACTGGACCTGCATCTGGGCTCTGCCGCTTACCTGTGTGACCTCTTTGGGCCTAAGTTTCCTCATCTTTTATAAAATGGGGAATTGGACTTTATCGTCTCTAAGGTCCTTCCTGTGGTTAGTTTTATGATCCTGTGATCCTTTCCAGTTCTGAATCAGTGATCTGATGAACTTCTCCTACCTAGTTAGCTACCAGGCCTTGGCCGTTCCATCTCCAGCATCTTGGCGTCATGGGATTGAGGTGTGGAATTTAGAATCTGACTAGTCTGATCCTTTTCTTTTTTTAATTTTATGGATGAGAAAACTGAGACCTGGAGAAGGCAAGCAGCTTTCCCAAGGTCACATAGCTAGTAAGAGCCCGGAATAGGCTTTGAACCCAAATTCTCCTTGAGTCCTTAATTCACTCTCTTCTTATTTCATTGTCACAGCCTTAGTCAACTCTTCATTACTATACACCTACTACTGTAGTAGTCTCTTACTAGGACTTCTAACTTCACTCTGTCCTTGCTTGAGTCTGTCTCAAACTGCTGCTAGAGTAACCTTTCGGAAAGATCTAGTCATGTTATTTCTCCACTCAAAAAATCTTCTTTGGCTCCCTATTGCAATCAGGTTAAGTTCAAACTCCTGTACCTTGCTTTCAAGACCCTCTACCATCAAGTACTAAGCTGTCTGTTTCTAGCCTTATGTACTATTACTCCTCTTTATCTCTTCAATTTTCCATCCAAATTGAACTCCTTTCTGCTTTTTGCTGTTGCCTCTATGCCTTTACTCATACTGATCCTTGGAATTAATTCCCTCCCCCTCATTACTTTAAAACCCAACTCTTTTCCTTGAAGCCTTTCAAATCAATGGAAGCCTCCAATCAATCATGACTTCCCCTCTTGGTCCTCACATAGGATTTTGTCTTGTAGCTCTTTCACATACTCAGTTGTAGAATCTGACCACCAAATCTATATACTCTGCCCTAAACCCTCTCTCATTCCCGAACTTTAGTGCTTCATCACCAGCTTTCCACTAGATATCTCTGGCTGGATAACCTACTGACATGTTAAACTCAGTGTTTCTAAAATGGAACTCATTATCTTTTTATTTAAACCAACATTTTCTCCAGATTTGCCCGTTTCCTTTTTTAAAATTGCCATTTTTTTTTAATTACATTCATTTCCATGTATTTCTCCTTCCCTACCCAGCCAGGGAGCCATTACAAAGGAGATGGTACCAGAAAGAACCCTGAAGGAAGAGAAGGATTTTAACACCTAGAGATGAGGACGTGCATTTTAGGCATGTATGATGGCCTGCTAGGATGCCCAAAGATGGGAGATCCCATGTCCAATGTGAGGAACAGCAGGTAATCCAGTTTGGCTGGAGGGGAGTAATATGAAATGAGGTTGGAAAGGTAGGTTGGAGCCAGATGGTAGAGGATGCTGAATGCCAGGCTGAAGAGCTATGTGGGTTCTTTGTTTTGTTTTGTTTCATCTCAGAGGCAATATGGAATCACGTATTTGAACATAAGAGGAACATGAAGAGCTTTGTGCATGGGAAAATAATCTGTGTGTAGGATAGATTGGAGCTGGAGAGAATGGAAGCAGGGACATCACTTTAGGTTTTCCCAATGGCCCAGGAAGAGATAATAAAACCTTGAACCTTGGGTGGTGACTGTGAGGTTGAATGGCCACAGAGGTGAAAAACATTGTGATCGGAGGATCAAAGCTTGGTGTCTGAGTGGAAATATGAGGTTGTGTAACTTGAAAGATGGTGATCCCATCAACAGAAATTGGGAAGCTGGGAAGAGGGGCAGATTTATAAAGGAGGATGTTGGGTTCCATTTTTAACATATTTAAGTGTTCTTGGAACATCCAAGTGGACATTTCTAGAAGTGCCATATTAAATATGAAATTTTTGCTAAGGCTAATGATTAGTTGGTGCTGGATCTGTGCAGAGGTAATCCTTGAAGTCATGTGAGCATTTGGGATCCAAAGGAGAGAGTTTTTAGAGAGAAGTCTTAGGACAGTTTGGGCTTGAAGCACCCACTTAGAAGATGAGAAGAAGGGGAGATAGAGGAGTTACTGGATAAGTGCTAGAACCAGAGAGAACACTGTCACAGAAGCCAAGTCACAAATGGGGGAGTACCTAGAAAGAATTAACTCAGGGGCTTTAGAAAGCTGAAGGAAAATGAGATTTGAGAAAAGGCTGTGAGGTTTAGTCATTAAGATGTCACTGGTGACCTTGGAGAGAGTTCCAGTCAGTTACTCAACATGATTTAGTAAACACTTATTATGTGTCAGGTTCTGTGTTAAGCACTGGGGTTACAAAGAAAGGCAAAAATAGCCCCTCCAGGAGCTCATATCCCAAGGAGAGAAACATTATGTGAATAGTTGGAACATATAGGATAGAGAGTAGGTGGAAGCTGATCTCAGAGGGAAAGGTTCTCATGGAGTAGGGCTTGGAGTGGGTGGGGCAGAGGACACCAAGAAAGGCCTTCCGCAGAAGGGAGCATTTGAGAGGCATCTTGAAAGAAGCTGGGAAACTAAGAAGTGAGCAGCTCATTGAGATACAGGGTATAGCCAACACAAAGGCACAGAAATGAGATGGAACAGGAAAAGCCCCAAGTAACACTTGGCTTAGAAGCTGAATCATAGGAACTTGGATGCAGCGAGAGTGACTTTTTAGACTAATAATTGTGTGTTGGGAACACATTCTGGCACTGTCTCATCTTGTATACCCTCTGTGGAAGGGAATCGAAATTGGTGTCAGCACTTAGCATAGTTGTTGTTCCATCCTGTCCAAATGTTTGTGACTCCATTTGGGGTTTGTTCGGCGAGGATCCTGGAGTGGTTTGCCATTTCCTTCTGCAGGTCATTTTACAGATGAAGAAACTGAGGTAAACAGGGTTCAGTGACTTGCCCAGGGTCACACAGCTAGCAAGTGTCTGAGGCCAGATTTGAACTCAGGAAGGTGAGTCTTCCTGACTTCAGGTCCAGCATTACTTAGCACAGTACCCAGATTAGAGTATGCCATTGATCGATTGTATAACCCCTAATTGTGAGTAACTTACTCTAGACCCAAGGTGTAAAGTGGTTTGTTCTCTTGATTTTATATTTTTCTTATAAGTAGCAAAGAAAACAAGTTGAAACAAGGAAGATTGTTCATAGAAAGTAATTTAACCACTTAAAAGTTATAAGGGCAGCACTGTACAAAGAAGAAGGTTGACTCTGCACCTAGGTTCAAATTCTGCCTGTGTGACCTGAGGCAAATCTTAACATATTTCTGTGCCTCTGATTCCTCATCTGGACTGGATAGCCTCCGAGGTCCCTTCCACCTGTAGATCAATGATCTTATGGTAGATATATCCCTGAAAAAAAGAGGAAGTAATTTGTAGAATGGGAAAAAGCACTTGAATTTGGAATTGGGAGATGTGGGTTCAAATCCTGGTTCTGTTGCCAACCTGTCACTTCCTTTCTCCATGCCCGTTTCCTCATCTACAAAAAAATGGAGGGGGCTGCACTAGAAAGGCTCCTTCCAGCTCTAGATTACTAATGATTAAGGAAAGAGTGTCTCATTATTGTAAACAGTGATCCTGATCACTCCACTGTCCTGCAAAAGCATGTGCTGTGTGATATTATGTAAGTTAACTGTGAGCTTGGGGGAAAAAAAAATTTTCTAATTTCCTGACCTTAAAATTACACTGCTATAAATAATTTACTTTGTGTGCTTAAAATACTTCAAATGAAAAGTTTCTTTGTTTTCATGTTTTACTTTATTGAAGTAAAAGAACATGTTTTCATTTTTTGCAAATTAGCTTTGGGAGATATTTAGCCACTGTAGTCATGAGTATGAAGGAGAATGGTAATGGAATTTCTTTTGTGAATATTCACAATTACTGATCAAAACAATTTTCTTTCCTTTTTAAAGATGATGAAAAAGATGAACCTACTTCAAAAAAACGTAAAGTGGAAACCGAACAAGGAAAGAAGAAGAAGTAGGAAAGAGTGCATACTGTGAACATTGGAGTGGGAAACATGTGGTTGGAAATCCAGACAGTATTGGGCTTTTCAGAATTTCCATAAAGCATCTTCTCTTTTGGAAAGCAAACACATTAGTCCGGCAGTAGAAACTTTCCACTGAAGGATTAAAGTTTCATTAAAAACTCATCATTATTGCAAATATTATGACTTTGTGATTGTGGAAATTACCAGTCTTGGTGGAAACACTGGGGCCCTCGCAAAATTAGTGACTTGCTCTGAGAATTTTATTATTTGTTGACCTGCCATTGTTTTTTGGAACCTTTTATAACAGAATGTATTTTAAAAGCAAATATATTGTACATGTACTGTGAACTGATGAGGTGCTTTTCCAAAATGTTTGTACAGTGTAAATAGATCATGGAAATAAAATTAATTATTCAATATTACCATCATTACCTCACTTTAAATTCATGTACCGAAAAAATCCAAGTTGGTGGCTACCGTCAATACCCACCTTCTCTGGTGCCATATCCACAGAAATGTTTAGTTCAGTTGAACAGACATTTATTAGACACCTGTATGTAGAGCATCAGGTTTTAGATGAGGTGGGGAAAGCTCCTTACAGGCAGGCGGGGATGGCTTGATTTTTGTTTGTATATTCGCAGAATTCACCACATTTCCATATTGGCCATATCCAAAAACCTGTCTCAGTCTGCGCTCTGAGGCCATCACCTCTGGCAGGAGGTGAGGTTCATCTTGAGGCCTCCTTCATTCTTTGCCTCCCCAAAAAGCACTTTTCAATATTTTTGTACATCTGTAAGGTTGGCTTTGCTGAAGACTAATGGCTCCCTTGGTCTATCCCCTCTTTGGTTCCCCTTCTTCCTTTTCCTTTTTCATTTCTGTTTCTCTGTCGAATGATTTGTATTTCTGTTTTCAACAATGTTTGAGCGGCCAGGTGACGCAATGGATAGAGCACTGGGCCTGGAGTCAGCAGTACCTGAATTCAAGTCTGACCTCAGACACTTACTAGTCATGTGACCCCGGGCAAGTCACTTAACTTTGCCTGCCTTACTTTTCTTATTTATAAAATGAGCTGGAGAAGGAAATGACAAATCACTCCACTATCTGTGCCAAGAAAAGCCCAGATGGGGTCATGGAAGAGTTGGACATGACTGGAATGACTTAACAACAACAGAAATTCAACCATGTACGTTTTTCCCTCCTTCACTTATTTAGATGAGAGTGAGGTTCAAGTGTCAACTGTACGCCTTCCTTATTTACATAGATTTCTACTAGTCTGCCCTGATTATGAGATAATTTTCCTCATCTTTTCTTTCTCAAACCCTGCCCAGTGTATTCTTCCCCTGCCTTTCCATTCTTCTGTTAAGATTATCAAAATATACCAGAACCACTCCCAAGTGTTCTACTTGGATTCCCTCTATGATCCCTGATAAGATTCTGAGGTACTGTCTTCCCATAGAAGAATTTAGGTCATTTAGTCCCTCATGATTATTCACTTATTCTTACCTTTTTATGTTTCTCTTGACTCCTGTGTTTGCACTTCAGAATTTCTTTGTAGCTCAGGTCTTGTCAACAGGAATGCTTGGAAATTCTGTATTTCATTAAAGGTCTATTTTCTTCCCCTGTAGCTTTATACCCAATTTTGCTAAATAAGTTATTCTTGGTTGTAAGCCTATATTCTTTACCTTTTAGAATATCATTTTCTAAGCTCTCTACTCCTTTATACTGGTGGTTGCTAAATCACCTTATGATCTTAGCTGTGGCTCCTCAGTATTTGAATTCTTTCTGACTGCAGTATTTTTTCTTTTGTCCTATAAGCTCCTGATTTTGGCTATAATGTTCCTAAGAGTTTGCATTTTGAAGTTTCAGGAGACAAGTGATGGATTTAAAAAAAAATTCCACTTTGCCCTTTGGTTCTAAGAGATCTGGGAAGTTTTCTTTGAAGATTTCATAAAATGTGATGGCTAAACTCTCTCTTTTCTTTTTTCTTTTTTGGTCATGGCTTTCAGGTAATCCAATGATTCTTAAATTATCTCTCTTTAATGTTTTCTAGGTCAGTGTATTTTTGCTATGACATATTTACATTTCATTCTTTTTTTCAGTCTTTTGACCCTTTTAATATTTCTTGTTGTCTCATGAAGTTATTATCTTCCACTTAAGGGTTGTCCTACCTTAGGTTTTTATTGAAACAATAGTGTATTTTGATTTGCCATTTTAGTGAGAGCTCTGTGGTAGCTCAGCTTCATTTACTAAAACATTTATGTAAATTTCTAGGCTTGTAGGTGGGCAGTATAAATTGCACTGTGGATAGGCTGGGCCCACACGCTGCCCAGGCCTCATTTTGGACAGCTCTGTTCTACTTGATCCATTCTAGTTTTCAGGGATTTGTTGCTTGGGCAAGGTTTTGTACCTCTTGTTTCCAGCTATAAATTCCCTTTCCATATCTTTATTCCATGGCTATCATTTCCTTTCCAGTTTTCTTTTACTCTAGTGCTCTCATTCATTTGTAAAACTTCTAAAAAATATTTTAAACTCTTTATCTGTTTTAGGAATTCCTAGTTGAAATTATGCTCAAGCTGTGTTTTCCTTTGAGGCTTTGCTTGTCAATATTTTGCAGTCATTTTCTCCTGGATTTGTATCAGGAGCATCCTTCTCACCATAACAGCTTTTTATGGTTGGATTTTTTTTTATTTGTTCACTTTTCTAGTCTACTTCCTGACTTTATGTTAGAGCCAGTCTCTGCACACTTCTGGAGGGAATATCTGGGCTGGTCCTGCTGTTTCTTCCATTAATTGAATGTCATATTAGCCAAGCCTCCGTGACGGCTCAGGCTGAGGACCTGCAAGTTTTCAATGTTCCCAAAGTAGTTTGATACAGGATAAAGTGATCACTGGCCCCTGGATCGAGCACTGCCATTTCCTGACTTGGGTTAGGGTCTAAGCAACAAGCTAGTGGGCTCCTTCCATTTGGAGTTCTGGTAAGCCGCTGCTGACCTCAGCCAGCTGGGAAGTTCTGATGATTCGGGGGTATAGAACTGCAGGCTCCCCTTTGGTCTTAGATTCCTTTCCTGGTTATTTCTCTGAAGGTTTCAGATTAGGCCTGAGACCTTCCTCCGCTCCTGAGTTGAGAACAACATGGTGGCTGCATGCTTCTGAACTTCCTGCTTGCTCCATGTACAGCCTGGGACCTGTGATGACTCCTTACCCTGGAACACCACACTTGAGCACAGGTCCCCTCCTTAGTGCCCCCTGGATTTGTGACTGTGAACAACAGCTTCCAGGTAGTACCGGTTGCTGTACCATACGTATGTTTAGGCCCCTCTTTGCTGGTTTTGGGGCCTCTTCTTTCCCTGGTGCATAACTTCTCCTTGTGTTGGAAAGCTCTAGGGGGCCATTCCTGTCTAGACCTTGTCCCCGGTGTCCACCGACCTCTGTCTCTCTATGACAACCTGGGCTGGAGAAGTAGCCCACTGATTTTTTTTTTTCTTGGATTTCCTAGTCAGGACCCAAGCTGGTGCACTTTGCAGGTCTCCTTGGAGGAGCTGTGGGATAGAGTTCAGCCGTACATCTTCCTGCTACTCTGCCATCATGGTTCCAACCACATAGATGGTAAATAAATGATTAATTAGCAATAGAGTTGATTAAAAATGGCATGGACCACTTTGGGACAAAGAGAGTCTTTGGAGAGATGTTCAGGCAGAAGGTAGGTGATTACTTACCAGATAGATTATAGAGGAGATTCTCCTGGAAGGACCCCTCTATGACGGAATCTCATTCCATGAACATCTCTAGAAAATTAGATGCTCATCTTTTTCCAGGTGGCTCGGTCAAACACAGGCACAAAAACAGGGGAGCAATTCCTATGTTTACACATACAGTCTTATCTCTCTCCTGAACTTCAGTACAGTTAGCTCCAACTACCAGCTATACAGTTCTACCAAGAAATCCCACCAGTACTTGAAACTGAACAGAATTAATACGAGCTGAAAATCAATTGCTATTGATTCCAGTGTTTCTGTTGCTATCAACAGTGTCAGCACTTCAACTTAGGACTTCAATCTGTCAGAAATTACGGGAGAATGCTTTTGTTTGCCATGTTTATAGTCAATGCTAGCTTTTTTCAATTACTCTAATTTTACATACTTGGTTTGCTGGTTAGATTTAAAGCATAGAACTCAAAGAGGGCTTTTTTGAAATTCCAACCCAAATAGACCCATCTCCTTTTCAAAATCATTGGAGACAGTAGTATTTTTTTTGTTATTAATTTCATTTTGAAATAGAATTTCTGGGGTTTGCAATAAATAAAGATTTTTTTTCAGTGACCACAGATTCAACTCTTTCCTCTTCAGATTTTATCAACACCTTCATTCCATTTCTTATTTTGTCCAACTGAGGCTTAGGGATAAAGTTATTTCTTATGATTGCCCTGTACTGGTTGGCAATACACAGCTGTATGACTTAGAGCTGAGGGTACCATTGACTAACAGTGATATGAAGTCCCTGCCTCTAACTGGTACAATCTCTTTCCAATTTTGTTATGATAGAATATTGGCATGTAATGAAAGCACTCGCGTCTTCAGCCCATTTCAAGCGAGCTCATGTTTACCTCATTTTAGTGGCCAGAACCATCTGTGCTGAAGCATTTCTAATGGGTGAGATATCCGTATTTATGCTGGGTTCAGTTTATCTGGCCAGAAATTAGATGAGCATCATGCTCTCCGCTATCCTTCATGCAAAGGCGATTGGCCACCATAGTGGTTTCAAGTAGGGCTGCATCTATTTGCATGGCTCTTAGGAGCGGTTGTATCACACTGACCAGAGTATTAATCCAACCACTGATATCTGCAGGATCCAATTCACCAGTGGGCCAGGGTTCCTAGTGGGCCTTCGCAGCTAACAGAATAAACAGTTCCCTCATTAACATTCCCCTACTTTGCTATTGGCACCCTGTCACAGCATGGATCTGGGGTTTTTTACTCTCTTAGTATTGCACCATACTGCCTCTCAAGATAACCCTAAGATAGCCAAAGTTACAAACATAAGGGGCTGGAGGAACGAGGATAAAGTCAGAAGAAAGAGCAGGTTTTGGAGGAGAGATAGAGACGTCCTCTAGAATCTGCATCTGGTTTCAGTTTATGTAGCTTCACAGACCCATCCATCAGACCAAGGCCAGGGTGGAGGATCCTCACTGCCTCCTTTATACATGCAGTCATTTTACTGACATCTCTGGTAGCAGGTCTCCATACAGACCTCCCTGCCCTGAAACATCTGTTCCTGGCTTTCTGCTCTTGCTATAATCGCTCAGGTGGAACGTTCCAGAGATCCAGTTCAGCCTCTGGCTATACTCTTGCTTTGGGCTCAGCTCTTTTTTCTCCAGGAAGAGGTTTTCCTTCAAGACAAAGGGTTGTGGGCAAGAGCAGGTGTCTGTTGGACAGTACTGTCTGTACTGGACCCTTTCTGAGTCAACCAGCAGGGGGTGGCAGAGACCTCAAAACAGCCCCACAATTAAACTAACCCTCTGTATGCTCTGAGGTGCATTTGCCCCCAGTAAGAAGTACTTGAGCATCTCAAGCAATGGCTAGCCAGCTGTTCTACTCATCAGCGACCCCAGACCCTTTCACCAGATGGGCAGAGGACCCTTCTAGGGTTTCTGGCCAAGTGAAAGCTGTTCATGGTCTCTCCTAGAGGTTCCCTACTGTTTAGGCCAAGAAGGCTCATAGTGTAGCTCATGCAATCATAGACCTAAAGACGGAAGACACCTCAGAGTCCATCTAGTCCAACCCTTTCATTTTACAGAAGGAGAAACTGAGGCACAGGGTAAGAAGCTTGCACGAGAGCACCTGAGAAGGAAACCCCAGAGTTGTTATATAAATGTATGATAGGTGCTATCATAAACACCATTTTATAGATGAGGAAACTGAAGCAAACAGAGATTAAATGACTTATCCAAGGTCACCCAGAGAGTAAGTGTCTGAAGCCAAATTTGAACTCAGGTCTTCCTGGCCCCCAGGTCCAGCCTTCTATCCATTGTGCCACCTAGCTTTCCTATACATCTAGACTGCCCCTTCATTTTACAGACAAAGAAACTGAGGCCCAAGAGATACATTGACTTGTCCAAGGTCATATAGGTCATATATCTCTATGTCAGAGATAGGATTTGAACCTGAGTCCTCCAGCTCTCACATTAAACCACTCTGATCCTACACAACCTGAACTTTCTCATTTTTCTGCAATAAAATTATGTGTTCTATCTTTTAACTGAACCTCACTGAATACACAGATGGTTATTCATGCTGGGGTACTGTCCCTGGCACAGGAGACAGAATGCTGCCTCTTACTGGCTGTGTCTTTGCAGAGCAGGGACTGCTTCATTCTTGCTGAATCCTAGTACCTAGCATGGGATGTGATATATAGCATGAGTTTAATAAGTAAATGCTTGTTAATTGACTATGTCATAGGACAGTAGACTTAGAGCTGGAAAGGATCCTCCAGGCAATTGAATCTAACCCCTTCATTTTACAGATGGGGAGACTGAGGCCCAGAGCAGTCACAGCTTGGGTCACAGGACACATTTCAGATTTGAACCTTCTTAGAGTCCTTTCCAACTCCAAGTCCCAAGCCTTACCCATTATGCCAAGACCTACGTTTTCTGAGCCTCACTTTCTTCGTCTATAACCTTCACTCATAGGTGGGTAGTGAGGCGCCAAATAAAATACGTAAAGTGGCCAATAGGTGTCAGTTATTAGTATTCTAACAAAGCATGGAGAAAAAAAAAAGTTTCATTTTCCACATAGGGTAAAAAAATATAATGCCTGC
The DNA here is from genome assembly GCA_028646595.1 of Phalanger gymnotis. Taxonomy (NCBI): domain Eukaryota; kingdom Metazoa; phylum Chordata; class Mammalia; order Diprotodontia; family Phalangeridae; genus Phalanger; species Phalanger gymnotis. Next base: position 300,526,134 of record CM053626.1, on the reverse strand, counting down.
TTTTATTTTTTTTGGTCTGTTATACAGATGTTGAAATATCCCATCTCTGTTGGCTCTCCTCTTTCCAGCGAGAACAAACAGCTCTTCTTTTTTTAGCATAAAGTCTATCAATGCCAATTCCTTAACCGCTTACAGCTGGGGCGGCCTACAGCCAGCTCATTGTCTTTGGAGATGAGATGCACATCTCTGCCTCCTGCGCTCGATCCCCGGAGAGCCGCCTCTGCCCGCCCTCCATCTTGTTTTTCTAGGAATGGGCGGTCTATTTGGTTTTTTCTGCTTCATTCAAAGCCCTTGTTGGAACATTACAGTTCTGGTCTGTAACCACAAAGTGAATAACACAGTTTTGTTTCATCTCCTGAGAGGAGCAGTATTTGAGTAGGACCAATGGTAAAGTCAATGTAGAAAAGTGCTAACAGGATCAACGTGTGTTGGTTCAGAGGGAGCATCTGCGTTCATTTCACTTGGGGAGATTCTTTTCAAAGAGATTCTTACAATGTGACCATAGGATAATTTAATTTGACAAGCCTTGTTTAAGCACCTACTATGTGCCAGACACTGCTACACACTGAGGATACAAAGACAAAAGTTAAACAATGATTGTCCTCAAAGCACCTTCATTCTCTTGGGGAGAAATACTGTGTTCAAATATTAAGCAAAACAAATATAAATACAAAATAAAGTTATATAATAACTGGGAAGGATGCAGGAAAGTCTTCCTGGAGGGAATGGCACCTGAGTTGTGCTTTGAATGAACCTAGGAATTCTAAAAGGGGGAGGTTATAATTGCCTAATATATGTGAAAAACCACTGGGGCAGAACTCTGAGCCAATGGCACTTCATTAAAGGGTCCCTGGTCCCCTCTAAGGAAGTGGACCTCTGATCTTCCTCACAATCTGACATGCCGCCTTCTTCCACGGCCTTATTTTTATAAGAATTGATACCAGATTTAATACTTGAGCACTCTAAAAGGGCTACGCAAAGTACAGAATCCCATTTCTTGATAGACCTTACTTTGTGGGCCAAAAATGACGCATCAACTAGAAATTGTATGTTAGCAGGGGGTCGTGGATTGGGCAAAGCATGGGACATCTCCACTGACTAAGTGGTCATAAAACGATCATAAGATGTTCATTCGCCTGCTCGTGCTGGACAAGGGAGAGTGGGACAGAGGTGCAAAAGTAAGATGAGGGACTTTCTAAAGAATCAAGGCATCCAATCCACACTGGGTTTGGACATGGAATCCGAGCAAACAGGATGGGGATACCTTTGTCGGCATTCTCGTGGTTGTGCAAGGAGCTTCACAAACTGGTAAACAAGTAGTGAACTCTACGTTAAAGTTTGAGGCGTACTATAAGAAAAACCTCCTTATCTAATTATCCCAATATGATTTATGTAAAATATCAAACTGATTGGTACTATTTGGAATAGAGTAGGTGTTCTGATGAATCGTATCTCACAGAGGCGAGGAAGGAGTGCGTTCCAGACGTGGGGAACCGCCGGAGCAAAGTCAGGAGTCTAGAGATGGCTGGTTCGTGCAGGCTAGCTTGACTAGAATGGAACCTGTTGAAAGGAGAGTGATATGAAATAAGACTGGGAAGGTTAATAGAAGCCAATTAAGGGAAGGTTTTAAATGCTAGCCTGAGGATTTTATGCTCATTGTTAGAGGCAATAAAGAGTCATGGAAGATTTTTGAATAGGTGGGGTAACATGGTCAGTTATTTGACTTAGGAATATCAGCTATGTGAAGGATGGGCTGGAGAGTGGAGTGACTGTTAGCAGAAGACAAATGAGATTAACATAATAAATAACCTGAGAGGTGATAAGGGCCTAAAAGGCCATGGAGATCCTGTGGGTTGAGAGGAAACAGATAAGAGAGATATAGTGGAAGTAAAGTAGAGAAGGTGTAGCCATTGGCTGGCTATGATGGGGTTGAAAAAGAGGGAAGAGTCAAGCATGACTCCATGGTGGAGAACCAGAGTGACAGGAAGGATGGATGGTGGTTTCTCGCACAGAAATAGCAGTCTGCAGGAATCATAGGTTTGGAAGCAAAAGGAATTATTTCTATTTTGGATATTTCTATGTTGGTCCTTTGGGATATCTGGGTGGAGATGTTGAATAGGCAGATGGTAACACAGGAAATAGAGATAGATATGGGAATTGTCCATATCAGGATAATGATTGAACTATGGAACATGATGACATTAACAAGAGAGAATTTGTAAAGAAAGGAGAAAAGGGGGCAAAGAACGTATGTTGACGTACATTCACAACAAGAGAGTGGGAGCAGTTTGATGATCCAAAGGAGACTGAGAAGGAGCAGAGAGGGTACGAGATTTTTCCCGAGATCACATAGACATCCGAGGACAGAGCCAGATTAAGAATTCCCCAGAACATTGTTGACCATGTGCTCCCAGCCCGTGTTTTCGACTTTACTGTCCTCTTCTCCCTTTCATGCACTCTCCAGCCTGAGCAAACAGACCTTCTTCTTGCTCTTCACATCTGACAGTCCATCTTGCTTTAACACAGATTGCCCCCCATGACTGGGTCATAGATGGAAAGATAGAATGCACCTCCATCCCTTTATTTTATAGATGAGAAAAATGAGACTCAGGGCAATTAAATGATTTATCCAAGGACATGTAAATGATGAGCATTTGAACCCAGGGCCTCTCAATCCAGAGCCAATTCTCTACCCATAGTACTGCCAGGGATTTCCTTTACCTATCCCATGCCTCCCTCAAAGCTTAGTTCAGCACCCCTTACATGAGGCCTGTCCTGATTCCCTCACTGTAAATATCTTCCCACTCCCAAATTACTTTGTACTAACTTCATTATTGTTTGGTCGCTGTAGTTGCATCTGACTCTTCATGACCCCATTTGGGGTTTTCTTGGCAGAGATACTGGAGTGGTTTGCCATTTCCTTCTCCAGATCATTTTACAGATGAGGAAACTGAGGCAAACAGGGTTAAGTGACTTGCCCAGGGTAAATGTCTGAGGCTAGATTTGAACTCACAAAGATGAGTCCTCCTGACTCCAGACCCAGCACTCTATCCACTGCACCACCTAGTCAAAAATCTGAGTTCAAATCTGGCCTCAGATACTTACTAGTTGTGTGGCCCTGAGCAAGTTACTTCATACTGTTTGCCTCAGCTTCCTCATCTGTAAAATGAACCAGAGAAAGAAATGGCAAACCACTCCAGTATCTCTGCCAAGAAAACCCCAAAAGGGGTCACGAAGAGTCAGACACAGCCAAAAATTACTGAACAACAAAAAACTTTATTGTACCTTGCACTTACATATTTTGCATTAACTTATATAGGATATATACATTGTGAACATATGTACCATGTGTGTATGTATGTATGTATATACACACACATATAGATAGTTGGTAGCTGCCCAGTACAAATACAGCTGGCATGCACAAGGCATAGATGGATATCTGCTCTGAGATCTGGCCCACACTATCCTATCTCCAAAGAAGAATGCAATTTCTACCTTTGTGGAGAGTAGGGAGAAGGCAGTAATAGCACCAGCAGCAGCCTCTCAGGGGAGGAACAGGCAGGTTGCAGGACTACTGTGGCAGGGTTGTCTTCACCCTCTTATCTCCAAGAGGAATATTGGGCTCCAGTTGTATCCATCTATCACCTCCCAAAAAAATATTGCAGTCTGGGAGTAAGTACAATGACTTCAAAATAAAAAGCACTGATCGCTCTCAGGGGAAAGATATCTCTCTCTTAGATTCCTCTCAGCAAGTGCTGATTACATGAAAGACCATGATGAATAGCTTTTACGACTCTTTATCACAGTAAGTAGTTAATGGAAATCAGAGGAATTATACAGATTAGATTAGACCAAAGAATACACAGAAGCAAATGAATTCTTTGGATGGAAATGAGATAACAACTCGACCAAGGAGAAGTAGAAAGATCTCATTAAGAGGTGTCCACTCAGCAGTCTCAGGGTTTGCAGATCTTGAGGATCCAGGGGCAGAGCCATTACTGGCCTCTGGCTGGAGGAGCTCTCTAGTTTGTCATTCAGAAATCCACTGCTACCCCTCTCGACTGCCTTTCTCCCATTCCTTCCCCAATGTGTGCCCACTTTACAAAGAGTAGTTCCTCCCTTGGTCAACCTGGAGTCATATCTCTTTCTGTGTACATGGCAGTAAATGTCATGTATGTCACTCAAGAATACCATCCCAAGCTTGAGAAGAATGAGGGTTACGCACGCGCACACACACACACACACACACGTATGAATATATGTGCTATTCCATCCAATATAACATAAGCCTTGGAGGGGAGGGACTCTCTTTTTTGGTCTTGGCATTTTTTGATGCCTATCGGTGTACCTAATAGGCCCTTAAAAGCTTGTGGTTTGACTGACTGAGAGGAGTTTTTTTTTCACCTTTATTATATATTTCTTTTTATCATTTGGACATTGATAGCTCTGCTACACACTTTTCCTATCCGATTTGATAGAATCTTAATATCAGGATGGACCTGAGAGGTCATATAATCTAAGCTCCTTTCTAATTCAGAATTCCCTTCCACAGCGTGGGGTTTTTTTTTTTTTTGCCTTTCTAGTCTTGTCAATAAACCTATCTGAAGAAGAGTTATGGCATAGATCTGGGAGCTTTGGTATAATCATTTCAATATGTTTCGGTACCCAGAACCTGGCACTGCTCATGTTTCCTCTTTCTTTGCTGGTTTCTCTAGAAATTTACCCAAATGGAGAAGTTAGCGAAATCCTTTCCAGGTCAACTGGTGCATTTATGCCCTCTCGCCTAATAATTGTTTTTATGTGTGGCTCAGGGATGAAATTCATCATTCTCTTAGTTTCTATGCGGCACTGGAATACATTTCAAGGCATGTCGGGGAATTGGCATTAAGAATTTTAATGTAAAACGCCACAAGAATTTTTTAAAAGGGTGGGATAAAAGCAAAGCAACAACGAGTAAGGCCTATAATCAGAAATTACTCCCCAGAGAGTCATGTCCTAAGAGATGAGGCTCTTAAACAGGGTCTATGAATTTATTTTCTTAATAGATTGATAACAGTGTTCCAATATGTGTAGTTTCTTTTGTAATTCTTTTGTAATTTTGTAATAAAAATGTATCATTATTGAAGGAATAAGTAACAATAGTTAGATATGCTTTGCATATCTAAATGTTCGCTAGAATTATTGTTGAAGAAATCAGAGGTTTCACTAGAGCTTTGTTTTTGCAGTTAAAACTTAAGGTTCTCCTTCCTTTCCCACCCTCCTCTGCCTTGCCCCCAGCCCCAGCCCCCTGCCTCCTCCAAAAGTCCCCTGAAAACCCCCTGTTTCTTTGCAACATCTGTAACCCATATGTCAAAACTGGAAGTGACCAGGTTTATTTTTCCTCCCTAAATTTCAGTTTTAATGACTTAGGATGCCAATTCTCCCTTCCCGTTCCACACCCCATGCCAGACTAATTAGGACAATTATCTGAGAGAGTCCGTGGCTCCAGATCAGTTAAAGTATGCTATTGAAGGCTAACAAATGAGAGGGTTAATTTCTCTTGATTGTTTCATAGTTCAGGGAGCAGTGAATCGCTTGGGGGAACAGCTTCGTGGTCAAAAGGAATCCCCAGACTGTCTGGAACCAGGGTTTCCCCTCCTGGGTTCTTTTGCCTCTGAACTGTAAGGACTTGAGGTCTCATTGAAGTTGATTGCTGGAGATTAAAGGAGGCTTTCGCAGCTTGGCTGTCTCACCTGCGTGGCCAGGTAGTGATGACGATTGGAAGAATCTCTTCTGTCTGGTAGATTTTTGCCTATATGGGGGACATTAGCTGAAACCTTTGGGCACCTAAGAGCTCTGCTGATGTTAGCTTGGCATCCTATGTATTTTAACTTATTTAGAAGGCAGAGTCCCTGGCCTATTATCTGTGCTGCCAGGGCTTCTGAGCCTCTTTCCACCAGCATGGGGTTTCCATTGACACCATAGAGGGCCTATCATGTGTCAGCCTTGGGCTTTTTAGCCAGGGTCCTTAATTAGTGCTCCTCCCGCCAAGGTTTCCCTGAGGTCACAGGGCCTACCTGCCGTTGGAGTCTTTATTTAAGCTGGAGACAGGGCTGGAAGGAGAAGTTGAGAATTCTCTTTGTCTTGCCATATTCCCAACTCACTTTCCCCCTAAAGATTCATGAGAACTTAAGCAGTGATGGAAAGATAGACTTTTCGTTAGCTTGTGAAAATGCCATAGTCATACAGATAGAGAATGGGGAGCGCTTTAGAGGCCATCTAAGCAGACCTTTCCATTTTACAGATGAGGAAACTGAGGCCCAACCGGTTTAGGTGATTTACCTAAGATCACCAAGGTAGTAAGCAGCAGAGCTGGATTTAAACCCAGTTCCTCTGACTCCAAAGCCGGGAGTGATTGAGTTACACCAGGTCAGCTTGATAGTAAGTGTCAGAAACAGGATTCAAACTCAGCTCCTGGGCTTCCAACTCTAGCCCTCTTTTCATTGTACAACCTCTGAAGAAAGATCAATGCATTAGAAACACCGCTGCTATTAGGAATAGAAAACCTAGCTCCTTATTTTAGATCAGGACCCCTCTCTGATTATGTTTATTTCAACGTAACTGGTTGCCTTTATAACCAATATACTTAAAAAATATCATTCTCTCCTCTGACACTGCCACTGCTCTGGAGCAGGCTTCTACCACCTCACATCTGGACGATTGCAAAAGTCAGGTAGGGGCTCTCTCTGCCTCAGGTCTTTCCCTATTCCAACTGATTCTCCACTTCAGATTGCCAAAACAATCTTCCTAAAGTACCATACTAACCACAGTTAGTGGCTCAGTCGTTTTTTTTTCAGGCCTGTCCCACTCTTGGTGACCCCCTTTGGGGTTTTCTTGGCAAGATGATGGAGTGTTTTGCCATTTCCTTTTCCAGCTCATTTTACAGACGAGGAAGCTGAGGCAAACTGGATGAAGTGACTTGGCCAGGGTCACCCAGCTAGTCAGTATTTGAGGCCAGATTTGAACTCAGGAAGATGAGTCTTCCTGACTTCAGGCTTGGCACTCTTTCCATCATACCAGCTAGCTACCTTTTTGTACTTTAGCTATCACCATTTGGCAGCTAGGTGTCAAATCAGATAGAGTGCTGGTGACCCTGGCCAAGTCACTTGATCCTGTTTGCAACCCACTTTACTGTCTTTTCCAAGAAAACCCCAAATGGGGTCATAAAGAGGCAGACACTACTGAAAACAGCAAAAGTGTGAAAATGAGCCCTTTTCCTTATAAAATCTCTTCTAAATATAGGTTTAGGCATCTGCTATAGTGGATACAGGGTCAGCTTTGGCATCAGAAAGATGTTGTTGGTTATATCCTGACTCTAATAGGTACTGGCTGTGTGACTGTAGGGAAGTCACTTAACGTCTCAGTGCTGGGGACAACGCTCTAAGACCGGACATTACAGAAGAATTGCTGAGGTACATCGGTGGAGGGAGTTTCCACACCAAGAGTCCCCCCACTCTCCTGAAGTCATATTTCTAGACTCTCCACCACCAAAATAATACGATGAGGAGGAGGAGGAGGACCAAGAGGAGAATGAAAGACAACTTTCACACATCTCTGTTAAGGAGGAATGCTTTATCAAACAGAAATCCAAAACACAGAAAGATAATTTTGACATATACCCTCATTTTACTTATTTTGTTGATTTTGACTTAAAGAAGATCGCTTTTGCAAAGGTGACATTCGTGATCCTAGTTTGCCACAGCGAGGTCACTGTAGGGTTTGATTCTGGAGGTCCCAAGTGTTAACTTCCTTGCCAGAAGCAACTTTTTTCTAGCAGTAATCTAACATTCTGGCATTTTTCGTGTGCTTTGCTCTCTCCTGTTCTTCCCAGTCATACTTCTGTTTACCTACAACCTCATGTAACCCTAGTCCCAAAGCCCATTGGTACGGGACTCTCATCATCCTCATCATCATCCACATAGTACCTACTATGAGCCATTTGATCCTCACAACAACCCTGAGAGATGGGTGCTATTATTATCCCCATTTTACAGATGAGGAAACTGAGACAACCCCGCCCCCCAAGGTCACACAAGTAGGTGTAAGTGTCTGAGGCCAGATTTGAACTCACATCTTCCTGACTCCAGACCCAGTGCTCCGCACCTGTGCACGGGGCAGGATGGGCTTTGAGAGAGCTGGAGCTCCACTATTTAGTCTTTTAACTTTCTTCCAATTTTATCTTCCTTCTGCAACTTGAAGTGGGGTTGATATCCTCCATCTTCTCTAGGTGAGGTTGGAAAGAGTATGGGAGATGGCCCCATAACCAATGAGCTTTGGGACTTGGGTTACACTAGAAAAGCATGTTTGATCACCAGAAGTTTTCTGTCATTGATAAAAATTTACTGTTTGATATTGATAAAAGTATTTACTGTGGCCTTAGAAGAGTTTTGAGATGAAACCTAGAGAAGATACTATTCTCTGCTCTGCATTACCGATGATTATCGCAATAATTAAGCCTAAGTTAGATCCAAAGACGACTAAAGGAATAAGAAATATTTTAGGTTTGTCTATGGTTTTATTTCTACAAATTCAGCAACATTACTGTAGAAACGCGTCCTTAGCCATAAAAATTAATGGAATGTGAAAACCCTCCCTTTTCCCATTTCTTCTTGCTGAAATTCCATAATTAGAGCTTCATTTCCTTAGTTTTTCCTGTTAGGATGCAAATATACACTGAAATATATGTTATATTTCCTTTGTAGTCTTCTTATTCCTGGAACAAAGCTATAAAAATAGTATATAGTCATATAATCACCAGGTTTTAGAATTAGAAGGGACTACCTGGTTTCTTTTGGTTTTATTTTTTTTTTCATTTCTTTGTATCCTGGGTGGAGAGCACAGTGCTTGGCACATAGTAGGCCCTCAATAAATATTTATTGTTTTGACTTGACTAGTACAATTTTCTCATTTATAAATGAGGAACCTAAACCACCACCACTTCCACCCCAAACAAAAAAAAAGGAAAGTGAGGAGGAAAAGAAGGAAAGAGAAGGAGAAGGAAGAGGAAAAGGAGAAGGAAGAGGAGGAGGAGGAGAAGGAGGAGGAGGAGGAGGAGGAGGAGGAGGAGGAGAAGAAGAAGAAGAAGAAGAAGAAGAAGAAGAAGAAGAAGAAGAAGAAGAAGAAGAAGGAGGAGGAGGAGGAGGAGGAGGAGGAGGAGGAGGAGGAGGATGACAAGGAGAAGGAGGATGACAAGGACGAGGACGACGAGGAGGAGGAGGAGGAGAAGAAGAAGAAAAAGAAAGAGGAGGAGGAGGAGGAAGAGAAACTACTTGTGCATGGTCATAGAGATAGTAAAGAAAATATCCAGGATCCAGACCCAAATTCAAACTTATGATTACAATTCCTAAGCTAATGTGCTTTTCCCCAAAATACCCAACTGCTTCCTCAGTAACAACTGAATCATATGTTTATTTTTTCATATCTATAAAATCTTTTTTGTTGTTGTTTTAAAGAGAAAATAATGACATGGTGGCTAGAGAGCTGGCCTTGAAACCAAGAAGACTTGGTCTGCAGTCCTGCATCTGATATGTACTGAATGTAAAATTTAACTTATTAGTGCTCTAGGAAACTCTCCAAGACTATAAGTTGCAGAGAATGTGCTATATAGGGGGAGGTTTCTCACCTGGGAGTTACCTGCACCATCGACACCTTGGATCCACTCCCTATCCCTATATCCTATAAAATCTTGATGAGAGGGATCTACATTCACATAAAGGGCATCCTTGAAGAAAACATAACAGAAACAAAAGAAGAAAACAAAACAAACAATATTGTATGGCAGAAAACATTTCCACCATGGTGAAGTTAGAATTGTATTGGTTAATGTTTTTTTTTTCTTTTAATTGAACTCAATAGAGCAAAATACAGTCTTAAAAGAAGTTCTCTAATAAGTTTTCTCCAATACAAGATTACTTAAAATTAGTCATGAGAGATAATTTTGTGAGGGACTCTCTGATTATCAATATCAAGAGAAGCATAAAACAGGAGACCTATACGCTTGCCAAAGATGTTTGCAGCTGTGATGGAGAATATTCAGCAGAAAGTTCAAATAGATATAAGATGGATTCCCTAAAAATTATGAAGTCCTCCAGATACTCTCACTTTCTTTGTTTAAAATCAAATAATATTTTATTTTTTCCCAGTTACATGTAAGGACAAATTTTTACATTCATTTTTTAAAAATGAGAGTTCTAAATTTTCTCTCTCCCCCCACTCACCTCCCCTCTCTCCCTGAGACAGTAAGCAACTTGATATAGGTTATACATGTTCAATCATGCAAAACATTACTATATTAGTCATGTCGTGAAAGAAGACATAGACCCAAAGGAAAAACAACCACATAAAAAAATACAGAAAGTGAAAAACAGTGTGCTTTGATCTGCAGTCAAACTCCATCGATTCTTTCTCCGGAGGTGGATCAGATGATCTTACTTTAGGACAACATTGTATTGATCACCTCGAGCCCCAGAATACCCAACAGCCTCCTTCGTGACATCAACGTCCATTCCAAAGAGTTTGGCCTGATTAGCTACGCAGGGTACTATAAATGGATAAGAATGACCAGGGGTCTCCAAAGTGGGGCCTGGCCTCTTCAGAGACCCACGCCTGACGCCAAGGGGTTGACGGACTAATTGTAGAGTGGGAAGACGGACCACATCCTGCTCTCTCCCTGACCACACATATCCAAGCTTGTCATTTCTACCTCCATAACATTTCTTGCATCTGTCTTCTCTCCACCACTCATGCAGCCACCACCCCAGCTGAAATCTCAGAGACTTTTCATTCTTGCCTTATGGGACCATTTCTCCAAATTTCCACTCTTCTCATGGAGAGTTCTATGCATGTTCCATCAAGCTCAGATTGTGGAAGAAGTGAAGCGTGAATTGAATTTCTTCCAGCCCAGGAGGCACCACTCCTGCTCAGCTATTGGCTGCCTTTGGGCCTCATTACTATCACTCATGCCAGTTACCCAGTCAGCTGCCAGATCTTGTCATTCTAGCGGTACAAGTTCTAATCTCTCCACTCACACAGCCACCACCATCTTGCTTTCATTGCGTCTTTCCCCTACACTATTGGAATGGTTGCCTAAAGGGCCTCACTGGCTCAAGTCTCTCCCCTCTCTCATCCGTGGGAGGCAGCTAAGTGGTGCAGTAGATAGAGTCCTGGCTTTGGAGTCAGGAAGACCTGAGTTCAAATGTAGACTCAGACACTTACTAGCTGTATAATTTTAGACAAGTCATTTAACTTCTGTTTGACTCAGTTACCTAAAATAAAAAATAAAACACCAACCTCCCAGGGTTGTTGTGAGGATCTAAATGAGATGATATTTGTAAGGTACTTGGCATTTTGCCTAGCAATAGTATGCAATAAATGCTTATTTCCTTCCTTCTATCTTCTGCACCAGTAGTCTCGAACTCAAATAGAAATGGAGAGAAGCATTGGTTGTACGGCCTTATGGGCTGCATATTGAGTTAGTTTTAAAATGTAATGTTATCTGTCTTTTATTGTATTTTTATTTATTTTATTAATTATTTCCCAGTTACATTTCAATCTGGTTCAGGCCACGCTGGGAAATACTGTGGGATGCAAGCGGCCTTTTGGCCTCCTGTTTGATGTCTTTACTCTGCACAGCTGATTTTCCTAAATCACACGTCTGAGCACATCACTCCCCACTCAAAACCTTTGACTTTAGCCACTGAGGGGACTGGGAAAGGTCTCCTATAGAAGGTGGAGTTTGAACTGAGTCTTTAAGGAAGCTAGGATGTGAAGACGAGGAAAGAAGGAGGACAGCTCATTGGAAGGCACGGTGACGGGAGTGTCGTGTGAGGAATAGCCAATAGGCCAATATGGCAGGATTCTGGAGTATGTGGAAGGAAATAAGAAGGCTAGAAAGATGAAAATAGGCCTCAAACTGGGAGAGTCTAAACAACAAAGAGAGGACTTTATATTTGATCCTAGAGATAGTTGGGAGCTATTGGGAACGTACTGAGCTGAGTGCAACTAAGTGGTGCCGTGGATAGAGCGCTGGGCCTGGAGGAAGGAAGACTCATCTTCGTGAGTTCAAAGCTGACCTCAGATGCTTCCTATCTGTCTGACCCTGGGCAATTCACTTACTCTCATTTTCCTCAGTTTCCTCATCTGTAAAATGAGCTAGAAAAGGAAATGGCAAACCACTCCATTATCTCTGCCAAGAAAACCCCAAACAGGGTCGTGAAGAGTCAGACACAACTAAACAATGACACCAACAAACAAAAACATATACGAGGCGCAGTCCCTGCCCTCAGAGGGTTTATGATCTAGTAGAATGTATAGTATCATCTAGGTCAGATAAGACCCATATACAAATTAGAACTCGCAGCAAGTGCTGAGAATATAGTAGACACTCAGCCAATGCCACCTGGTCAGTTAAGAGTCTATAGACTATAGAGGTCCATAGACCAAGGGCCGATCTGTCATCTGTTCTACATCCCCCACGCCCCTGCTTTCCACCTCTTGTTCTGAGCACACTCAAGCCCATGCTAACAATAACAGGGCACATCAACCAGCTACTCAGTGGATGTTTGTCACTCATTGCTTAGTCGATAACTCTGCAAAAACTAAGAGAGTTATGCTACCATTTTTGTGATTCCCTAGACCCCCAGCTCCCTTCTTTCCCTGGTCACCAATCCCCTCTCTATGTCATGTCTTCCCATCAGAATAAAAGCTTCTTTAGTGGAAGGACTCTCTCACTTTTGTATTTGGGTCCCATGCTTAGCATAGTGACTGGCACATAGTAGGCATTTAATAAATACATTTTCATTCATTGATTCACATTCCAAGGAGCAGCTCGAGAAAGTTAGTTCCATCTCCTCTGCATATTTCTACCAGATGAATCTTCCTAACGACAGTCTTCATCACTTGACTCTTGTGTTTAATAACTTACGTGGCTTTAGCTACCGCACCAAGCCTACAGTCACCAGCTTAGTTTTTAAGGTCTTCTATAAACCCATCCCTACCCCGCCTGTCTCTCATTGCCTCTCACTGTTTCCCATTGTGACTCCTCCAGACAGGCCTTCACTGAACTTCCCCCTCCTTACCCTCCACTACCCCCCACACACACACGTACAAATACCATGCTAATGCCAATCTCTCTCATTGCTCATGTTGCTCTGCCAGCCTGGACTACCCTTCCTCCCCCTTCTCCTCCTAGCCAAATCTTACCCATCCTTCAAAGTCCAGTTAATGTCCTATCTCTTTCATTAAGCCATTATTCACTGACTCAGCCCCAATAACATCTTCCTTTGCTCAATTCTTGTTGAATTAATGGTCTGTGCCACATCACTTAGCACTAGATTATACTTTGTCATTTATTACTCTCCAATTATGTATGCATATTAGTCTCGTCTCCCCGGCTAAATTGTAACTTCCATGAAGTCAAGGACCATGTCTTCTCATCATTCATTCAGTTTTTTTACCAACACACTGTTTTAGGACCTACTATGTTCAGGGCACCAAGCTAGGCACAGAGAGACAAAAAGTTATACCAGACACTGCATGCCCTGAGAGAGTCTATAATCTAATAGGAGAGATAAGATATAACCGCAGTTTAGATCTCCTAGCACAGTTCTAAGAACATAGTAGGCTCACAATAAATATCTATCGTTTGATTGCTTGCTAATATGATCAAGGTAGTTGGTCTAAAAGGGCAGCTGGGTGGCTAGATGCATAAAGTGCCCGACCTAGAGTCAGGAAGACTCATTTTTAAGTCCAAATCTGGCCTCAGACATTTATTAGCAGGGTGACCCTGGGCAAATCATTTAACCCTGTTTGCTTTGGTTTCTTCATCTGTAAAATGAGCTAGAGAAGGAAATGGCAAACCACTCCAATGTCTTTGCCAAGAAAACCCCCCAAAGTGGTAACAAATAGTTGGACATGAGTCAAACTACTGAAGAAGAAGAACAACAAGGTGGTCTAAACCTTTGCTACCTTATTCCTCACCCGCCCCTCCCTTTCCATTACACTACTACCAACACCCTGGAAGCAGAAGGGCATTTGTGTATATCTGAAGGTCATTTTATATTTTTGGCTGTTTCAAGAGAAAAAGCTCATCATGTGGCCAGCCCCCCCATGATGCCTCTCCCTGCACTTAACTAGTCTGGTCTCTACATAAGAAACACACCGTCTGTCACCAGGCCTACACTTGAACTCTATCCAGCTTGGTAGGACCTGCTACAGCTTGTGATCTGTTGGCACAGCCTTTGAGAACCCAGGCTAATGTCTATACCATGATGAGACATCAGAGTAGGACTTTAATGGAGGTGTGGAAAGACTCACGGTAAGTATAATCAGGTTGTAGCATGTTACCAACAATGACTTAGGCACAGGAAGTCACATAAGAAGCATCTCAGAAGATGTACAGGGCCAGAAAAGGAGGCGAGCCAATCACATTGGAAAGAACGGTAGCCAATATATGGGCAGTCCAAGGGATACCATTGGTATTACCAAGATGGGCACAAAGAGCACAAGGAGATCACTTATCAGCCTGTTGGCTAGGATGCATTCATGGGAAAACCTGAACAGATATTTCATAACCTGAGGGGTGGAGGGGGATAGGTGGAGTTCTGATTGGCATCTCATGGTAGAAGGGAATCATAGCTCCATGAAAATGTCAAGTGAGGTCAAGGTAGAAATTCATAGGTCTGTGTTGAAAGTAACAGAGCATTGGAAAACTTTTCTGCCCCTCACTACCAGAAAACAAATGCCCTCTTGTAAATGAACTCACAGTTATTAGTAAGGGACTATAAGTTCTCCAAGTGACTAAGGATTTCATGTGGTCAGAAGAGGCACAATGTTTTGCTTGTCTTCCTTGTCCCAACTCTTGAAGAAGTGCAACAGGCATCTCTAGAATTACCAGGGGGTTGATCAAATTGATTAGCTGAAATGGCGGGGCATACATTTAAGAATAGTGGGATTTTATTATTATTATTTTAAAGTTCTCTTCTTTTGCATGGCAGATGCAAGGACCGAATGTGTAGCCTTTTGCCTACCTTGACTAGAGGGAAGAGAATTTGGGACATGACAAAAATGAACATTTTCCTAATGATTGGCTAAAGTGGTTATTAAAGGAAATGTTCTTCTATTTGGAGATAGTTTTAATATTTAAATTTCCCCCTCATTTTTTTGAATAGTAGCATCAATCACAGTCACAGCAACAACAATAATGATAGCTAGCATTTATTTATATAGCTCGAAAGGTTTGCAGAGTGCTTGATATGTGTTAACTCGTTTGGTTCGTTTCGGCAAAGTCTTTGGTTTCTGTAAAGTGAATCCTATTTAATAATTCGAGTTCTACCTTAAAATCATGTGGGCGTTTCTATATGGAAAAGAAAAACTTCCTGAATTCATTGAGTTTAAAACTTTTGTTAGGGCAGAGATTAATAGGATGGAGGATTGATAGCATTTTGGTAGAGTTTTGCTTGTAGAGATCTCTCTCACTTTCTATTTTCCATACATCCCCAAATCTTGAATCAGCTTCTCATCACTGGCCACTCCCACACCATGGATATTTCTACCAGGCTTTTTATTCTTGGTTGCAAGATCAAAACTCCAAAGATTGTCATCGTTTCTACGCCTCCTTTGCTTTCAGTACTTATAGTGCCAAATAGTGCTGCTACTATGTGAGCATAGAGTATTTTTTACTCCAATCTGAAAATTCCTTAAGCTTAAGGCTTGTGGTTCTAGAAAATGAATTCATTCCCCTCTCTCAATTCTGAAAATTCAAAATCCCATAGAATAAAATGATATGCAATATAATTCTTTCACTGTTGACCTGTATCGCCATCACTCTGAATTTACAAGGTGCCCTTAAGGAAAGATTACCTTCCACGTCGACCTAAGCTGGTGTGGCAGGTCTTATAGGACTTCAGAAATACCTAACCTTGACTCTTGATTGACAGTCATTTTGACTAAAGCAGTCTATAAACATTTACTAAGCACCTGCTGTGTACCAGACATTGTACCAGACGTGGGGATGTAATTCAAGAGTGAAACAGTTCTTGCCCTCAAAGAAATCTTAGCACCATGTCAACTAACAAAAATTTGTCTTTCTTATTAGAATGTGAGCTCTTTTGTGAGTAGAGATTTTTTAATTCATTGTATTTGTATCCGCAGTACCTGACAGTGTTTAAAAAATGCTTGATGATAGTTTGAAACATCAATTAACCTCATTATTTATGTTTTTAATAAAGCAGTGGCTATATTCTTGACCTTGGAGTCAAGAAGAGCTAGTTGGGTTCGAATCCCATTTCATTTGCTTACTACTTATATGACAGGCCTGGACAAGCCACTCAGTTTAATTGAGATTTAGTTTCCTCGCTTGTAAAATGGGAATTGACAGTGAGGTGGTGCCAGAGGGCAGAGAGCTCCTGGCCTAAAGCCAGGAAGACTCATCTTCCTGAGTTCCAGTCTGGCCTCAAGACACTTACTGGCCAGGTGACCCTGGGCAAGTCATTTCACCCCGTTTGCCTCAGTTTCCTCATCTGTAAAATGAGCTAGAGAAGGAAATGGTAAACCACTCCAGTATCCTTGCAAAGAAAACCCAAAATGGGGTCATGAAGAGTCAAACACAACTGAAAAAAAATGACCAAACAACAAAAAATGGGACTAATAACAGCAACTACCTTCCAGGGTTCTATGAGGGTCAAATGAGCTAATGTATATAAAATAATATTATTTCATTTTCCTTGTCTGTAAATGAGACTAATGATACTTGTTGGCAGAGCTAGTTGTAATAAAAATACCTTACACATTTAAGAAATGATTATGCTTATAAAAATTTTTAAGGTGGATAGGTATGTGACAGAATAATCTAAGTCCACTCATAAGCACCTACCTACACAATGCTATGCACTTATTAGGACTCAAGAAATATGGAATAAAAAATAAAAATGCAGTCAACAATTGGGTAGATTAAACCTTAATTTCAGACCCTTGGCTTAAAAAGAAAATCAAAAAAAGTGAAGATATGCAACCAATTTCTGTGTTAGAACAAAAATGTAGAGCACTGTTTTAATAGATATCCTATTTCCATTTTCAAACTTAGGTCAAGAGAACTGAGAGCCACCATCTTTTGTTTTTCTGACTTTTTTGATATTGTGAAAGAATTTAAGAAAGAACTTGCCTGTGATCCTAAAAGGCAGAATTTCCTGCCAGTTTTATTTTCTCTTTATTCCATTACCAGTGGGCTTTTTTATTTACTTTCTTCAGCTACCCACATCCTCATATCCGGTAAATTTTTTCATTTGGGGTTAAACAGTACTTTACTATTAAATTCCCCCACCAGGCCACCTTTTCCCTGATGAGGCAGCGGTTGGGCAATAATCTAATTTCTGCTGAGCCTGTTATATGGAATTCTAGTGGTCTCAAACCCCAGAATCTGCATTATCTCCTGAGCTTTTGCTATAAGCCCATGCATAAGTCTATGCATTTTCTTTTCTTTTTTTGTTGGTGAAAGATCTTCACTTAAACATTCAAAGCCATAGCTAAGCCCTGCCCTTTGGGTTCGTCAGTAGCACCCAATGATGATGGTTAAGTTAACCACAGGGACTGACTGATCATACACTGAGAGGTAAGGAGCTATTTCAGGCAGCTTAATTGTTCCAAGGGTGGCACCCACAGGCCACCTTTCTTCTTTTCTGCCTCCTTCGTTTCTGCATTCCAGGCCTCTTCCCATTGTCTTGACCCTCTCAACCTCTTTTTTCTTTCTTCTTTCCCTGAGACAGCCCCTGACATTTATAAGCATTATGCCCCAGGGATAGATTGCATTCAATGAGCCAGATGTTGGCATCTGGTTTGAATAAGGGCTTCCTTCTCCTACCCCTCCCCCTCTCTCAAACAAAGGGCCGCGCATACACCAAAGTCACAGGTTCCTAGATGTAGAGCTAAAAGGGAACTCAGAAACTGCCTCCCCCAGCCCCTTCATTTTACAGATGAGGGTCTTGACAGGTGCCCAGGTCACACAGGTAATAAGTGGCAAAGCTAGTTTTTGAACCCAGGGCCTCCGACTTCAAATCCCACATTCTTCCCATGGTGCCACAATGCCTCTTTGGGGGTAAATTCACCAATTAAGGAGAGAGATGCTGGTCAGGGCAAGGACAGTTCTGCTCTATCAGGCAGCTGGGACTAATTGACTAGAAGTTTAACAATAGTTCAAGAGTCCCATAAAATCTGACAGCTTCAAGGCCTGGAAACAGCCTCACCTTATGGACAGAAGAAATGGGTCCGGTTGCTGAATTCTGCTCCCTGGCCTTTGCCAGGTCTGTGTAGCTAGAGGCAAATCTTTCCCTGTGCCAGCTTCTACTTGTGTAAAAGCGGGGCCTTAAATTCCTACCCAACAGTGAAGTAGTGAAACTTAATTCTTGTTTTTACAGCATTGTTGATAGAGCCAACATGGTGTTAGTGTGCTCTACTCCGTGTTCCATGTGACTCATTCCAGCTCTGTGATGCAACAGGTAAACAAACTGGGAAGAATTGAGATCATCGAGATAACATTTGATCCCCTCCCCCTTTCCCTTCCCCCTTCTTTCCTCACCTCCCTCTACTTCCCTCCCTCCCCCTTCTTTCCCCACTTCTTCCCTACTTCTGTAACTTCTCCTCTCCCCCTCCCTCTCCCCCTTCCCTCACCTCTCCCTCCTTTTAACTCCTCCCCCTCTTTCTCTCCCTCTTCCTCCTTCCCCCAGTACAGTTAAATGGAAGATTAGAATCCCAGATCTCCTTCTTACTACTTATTTCATCCTCCAGCCTCTAATGCACAATAGCTTTGTGACCTGGGGAAATGATTTCCCTTCTCTGGCCTTTTAGGTAGCTCTCTAAGATACTGAGTGGCCTACAAGGGGCTGACCTGGATCAATATTCCATTGAAATCACTGGGAGAGTCTCTATCCGTATGCTAGGCTCAGGTTCCTTTTCTGTTTCTTACTAGCTGTATGACCTTGGGTAAGTCACCGACTTCTCCAGGCTTCAACTTTCCATTTTTTAGAAATGAGGCAGTTGGACTAGATAGTTTCTAATGTTCTTTCCAGCTCTAACCTCACTTCTCTGGGCCTCAGTTTTTTAATCTGCGAAAAGTGGACATTATGCTAGATGACGTATTTGCCAAATCCAACGGCCTTTTCTTGGTCCTCAACCTTTCTGCAGCCTTTGATGCTGTTGATGACCCTTTCCTCCTGGATGCTCTCTTCTCTCCAGGTTTTCAGGACCCCACTCCTTCCTGGTTTTCTTCCCACCTATCTGCTTGATCCTTTTCAGACTTTTATGCTGAATCCTCACCCAGCTTATGCCCTCTAACTGTAGATACCCTTCAGGGTTCTGTCCTGGGTCCTCTTCTCTTCTTCCTCTGTACTACTTGGAGATCTCATCTGCTCTCATGAGTTTAATTACCATTTTTATTCTGATGCTTCTCAAATCTACCTAACCCACCCCAGCCTCTCTGCTGACCTCCAATCTTTCATCTCCAACGACCTTTCGGTTATCTTGTCCAGCAGACTACTCAAGCTGGACATGTCCAAACCAGAACTCATTATCTTTCCCCCTAAACCCTCCCCTCACCCTTCCTCCCTTCCCTATTACTATGAAGGGCAATAGCATCCTCCCAGTCCATCAGGTTCACAACCTAGAAGTCATCCTCCCCATCTCTCACACTCCCATAGGGGATCTATTGCCAAAGCCTGTCAGTTTCACCTTTGGACCGTCTCTCAATGATGCCCCCTTCTCTCCTCTGACACTGCCACCACGGTGAAGACCTTCATCACTTCATGCCTGGACTGTTGTGATAGCGGGGGGATCGGCTGCCTCAAGTCTTGCCCCACTCGAATGCATTCTCCATTCAGCCACAAGTAGTTTTCCTGAAGCACAGGTCGGAACAAATGATAACCCCTCCTCAGCAATAAACTCCACTGGCTCCCCATAGCCTCTAGGAGAAAATACAAAATACTCTGTTTGGCATTCAAAGCCCTTCCTAATCTAGCTCCCTCTACCTTTCTAGTAATAATCTCTGCATTACCTTCCAGATTAGATTCCATAGTAGCAAAACGTAGAAGTTATGATGATTCTCACTTGAATTTGAAAGTGTTTGGAGTGGGGTTGGTTATAGTGATGCCCATGAAAGCCTGGTGCCTTTCCAAATCAGAGACATTGGATTTTGGAGTTTGTTTGTTGTATTTTTTTAAACCCTAGTCCCTTGCAGCAATTTCCTTATTGACCAGGGCTATCAGGTTTTCCAAGAGGGTCTTATCTGCAGGCTGCAGCAGGTACCTGGCTCTGGAGCTGTCAAACAGGTTCAGTGGGATTGCTCAGATGCTTGAGAGACAGAGGCCAAGCTGGGTGAGCTCCTTGCTTTCTCCTTTCAGGGCCTGCAGGCTTTGACCTGCCAAGAGGTGCCCAGACAGGGTCTAATCTGTCACACAAATATGCAGGAGCAAAAATGGTAACAGCCTCTTATCACAGTGATTAGCAGCCAGGGCCAGGAATTCTCAGACCAGAATTCAGGGACAGAAGGTTAGCAAAGTGTCCCTCTGCTACACAAGTACACTTAAGGAGTTGCCTAGTTTGTCTGTAAAATCCAGATCAGATATTAAGTGGCCAAGTTTACTTATAGGAACTTACTGAGTTCAGTTTTTCTCTAGCCACCATCCCCCCACCCCAATAACTCAGCAATCCTAAAATAACAAGCCAAAGTGCAAGCTAGAGAAAAGCCTCTTGCCATTTAAGCTACTGTACTCTTTTTTCCCCTGGGGATTAAATCCTGTCCCAGCAGGGGATCAGGACTTTAATTTACTAATGTAAAATAGCTTTTTCTCCCACTGTCTACCCTGCTTATGATTTTAGATTGGCAAAGTGACAGAACATTTTCATTTTGTTAATATTTTCTTGACAACACAAAGAATTATTTTTCAGTGAGAAAAAGGCCTAAAGTGGAATTACTGTTTTGCAATTGAGGTTTAAAGCTATGCTGCCCTTGGAAAGGGAGCGAAGTAGGGATGTTGGGCAGGGGTCATCTGAATGGTGAGAAGGGTGGAGGACCCCAACATGGCCAACAACACAGGCCTTCACCTTCATTGCCCCTTGTTGGCTTTGTAGAAGCTATCTCCCCTCTGGAGACTTCTGGAATGCTTCCCTCCTCATCTCAGGCTCGTAAAGTCCCTAGGTCTTTGTTTGTTTGTTTTCAAAGTTCAGCTAAAGAACCACCTCCTAAAAATGTAATTAAATGAAAAAAAAGAACCACCTCCTATATAAGGTCTCCCCAGATCCCCCCAGTTGCTAGTTTCTTCCTCCCCACAAAATGCCTCGAGTTTGTTTTGTCTATATTTTTGTAGGTTTTCATAATCACCTAGTGACAGGCTAGGGACCTAGCAAGGCAGGCTGAAATGTCAGTAACCCACTGGGCTCAGAGAACTACTGAGTGGCCTCATACACCTTGCTCCTCCCCCTTGTGAGTAGAGTTTCCTGGCAACCACTCAAGTTCAGAGCCATGACTTTCCCTTTCAAGCACAAGCTTTCAGGGCAAAGAGAGGGAAATGGCTACTACATCACTTGTCAACCAGTTGGAATGTACTAAGAATATTTTTGAGTATTATTCTCTTTCTCCCTCAGATAAACTGTGTTCCCTCTTGGCTCCTTGAACCCCCAGGCAAGACTCTTACTCTAAAAATGCTAACTTGGTTTTCATAAAAATAAATCCCAATGCTGCAGACCTTCTTTCCAAAGTTTTTCTCCTTGAAAAGGGTGACCCAATCTCCCAGTCTCTTGTGTGCATTCGGATAAATAAAATTGGCATGAACAAGGTAATTATCTTTTTAATGTAGTTCCCCAAAGCACAACAAAACCTTAAAAGGTACTCTTAAAGGTTCTAAAGGTGGTAACAGTTGAGAGAAACAGAGAGAGAGGGGGACAGACAGAGACAGACAGAGAGACAGACAGAGAGAGCGAGAGTGAGAGCGAGAGAGAGAGAGAGAGAGAGAGAGAGAGAGAGAGAGAGAGAGAGAGAGAAAGAATGTGGCTAGCCATCCCTCTCCATCTGGGAAGGTGATTGTTGTTGTTGTGTTTGTCCTTCGTTTTTGAAGAGGACCATGGCATCAGGACGAAGGAAGATAGAGAATAGCTTAAAGCATATAAATGTGGGAGGAGGGTGCCCTTCTAGAAAGCGCAGGAGAAAATCTCCATTGTTAGTCTCACCAGACATCTTCAGGTCTAATCAATCCCAGAAGTCTTTGGGCTGCCCAGTGACGTCTGGCATTGCAGTAACTCTCCCACCAGACAGCACTGCTAAACCAGATTAAGGTTATGTGTGGCTCTTGGTACAGCCCAGTCCTGTGAATCTGCAAAGTCCTGAATCTCTGCTTTTCTTTCAATGGCGTCCTTTCCCTCCTCAGTTCCTTCTTCTCTCTTCCTGCTTCTTGCTCCCAGATGTCCTTTTTCCTCAAGGTCATAGCAAAACTGGAATAGGGAGGGGTGAAAAAGAGATAGGAGGATACTAGGAAATATCAGTTTGAAATGGATCCATTTCCCAGATTTAATCTACTTGGTGATATGATATCTGTAGAAGGGATGGCTAAGAAAGAAAGAAGAGAAGGAAGGAAGGAAGGAGAAAAAAGAAGACATTATCTCCTCTCTTGGCCTTAGTTTCTCATCTTTAAAATCAAGGGGTTGGGCTTGGTAGCCTCTAAGTTCCCTTCTAGCTCTGAATTCATAATACTAAGATCTTTCTCTGAGACAAGTGAACAAAGAGAGGATGGGTGAGACACAGAGAAATTCTGAGTACATGGGAGAAGTTGAGGTAGTCTCAATTGGATGGGTCCAGTCTCCTTAGTAAAGTTGGCGACAAGGTCATTGACTGAGAATAAGAAAGCAGGGGGTAGTGTTGGAAATTTAAAGAGCCTGGAAAAAGTTGGGAACAAGTGTGGGGAATGGGATAGGATTATAGTTAAGGATCAATAAAAGAATGCCTGAGCAGCCGTTAGTGCCCAGTTGAAAGTAAAATCAGGTCCTTACCAACTTTCCAGCGCTGCTGAGAAGCAAATATAAGCTAAACATTGTGAAAGCACTCCCCAAAATGAAAAGCACTATTAAAATGTAAGACATTCATAATATTTTTATGATAAAGAGCAGTCTACAGGGTGCCTGAGAAATCAAGCAATTAGAAGAGATATTAGGACAAATCAGTGCTTCCACTCACTAAAGAATGTGAATATTTTAAAATATCTCTATAGTGGCTAAAACTTTCTACTAACAAATGCCTTTATCAGAAGAACATTCTTATTTGGAGTAGCCAGTACAGAAAGTGACATCTGGGCTGTGCACTCAAAATTGCAGTTTATTATTGTAAATACTGTGATTCCACCAAATTATCTTAATTGATGTAAATTCCACAAACATGCCTTATTTATATTAACAGGAAACTTGATAACACAGAACAGAGGATGCCTTGGGCAAGTTTTGTTTTTTTACAGAATTTGGGTAAAGAAAATGTTTGTGAGGCAGTCTTTCAGTCTTAGGTTAGATATTTCCTTGTTGGTTTCTATTGTCATAGTGATTTCTCTAAATAGACATGTCCTCATTTTAAATAACATTTCTCATTGTCACAAAATTTTAAGCAATTATTTTAAAAGATATTGGGAAGTTGGGGGGACATATTGGGAAACACAGATGATATAAAAACAAAATAAATCAATAAAAATATTTTTAAAAATTATTTTAATTTGAGGAATAGAATAATTTTCTCTTGAGTGATTTTATTCAAGACAAAAGTACTTTATACTTCTTTTACTTTAAATGTCAACCTTATGATGAACAGAGGTGACTAGTATATTTGTAAGTTTTAGACAAAGATAACAAGGCCCCGTTTAGGTGGAAGAAGAGCCACTTCAAAGTAATTTGCCTTGTGACTAAATCAATTTACTTCCAAAAATGTCACTGCATTATTAATACCCCTCAAATGGTGTTACTAACTACTCTCTCACCTCTACAAAATCTTTGGGAAATAGACTAGACATCCTGAGTGACATATGTCAAAGTCATTCTTGACAAAAAATGGGAGAAGCTTTCATAAGTAGTATTCCAAGCAGAGCCGATCTTTACATTCACACAGCTGTAGAGCCCTCTCCTTCCAGAGGCCTACCACCTCTTCCACTTTTAGATAATCCTAATTTTTCACTAAGTATTATCTTACCTTCGAATTTGCCAAAATCCACCTCTGTAACTTCTACCTGATACTTCTAGCTCTGTCTTCTGAGGCCAAATAGACCCTTCCAATGGACTCTCTTAGGTTGATTGATTTGTAAGCCATACCAGATAGTTTTACTCCTTTATGGTACAATTTGAAATCTGGTTAATCTGGCCATCTATACTCAATTTTCCTTGGCATTTTTGAGGCTGGGTTGTGCAGTGGGGTAGAGCACTAGAACTTGGAATAAAAAAAGACCTGGGTTAAAATCCAGCTTCCGACACTTATTAGCCATGTAAACTCTGAGCAAGTCATTTAACTACTGTCTACCTCAGTTTCTTCAACTATAAAAATGAGGATAATAATAGTCTTTGCTTCCTAATGTTGTTGTAAGGATAAAATGATACACTTTTTTAAGTACTGTGCAAACCTTACAATGATATATAAAATTATCAACTATTATTAGTTGACTAAAAAGTGTCTCTAATACCAGCTTATTGTTTGTTGATTTCCCAAAAGCATCTGAATTTGGTAGTGGAAAAAAGTATCCTTAGAGCTCTTCCAACATGGTGCCTCCCAATCTTATGTTTAGTACCCACTTCGCAGGCATAAATAAGATAAAGGATATGAAGTGCTTCACTAACTTCAAAGCAGTATGTACATATGCCATTATTAATATGATTATTGTTATATGGGGTCTCTTGAAGAATGCAACAGAGATAATTTGCATAGATTTTGAGCTGGAAAGGACTTTAAAGTCCTTTCCCCTCTCAAGAAGGGTTAAATAACTTATTTAAGGTCACACAGGTATAAATGAAATTTGAATTCAGGACCTCTGACTCCAAACCCAGGACTCTTTCCATTTCATCACACTTCAGTGAACCTCTAGTTTTTCATATTAATGCACAAGGAACTGTTTGTTTGCCAAAGATGATGGCCACTCTTATGGACAATGTCCAGTTTAGAGTCCACTTGGAAGGGGAATTCTCTGTAATGATGAGAAGATCCTCCAGATGCTCCTGTTTGAAGATGACATTGTGCTACCTGCGTCAAGCCTGGCAACATTTCAGAGTCTCCTAAAGTAAATCCATAATTATGTAAAAGTTTGGTCTGCCTATCCACACAGGAAAAATGAGGTGGGCAAATAATGCCATCTTTTTTAACACTGATCTCTTTCTAGTGCTATGGAACATCATATATTCAAAAAATCACATCCGCGAGTCACATAAAAGGCAGTGAAGAGATGAATGGGAAGCACAAAGAGGCTGTAGCACACTAACGGGGACAAACTATGTATAAGAATTGGTAGAAAAGATGTCTGTCCAAGATAAGCGGGCACAGAAAAGGAGATGGCTCATGTAGCAAGAGTGAAGATGAACAGATGGACAGTTTGTGTGCTATATTGATATCCATATAATGTTAAGAAGGTATCTAGAAGAAGGTGACCAGGATGAAGGATGGGCACCCTGTGGTGGATTTAAGGGAGGATGCGAGCAGGATTTGTACAGAGTGATAAATCTACTGGGGCATGACATCACATGCCAAGATGGTGGCAGGAGTTGGAATCTCCTCGAGGTGCTGGACATTGTCCTGCGCATTGCTGCATTCTGGGACCCATGTGCAGACCTGAGATGGGGCCCAGACAACAGCAGCCAAAGCTCCCTGCCTTAAGAAGTTTCCCGTCTATAGATAGGGCCCAGAAAAGACTGAATGCAAACATATGAAATCGATCTGAATAAATATGGCCTGTGGTGTTAGATGCTTTTATCAAGATGAAAACTTAGCTAGATGCCACTTTGACTTTCTGAAGATTGTGCAGAGAAGGCATCTATGGTCCTATTGCAATATACATCAATTTCATTTTAAACATTCGGTTAAAATTTTGAGTTCTGAATTTTCCCCCGCCATCTCACCCTTCCTCCACCCTTTGAGAAGGCAAGCAATATGATGTCATTTATATATGTGAAGTCAGGCAAGACCCATTTCTATATTAACCATGTTGCAAAAACAACAACAGCAAACCAACAAGAAAGACAACATGCTTCAATTTATGTCAGAGTTCATCAGTTCTCTCTCTGGAGCTGGACAGTGTTTTTTATCATGGGTCATTTGGAATTGTCTTGGATCGTGGTATTGAGCAGAGTAGCTAAGTCTTCCACAATTGACTATCATTACAACATTGCTGCTACAGTGCACAGTAATGTCTCTGATTTTGAAACAAAAGGCATTAAAACCACTTTTCTTTTTTAAGTTTGTGGAAGCAGAAGAGGAGAAGTCAGGAAGTATAAATGGATTTTTTTGGGAGTTCACCTCTGAAAGGAAGGAAAGATAGAGGAAAATTGCTGTCTATTTTAACATTTTAAAAAATCTGTATGCAAGGCACCTTAGGCACCTGTTTCTCACTCTTTGATATGTTAGGGAGTGAGGCTTGACCCCAGGCAAGGAGCAGAGATGGGAGAAATATGTCCTATGAAAAGGCATTAGAAGTGAGAGCTTAACGAGAAAGTACAAAGCCAAGGCTAAATGGTGTAACAGAAGGGAGCACACATTGTTGGGCCCCATATTTGGTTTCCTGCTTGTCTCTAAGCAGTCCCAGGTACCTTTCTCTTTCTCCTCCTATTAGGAAGGCCTTCCTGTAGAGATAAAGAACCCAGACCATTAAGGCAAGTGGGAGTGGGACTTCATGGGCCGATAGGTCGTACAGTGGATAAAGTGCTAGGCATGGAGGCAGGAAGATCTGAGTTCAAATTTGTCTTCTGGTGTTTACTAGCTGTGTGACTCTGTGCAAGTCACTTAATCTCTGCTTGCCTCAGTTTCCCATCTATAAAATGGGGATGATAATACCATCTATCTCCCAAGGTTGTAGGGATCAAATAAGATAATAATTGTAAGGTCCTTAGCGAAGCCCCTGGCACATAGTAAGAGCTATCAAATGTTAGTTGTTATGGTTGTTGTTTATGGGAGAAGTGTCCTCCAATATTGAAAGGATACCACTTCTTGCCCCAGACCACAGTAATCAATTATGCTGCAGCTCTAGGCTTCCTACCAGTCTCTGAGCTTCCTATAGCCGGGAAAGGCCCTAGATTGTCCACAATCTCTCTGGGCAGGGTGAGAGAGGGTTGAGGCCTAGATCTGGCATCATGGCAATGATTCAGACCCTTGTGCCCAGTTACCCAACTCACCCTTGGTATGAAAGGTTAAAGGCTGAAGATTCTCTGCCGTTCCCTTCTCCACATTCCATACCAGTCTCAACTTAGGTGGTTAAAAGGCACTCAGGATTTTAGAGTTACAGGGGAAAAGGAAGAACCTGAATCTGACTTCTCAGAATCTAAAGAAAAGATGGGGATGGACAAAAGAGATTTGAAGGAAGAGCCAAGACTGGAGGATTCTATACCGACCTTGTCACATTCACTTCTGTGGACTCATAAGTTGCCAATTTGGTGCCCTCTAAATTTGGCCACGCCTGGAGCTTTGCCCTACTTTTCCTGCTTATTTATTTCCTCCTATTTCCTGCTTATTATTATCTATACATTGGATTACAAACCTGAAGGAAAAATGATATAAAGAAAGTTATTTTACAACAGAGAAACCAAAAGGGAAGAGAACTTATCAAATCTCTAATATAAAAATTATCTCATCCAATGGTGATGGTGTGCTACAAAGTCAACTATTAGAAATCTGAATTCTAGTGCTGGTTTTTCTACTTGCTAGCTATGTGAGCTGGGGCATGTAAGTTTCCCTCTTTGGACCTTAGCTTCCTCATCCATAAAGTGAGGACATTACATTCACTGAGCTCTAAGGTTCCTTCTGGCTCTACCAGTCTCCATTTGTATAAACTAGTAGCTTCAACCTATCAGCATTCCTTCCCAAAGGCAGAAATGTAGGGAATTATTTCTAGTCAATTCATTTACAGACAAGTAATTTTCAAGGTAAAATGCTTGTCTTTTTTTTAAGGGTCCGAATATGACTACCGCCCCACAAGATGCAGTAAGAAACATTTATTAAAAGATTGTGCTGGGAGCCAAGACGGCAGCTGGAAAGCAGGGACTATCATGAGCTCCCCTCCAAGTCCCTCCAAAAACCTATAAAAAATGGCTTTGAACCAATTCTAGAACTGCAGAACCCACAGGGTAACAGAGGGAAGCAGGGCTCTAGCCCAGGACAGCCTGGATAGTCTCTGGGTAAGGTCTATACTGCATGGAGCTGGGAGCAGAGGAGAGTAGAGGTGAGCAGAGCAGAGCCTAGCGTAAGCAGCG
>CM053626.1:300465250-300497140 GCA_028646595.1 Phalanger gymnotis | reverse complement strand
CTGTTCCTAGTTCTGTTTGCTGAGGCCATACAGGACAAGTCATTAGACTATTTCACATGACAACCTTCCAAATACTTGAGAAACTTATCTTGCCTCCCCCAACAACTCCCTCTCAGCAAGTCATCCGTTCTCCAGGATAAACATCTCCAGTTCCTTCAACTGATCCTCAAATGAATCATCAGAAGGCAAAGATAATTCTTAGGAGAGAAAACCAAAGCAAAATAAGTGTTGAGTGGTTCATTATCATGCCATCATTAGATCTGAATTTGAATCCCAGTTCTAACACTTCATAGCTGTAGGATGGCAGCCAAGTCTCATAATCTCCATCAGATGGGGATAAATGAAGGCATGCTTATACTATCTACCCCAACAAGTCTAAGTGAAGAAAGCACTTTATAAACTTATGGAGTATTTGGAAGAGGGCATGATGATGAAAGGCTTTGAGTCCATGAGGCTTGGTGTAAACAACTGGACATGTTTAGCCTGGAAGAGATAAGATGGGGGAGAGGGAGGGAGAAATAATAGTCTTCTTTGAGTATTTGAAGGGATGTCACATGGAAGAGAGATTAGACTTGTTCTGTTTGACTTCTGAGGATAGAACCAGGAACAATCATTGGATGTTGCAAAAAAAGGCAAATTTAGACCAAGAAAATGTTTTAAAATGTAGAGTCATTCAAAAGAGGAGTGGGCTGCTTCCAGAATTGTATTCCTCCTCCTTAGAGGTCTTCAAACAGAGGCTGGATGACTGTCTGTTGGGCATTGTACAGGGGGCAATTCTTTTCTATAAGAATTGGACTAGATGGTCACTGATGCTCCTTCCAGATCTCAAGGTTTGTGATTCTGTAAAACGAAAGTCAGGCCAAAAAGAAAATCAAATATGTTCAGGTGTACAGATGCAAAGAGACAAGTACCCTCGCTGGCCATGTCTGATAATGCATACAGGTTCAAAGGGGAAATCAGTAGACACCGGTGTACTTCATCAGCATCCATACAAAGGTCTAGAGCAAAGTCCCCAGTGTGTTGGTTGGATCCTCTGTGGCAGCTGAATGAGAAGAGATGGACAATAATCCCAAGGATGTCAGCATGGATAAGTTGTGATATGTTTCACTGCAAGGAGTACCCACCTCAGTGAAATCACAGAGGTATGGAAGCATATGATGTCTAACATTCCATTATCTCTTAATTTCTATGATATATTTTTAGATTTAGAGCACTGATCCCATGAGAATATTTTAATATGAGTATGAGAGATTAATCCAATACAATTTTTTACCTTATTGTTATCTAATTTCTCCCTTATGTTTGCTGAATAATGAATTCTTTCCCCAGTGTTTTATGATTTTGTAGTTCTCAAACACCACTCTATGCATTTCTTTCTAATTTGAACTTATCTAATCTGTTCTTTTGATTTGCTTTTAATTCTTACCAGATACTTTGAAATCTGGTAGATCTGAAAAGGGACATCACTCCCCACCAGGCCCCCAAGTTTTTCTGAACATTCTTGATTGTTCAGAATGCATATTTCTAACTCCCTCTGAATTTTATCTTCAAGACCAATCATTCCTGGGGCTAATGTTCCTTCAATTTCCAAACAAGGCCAAATTTCTTTTTGGCTGCTAACTATAGGCTTACCCTAGGCTTGCTGTCTCTGACACTGGTTTCTCCACAGTCTTGCTACCATTTTTCTTGTTTATGTGAGCAGAGGAGAAAAATCACAAGATTAAGTCTTGACTTCTAGACTCATATACCAAATCCCAGTTGTCTGATACTAATACTATTACTATCATTTCCCTTCCCAGACCTTTGAATCCTCCAGGAGAGAAATAGGGAAAGAGTTGGCAATGAAAGCTTCACCTTGAGTTTCTAGGATCAGTTCTAAGGACATGCGTTTTCTTTCCTTCTTTTTTTTGGAGGAAGGAAGGCAGGGCCATTGGGGGGGGGGTTAAGTGACCTGCTCAAGATCACACAGCTAGTAAGTGTGCCAAGTGTCTGAGGCAGAATTTGAACTCAGGTTCTCCTGACTCCAGGGCCATGCTCTACTCACTGCACCACCTACCTGCCCTGGGACATGCATTTCCTACACACATTGCCCCAACCTATCTTCCTCCAGGTAATGATCTTTGTGTCTGGGGGAGTAAGAAGGAAATTAGCAAACAGTTTGATTTCTTTTTCTTTGGGTTTATTTTTTTGGAGGGAGGAAGGCAGGGCAATTGGAGTTAGGTGACTTGCCCAAGGTCCCACAGCTAGTAAGCGTGTCAAGTGTCTGAGGCGGAATTTGAGCTCAGGTCCTCCTGACTCCAGGGCCGGTGCTCTACTCACTGCTCCACCTAGCTGCCCCTTGATTTCTTTTTTTTATCTCCTTGCAGTTTCTACCTTGTAAACCAGAGATGCTTAATTAACATTTTTAAACAAACATAAGAAAATAATTTCCTAGTGTGTTAACCTTTGAAAGTAAATAAAAATCATGCTAATAACCTGTGATTTCCTTGATGTCGGATCTTCCCCAATACCAATTTATCAATAATTTCAGAGAGGTTAAATGATGGTGCCTACCATCACATTAACATTAAGTGGCAGGGGTGGAATTATACCCCAGAATGAAATAGTACTTGATTTATTCAATACCATGCTACCTCTCCTAAGATTATATACCTTGGTAAGCCTTTAGAGAAAAGGAGAGGAAACACTCATACTACAGCAAAGGAGAGCAAGGGTATTAAGGTGTTCTCTGCTGTGTAACAACTTATATTCTCTATATTAATATCAGCATATTAGATATGTGAATATCGTATAATATATGAATATCATATCAGATAGTGCATCCACTGCACAAGTGGGATAAGATAAGGATGGCAGGAGATATATTGGAAAGTATGGTTCAGAGACAAGGAATGAAACAGACCAAGATTCACGAACTAATGAGATACCTTATGTCTTTATATCTTGAACACTTTCTTTGAGAAAAGAATTAGTAAGTGCTGGGCATGGTTAGCACCACAAAAAAAATGAAATCAGTTATATTTTAACAGATGAGGAAAGATTTATTATTAATGTGGGAGTTATCCCTGAATCAGTTTTCTGTGCATAGTCAAACCCTCAGCCTTTCAGGGTAAAGATCAGAATTTTTAAAACCAAGAAGAAAGAATATTAAGAAGAAAAAGATACAACTGAAACAACTCAATGTCAAGCTATTTAAATAGCTAATTAGCAATGAAAAATGTAAATGAACAACAAAATGGCATTGGCACAAACTGTAGTAATTTTATAGAGAAGTTTAACCACAGTAAATCTATTAATTCAAGGAGACCAAAAGAGACTAGATAGCACCTTAGTCAGCAAACATTTGACTTCATGCAGTAGTGAGAGATGGTGGTCAAAGACAATACCCATTAGAATATGATCGGCTTGTAAAATCTTGTGAAGGGAAGTCAGGAAGGTTGGTGAATGATTAAGAACAATGTCACCTAAATCAAAGAGAAGTGGTAGAGAATAAAACCAGTTTAAAGAAAGCTGTGCAAGACATCCAACTAGTCATCTGAAAGACATTTAAAGATGAAATGAAAAAAAATAGAAGAAAAATAGAAGAGATCTATAAAGATTATCATGAACTGTTTTCATCATCAAATACAATGGAACCTCCATGCTTTGACTTTAATATCACAGTCCAGGATGCGCTCATAGGGCCAGTAGAAATGGCATTAAAGAGAACAAAAATAGGAAAAGCAGCCAAATTTAACCAAGTGTGTATATATAGAGAAAGTTTGTGATGGAGATGTGTTGGAGACACCATTGGGATGGTCCTAAGGCATTACTGTGCATCTGAATAAGGGGAAAATCTCAAAGGGATGAAAAAACCAATAACCTCAGACCATGTTAAAAAAATCAACTAAGAAAACAACAACTCTTAACCTTTATGTTGACTTTCCCACTATCCAAAATATTTATGTGAATCATTTAGATACACACAAGTAGTACAGTGGATAAACAAAAAGCTGGCCTTGGAATCAGGAAGACCTGAGTTCAAATCCAGCCTTAGATACTTACTAGCTATGTGACCCTAGGCAAGTTACTTAACCTCAGTTAAGTTACTCAGCCTCAATTTCTTCATCTATAAAATATAGTAATAATATAACCTGATTCTCATGGGAATAAAATGAGATAACATAAATGAAGTGCTTTCCAAAACTTAAAGTGCTATGTAAATGCTAGCTATTCTAGCAAACCAAGGGCATCTTTGATGAAGGTATTAGTAGGCAACGAATAGGCTTTCAAAATTAATATTCATTACATTTTTGCCATTTCACAATTAACTGAAAGACAGAGAATGAACGGAAGCTCAAATTGTTCATTAGTTATGAAAAAGCATTTGGTTCAGTAAAGCAAAACAAGCCTTAAAGACTTCTAACAAAGAGCCTCCCATCTATGTATCCCATCAAGGTAATTCAAGATTCTTTAGACGATATGACATTAAAAATGAACAAACAAGAAAACCTCCTCTGTTCCACAACCCTGTGGTTATAAATGTTAGTCAAGGGATAAAACATAAAGGTGTGTGCCTGGCATAGCTGTTGGCCATCATATGGGAAGAGATCCATCACCAAAGCCAAGTTAAAGCAGGATTCTCTGTGGGAGTGTGGTCTCCCACATGCTCCCGTTAGTGGATGACACTGCTACAATTACATCGAAGCCTAGAATATTACGAGGCCCTCTGAGAAAGATTAGGAGGAATTCTAAAGCATGTGGTCCAACTAGCAATTTGGGAAAAACAACAGCAAAAGAAGTGGATAAAGAACGTCCATTGCCTAGATTATAGTATGTGTTTGGGTGGACAACTCACAGCTCTTGTACATTAGAACGTAATTTGAAACAGAAGTGTAGATGGACAATCATTTGGGCCTTGTTGTTGTTGTTGGTTGTCGTTCGTTTTCAAAGAAGACCAGGGACATCAGCGAGGTCTGGCAAATGAATTGGATTTAAATGAGGGAGGGCTATGAAAAGTCACCAGCCTCACTCTGTTCTCTGGAGCCATCTGAGTCCAGTGGCAAGATATAGATCAGGATGACTGGAGATGGCCCTGGGTGCAGGGGGAGACCTTGGCATTTTTTAAGCTAAGGTTTTTATCAGGTCTCAGTTTGACTGAGGCATTCCCCATTCAGTGATTAAACTAGGTAAGAAATGAGACAGAGAGTGGCCTCTTTTATCTAGTCCTAAAAAAAAAATCTGGGAAGGGAAGATCCTCAGGGTTTCTGGCCACAGCAGAAACAATTGCTATTTACATTCACTCTGAGCCAATCAGGGCCCAAATGATGACCAAGTGGGGCTTGGCCTTGGACCTATTGTTGGCCAATTAGTGTCTGGAATTGTAATGAAAGAGGATACTAGGCAATTACCTTTGGGAAATTGTGCAGTTCCTTTATGACTCAGCTTTCCATGAAAACTAAGGTCTATCTTTTTAATACCAATATTCTATTGATGCTGTTGCATGGCGATGACATATGGAATATAACCATCTCTGAAGAATTAAAAATGAATGTCAGACAGAGGGCAGTGGAGAGGTACATGGTGGGTGTGAGTTGGCTATGATATATAACCAATAAGGAACTTCAAAGAACAGTGATAACAGATGTCAGTAAGTAAAGAGATGGCAAATAAATAGAAAAAATGTCTATTTAGTGCTTACTGTCCTTCAGGCAAGGTGCTAAATACTGGAAATACAAACTGCAGGACAGTCTCTGCTCTCAAGGAACTTACATTTTAATGTAGGAAGACAACACATAAAGGGAAGCATGTGAAGGTTGGGGCCAGGGACTGAGAAATTATATAGAGAGTCATGAGTCCTAGCAAAATGAAGCAAAAGCTCACTTATCAGAGCCTAACATGCCAGGGGCTAAGTCCAAGGTTCTGGTGAGGACATATGGGGATATTGTCAGAGTGGAGGCAGCATGGAATGGAGATGGCCCTGTAGTAGAATAGGGAGGAAAGGGATAAGGGCAAGGAGGAGACACAATGCTCCACAGGTACCCTTGATGGTCAGGAGAAAGTGAGGTAGACAGATACCTATGTCAAACTTATAGAAGGTCATGGGCACAAGATGGGGCAGGCAAGGGTGGGCTGTGATCTTCACCCCTTGATCCATTTGAGTGCTTGAGGATTTTGAGTGTGTTTTATTGTACTTAATTAAAACTTATAAGCATTTTAAGGTGGCCCCTGAATAAATAAGGATTACCTCCCATATTCTTCACAGACAGAGATTAATGTCCATAAATCTCTCCCAAAATAATATGAACATTCAGTATTCTTCATGCCGTGTTTTCTTTTTCTATCAATAGGAGAAAATAAGGCTGAGAACTGAATGAAACTCTTGTGGGTCACATTACAAACCAGAGTTAACATAGGAAGATTTAACCTGGTCACTTAGATACACCACAGTTGGCCCAGGCCTAATTACCTTGTGATTAAATCTCAACTATTTAAAAAAACAGTTGTCAACAGTTCAAGTCAAGAAGCATTTATTAAGGTACTATACTAATAGTATATTAATATATTAGTACTATACTAATAATATACTGATAGGTACTATACTAAGTGGGGAGAGGATAAAAGAAATCTCAGCTCTCAGGGACCTTACAGCTGAATGGGAAAGATAGTTCTAACAACTATATAAAAAGAAGCTACATACAGGATAAATTGGAGATAATTATACTATACTATATGTTAAAGGCACTATAAGGTTAAGGAGGGCTGGGAAAGGCTTAATGTAAAAGGTAGAATTGGGACTTGAAGGAAGCTAGGGAGGCCAGAAGGCGTACATGAGGAGCCAGAGAGTTCCAGGCACTTAAACAGATTTATTATTCAGAATTCCTCACAACATCCTAGGAGGAAGGTGTTGCAACAATTCGGCTAGCAGCTGTTGTGGGAGGTGAAAGACCAACACAAGCCCAACAATGAGGATGCTGCCAGCACAGGTTCTTTTGATCTGCCTTACTAAGGAAAGCAGCATTAGGGAGTTAACAATCTTGCTTTAATCAAACATATACAAATAAATTCACTTAGTTCAGGTAAAAAAGCCAGCACCCTGAACTTCAGAGCAAATACAAACAAATTACAAACATACATTATAAACAGACCAGTACAATTCATAGTTACCAAGAAACCAACATCTGAATTCAGGAGCTGGGGAGCTCATAACAATGGCTGGCCCAGAGTCAGGTGCCTCTCCTGTGGCTCAGAGCCCCAGGCAAATAGCTCTGTTCTCTCTTTTTATACACTTTTTAGCCATCATCAAACATCATCCCAGTGACCAGAATTTAGGCTCCTACTATTGGCTCTGGTCTTAGCAACTCTCCTTAGGACTCTGAGGGCTTCATGCGCACATAGGCTTAGCACCTAGTAATTACAGGTTTGGGCCTGGGGCTTTGCACCTAGTAAGGCTCAATCAAAGAGACTTGAGTAATTTATCATTCTAAAACAGTAAGAAAGTCCCAACTTAATTGATATTACAGAAGGTCTGATCAATTATTCCTATTTGACAAAGGAGGAACCTGGGACAGGAAGCGCTTGAACAGTAGGCCTACTCATGGTCAAACGGTGAATGAGCGGTGATGCTGCGGTCCACTTCCACTCAAGGAAAGCCTAGTCTGCTTCAGTAGGGAAAAGAATTCTGTAAAAGTGGTTTATGTCAATGTGGCAAGCTGTCAGAGCCTTTCAGTGTGTGGGCAATGCCCGTTTTACTCTACTAAGTAATTTGGATGGAGGAGGGGTTTGTTTGAAGAGCTATGAGGATTACTAATTAACAAACCTCATGAGCAACATAAGGCTCTTTTGATTCCTCCAGGTGCAATGGAGACTCTCCAAATCATAGATGATAGATCATAAGAGATGAAAGCCTTCTGATATTTTTTCCTTGCACAGTTATCTTAAAAAACAAAAAATAAACAAAAAAAACCCCAAAACTTCCCTTGGCCAATGAGGAGAGATACTAGTAATTGTGAAATTTGTAGAAATGTGTAGATATCAGTCAGCAAGCACTAATTAAGTACCTAGTGTGTGCCAAGCATTCTTCTAAGCGTTGGGGATACCTAGATAAAATGAAATAGCCTCTGCTCTCTAAAAAACAAACCAACCCAGCTTTCTAGGGTAGGAGAGAAGGTGTGCACATATAACAGATAAGGATAGGGTGTGGACTTTGGATTTTTGGAACTCCCTGTGGAAGAAACGCCTCTCAGTGCAGTCTTCCTAGTTGACTGAGGGCCTGAGAGACCTTGCCTAGGTTCACATAGTCTATATGTGTCTGAGACCAGGCTTGAACTCAGGTCTTCCTAGCTTCCATTCTAACTCATTAAGCTGCATTGCCCCTTTATACACACCTAAACACAAACTATATACAAAGTACATTTAATGTCGTTTTTTTTTTTGGAGCAACAGTATTATCAATTGGGGAAATCAAGAATAGTTTCATGCAGGATGGGACATGACCTGGGTTTTCTAACGTAACCTAGGCTCTGAGGCTACTGTCCCAGCTCCCGCTACTACATCTCTTGAGGAGAGTTCTAGGGGGAAACTCCTTGGCTGAGAGTGGTTGTTTCTAGTCCTATCACTCATATACTGCACTCCACTCCCCTACTGATTACCAGATCATATATAATAGCCAGCCAAACTTAGGTTTTAGAAATGGTTGTAGTGAGAACAGATAGTGCAATAGATCCTCTGACCTCCCTTCCTCCTCACCTCCCAGTGCCAAACTAAGGACATTATCTCGCAAATATAAAGTTGGGGGGAAATGGGCTCATGCTTAGAGAATGTGACTGATTCAGCAAAGGCAGGAGCTCAGAGTTCCTGGAAGGACTTTTGCCAGAGTCCTTTTTTCCTCGATGTGGGACCCTCACAAAGTTCTCTCTGGGCATGGGTAGCTTTCTGTTGGGCTCCTCTAGAATTCAGACGCTGCCTTTCCTCAGTTTGTTCTTGACTCTTGATGAAGACATTGCTGTCAGTTATTTGGGGCACAAAGCTAGATGCTAATGAGAAGTCCTAATCTTGAATTTCACAAGAGCAGTCCCAGTCAAGGGAGGCAGGGAGAAGAAAGGGGCTGTTCCCTTCCCCTCCTCGCCAAGCAATTCCCTAGCTGGAGCATGGCTGGAACTGCTCTCTCCTGGCTTGCCATGGGAGTACTGGTCAGACACTTGAATGCCTAGACTGCTTTGCTACAAGTCCCATAGGCCATTACTTGATTGATGAATTCCATAGATACGCTCACACCTTGAGGGCAGCCAGCAGAAGCGGACAGCAAAATGTTCACACCTGAAAAAGGTATCAGAGCCGCCATGTTTTATTTTTTTTTGTTAGTTACTTTAAGTGAAAGAGACAGCAAAGTGGTGCGGTGGATAGAGTATTGGGCCCGGAGTCAGGAAGTTGTTGTGTGTTTCGGTCCTGTCTGACTCTCTGTGACCTCATTTGGGATTTTCTTGGCAGAGATACTGAACTGAGGTCCTCTTGACTCCAGGCCTAGCCTCTATCCACTGTGCTACTTAGTAGCCTTGAGTCAGGAAGACCTGAGTTCAAATTGATCTCAGACGCTTACTAGCTAGGTGGCATAGTGGATAGAGAACAGGGACTGGAGTCAGGAAGACTCATCTTCCCGAGTTCAAATCCGACCTCGGACACTTACTAGCTGTGTGACCATGGGCAAGTCACTTCACCCTGTTTGCCTCAGTTTCCTCATCTGTAAAATGACAAACCACTCCAGTAAAGAAAACCTCAAATGGGGTCAGGAAGAGTAAGACAAGACTAAAAATGAAAAATGACTGAATAATTTTAAATGGGATGGTACGTATGATTAATTGATTGAATCAATTGATGACAGATGGAGTTAATCCGCTTAGATTTGGGACTACCT
Organism: Phalanger gymnotis; assembly: GCA_028646595.1. NCBI lineage: Eukaryota > Metazoa > Chordata > Mammalia > Diprotodontia > Phalangeridae > Phalanger > Phalanger gymnotis. The sequence continues at coordinate 300,487,248 of CM053626.1, read as the reverse complement.
CTGAGGCAGAGCTGCTAGTATTAAAGAGGCAATAAGTAAATCCTTGCCCAAAACCTTCTATATCTACCTGGTGGAAGACCACATTTCACCTCAGGACACCAGGACACTGGGACGTAGGCAACAGGGCATCAGATGCTCCTCCACCTCTATCTTTACACTTCTTTTCCCCAGAACAATAATGAAGTCAAGATTACCACTGCTACTTGAAAGTATGTAAGGACACATTGCCCTGTGGCTCTCAGCTCCACAATCCCTGTTACTGCCTGCGCAAGGCTCCTTTCCATGATCACTATCCCTGCTATGTATCATATCTCCAGATGATCCTGTATGCTCCTTGAGGGCAGGGATTTTCTCATCTTTCTAGTTGCAACCCCTATCTCCAGGAATAGTGCTTGCTACATAGTAACATAGTAATACACAGTAACATAGCCTGTTGTTTGATGCGTACTTTGCTGCAGAACACAGAGAGGGTGTCATATAATCAATCCATGTCACTCAAGCGATGGGGGCAGGGTGGGAGAACCCATCCCCTTATATTAATAACCATGTCTATGTGGCATATTAAAGTCTGCAAAATATTTCTCATGAATTATCTCATTTGAACCTCATAGTAGCCCTGAGACACAGATGCTACAGCTAATATCGTCTCTATGTTACAGACGAGAAAGCTGAGGCTCAAGGAGGTCAGTGACTTGCCCATGGACACACAGCTAGTACATGTCAGAGGTGGGATTTGAACCCAGTTCTTCCTAACTTCAAGTCAGACAAGACTTAATCCACCACACCTTTATAAACAAAAATACTTGTGGATTTCAAGTCTTCCTCTTGATGTCCTTCATGCTTGTATTTCCTTAGGTTGCAAGCCTCAGAAGACAGTCTTTGTGAGTACTCTGAAGGGAGAAATTCATCAACCAGTGGCCAACAGTTTGGTAATCAGCCTTTCTGCCCCTAAACAGGCTATTTCTTGGGCAAGTTTTAGCCACACGGACTCATCATTGGACTATATTTAAACCTTTCCACCTAGGTAGCATCTGCCAGAGCCTAGGCTAGGCTTAGGGACCATGATGGGGCAGTAAGGAAAAGATTCAAGGAACAAAATCAAGCATGTGACATTTGTGCCAATCCCCCTGTGATGCTTTTCCCTTTCATGGGTGTGTTATGATACTTTTAAACAGCTGTATTTTGGAAATAAACCAAATCTTCAGGTCTATGGATGTAAGCAAAGTTCCTTTAACGTATATCGTCTAGGAAGACACATACTCTCCTGCTTCTCCCTGTAGAATGTGTGTATCAAGCATAGCTGTGATTCATACCTTAAATATGCATTTATTTAATTGAATCCCAGAGTAAAAAGAGACATAAAACTCCAAAAGCCTCCAGGCAGTCTTGGTGAGTGCAATGGACTTTGTTTAGAAGCTTTGTTCTTTTTGGATTTCAGCAACCTCTGGGCATGTAATTATGAGGCTGCCATATATTGTAGGGGGGGGGGGGAAGGTTTTTCTTATTAGCAAGTCTGCTTTGTATTCAATGAAAAATTACTTTCTTCAATGAAAGCTCATAGAAATCATACTTTACTGGTTTCTTATTGCATCTATTTTGAATTGCTGTTGGGAAGTCATAGTTATAGGACTTTTTCTCTTCTGCTCAGAACTCTAAGATCAAACATATTTCATGCTAAAGGTTTTTATTAACAATGGCTCAAGCTAATTATTCTACATTACTAGAAGATCATTTTAATACTGTTTATACAAACCTGGAAATATTGGGGAAAAAATGTGGTTATCCAGCAGCAACTGTCTTTTAGGTAGAAATCTGAACAGTAACATTCAAAGTTTCACCTTTCAAGGTTAAATCTTTCTATCGGCTATTTGGAGAAAAATCTAGCATTCAAAAAATAGTAAGTGGAAAAATATACTAGATAATTCGGGTATAACAATTAAATTTAAATTTAAGAAAATTGGATTATATGTGAATTTTTGTAGTAAAGCCTGAAGTCTAAAGTTTTTTTAATACTATAAACTAATATGAAAATATGTTTTGGAGGAAAGTTATTATTTTTTGCAAGGTTTCAAGTTTGCTGTTGATAACTCTGTGATCATTAGTAAGTATGTTGATAATTGGTGCATTTCTATTTTTTATACATGTGCACAAATATATCTATATATGTATACATACCATATACATGCATACATACTTGTAGATGTATGTTTGTAAGAGGTGATCCTGCATTCTGTTTCCAATGAAATGGACATGCAGAAACACCCTCTATGTGTCTATGTGAGAACCTTTAAAAAAATTGAGTTTAGAATTAAATTACAGGGTAGTTTTTGGTTTGTGCTTTTTCCTAAATTAGTTTGCAGCTATTTCAAGTCACATTATGTAACATGCAACCTTTACTCTGTACGTAGAAGTAAATTCTTCAGTGCTAGGATAGAAAAGGTTAAAGTTTGTTTTCACAACATGTCTCAAACTTTAAAATAATTTTCCCAATAATTCCTTGTTGAAGATTGTTAATAATCCTTTAAAAAAAACTTACAGAAGAGAACAAAGACAGTTCTGCAAAGCTTAACTATTTCCAGATACTGAAAACCATTATGGGTTTTGTTGGTAAGAAAGAGTGACAAGGCCAGAAACAAATCTTAGTTTTAATTATGGTTTTCTAAACACAATCATAGAATTTATTAAATTTCTTTAAAAGTTGGTCTAATAGGCAAATTATAGCATTTTTAAAATTATATTTTTACTAAATACTCTATTTATATATGTGTATATATTGTGTTTCCAGGTTGAACCTAAGCTTTATTGTTTTGTTTTTGTCTTTGTATTCCCAACACTTAGTGTAGTTTAGGTGTTTAAAAAATCCTTATTGATTGAATACTGTAAAGCTGTCTGTTGTTGTTGTTGTTCAGTTGTGTCTGACTCTTTGTGACCCCATTTGGGGTTCTCTTGGCAAAGATACTGGAGAGGTTTGCCGTTCCCTTCTCTAGATCATTTTACAGATGAGGAAACTGAGGCAAACAGGGTGAAGTGACTTGCCCAGGATCACACAGCTAGGAAGTATCTGAGGCCAGATTTGAACTCAGGAAGATGAGTCTTCCTGAATCCAAGCCCAGGGCTGTATCTACTATGCTACCTATTAAAGCTAAACTGTAATAACTCTAAATGAAAACATTTCCATACTGGCCTGCTCAAGGTTACAGGCTTTCCCTAACTTTTTCTTTATCTTCACTCATACTGTCCTTCCCCTGGGGATCATTCCATGCAGTGTCCCTTGTACTTTGAAGTTTCTGTGCCTATGACCTGGATGTGTGTTGATACACATGGAGAGAATAAAGTCAAGCCACATCTATAAGCTAGTAAGCAATTAAATACCTATGGGGGAAGAAGGGGGTGGGGTCGGGAGGAGGGGCACTGTGCTAAGCACTGGAAAACAAATGGATGAGAAAAATGTCCTACAGTGAACCCCCGAGGCTCTCATTCTTCAAGTTCACTTATCATCTATTGCATGTGGTCCATTAATCAATGTCCAAGACAAGCTTGCTGAGTCAGTTTCTTAATAAAATGTTGATAAATGTTAATAAAATAAATAAATGTTGATAAAAAGCCTAGTTGAGGGCCATGCTACCACTGCCCAGCAAACTCAAGGAATTACATTTGGTCTAGATCTGTGATTTCTTTGATATAAGGAACACATAGTGAAGAAAATCTCTATGCCAGTACAGATTAACCCTGCTCTGTAATTTATAATCTTAGAAAGTTGCCAGGGAATACTGAAAGGTAGGTTAAGTGATTTACTGATGGTCATACAGTCAATATGTGTCAGAGTCAGGACTAGAACTCAGATCTTCCTGGCTTGGAGCCCAGTTTAGAGTCATCATTCCACTTGGGATTACATTTATTTTAATCTAAATATATAGGAGGCTCTGATACACACACATAAACATACACACACATATCCCTGTATGTGCATGTGTGTGTGTGTGTGTGTGTGTGTGTGTGTGTGTGTGTGTGTGTGTGTGTGTCTGTGTGTCTGTGTCTGTGTATCTGTATGACTTTGGTCATTTCCTAACCTTTCTGGGTCCTGGTTCCTAATCTGTAAAAGGTTGGACTAGATAGACTCTTTCAGCTCTAAATCTATGACCTTATGATATAAAATTGTAGCTGACTTTAAAATAAAAATCAGACTTCCAAATTTTTCTTAGAAAAAAGATAAATTTCGAGCTTGGTTTGGAAGGGGAGTTAGACTGAAGAACCCTAAAGAAAGCATTTAGGTGTTCAGCCACATTTCCTGGAGGCTCTTTGAAATGTTAAACCATATTCTGTAAAAAGAGAAAAATAATTCACAGAAACAAAGGTTCCCTCCTGCCAAAAGAAATAGCAAACATTCCTTGTCTTTTTCATTCAAATGATCCGTCAAATTAGAGTCCGAATGGCAGCTGTAAATCTACTGGCTCCAAGTGAAGCGAGCAGAACCAGGGGAACAATTTGTACAAAAACAACAACATGGTAGCCTCGGATCAATGCCTTGAGCAACCGTGATTCCAGAGGACATATGATAAAGAGGGCTACCCACCTACTAAATGAGAGTCAAGGGACAAAATCAGCAAAATGAGATATACATTTTTGGTCAGGATCAACATGGGAATTTGTTTTTCTTAACTACAAAAGTTTTATTTTGCTTTACTTTGGGAGTGTGTGTGTGTGCGTGTATGTGTGTGTGTGTGTGTGTGTGTGTGTGTGTGTGAGAGAGAGAGAGACAGAGAGAGAGAGAGAGAGAGAGAGAGAGAGAGAGAGAGAGAGAGAGAGAAAGAGAGAGGAGAAAATAAATACTTGATAAATGAAAAAAAATTTAATTAAAAAATCAAGCATGAAGAACTATGTAACTAAAAGGGAAAGTCATGGGTTGTAATCAATCAGCAAGGATATCATATCTGCTTAATTGCTGTTTCTAATGATTTCCTTAATCTTTAGTACTTTTTGCTCACCATTCTTTTTTTTCCTGTTAATTTCCTTCTTCATGAGAACTCACGAATACAATCCCATTCCCCACAAAAAAGAAGTTTCCAAATCATGAATAAATATGTGTTCAATAAACCTTTCCATTTAAGCCTTTTTTTTTTTTAGAGGAAAAGAATATTATAAATTGTAGGTTTGAGAAGCCATGCTGTGGCCAATTTTGCATATCAGGTCTTCATTTCACAAGTTTTTAGTCTCAGTACTCTTTTTTAAATGCCATTAATGGAGTTGAAAGTGAATTTAGGTCTAACACCAATTTACTGCCTCAACCTGGCTGCCGTATTAGACTTTCTCTGAGACATGGGAAGGGAGAGGCAAATAAAGCTAATTAAGAGAGGAACCCCTGAATCACAAAAATGCTCTAGGCTTTAAAGGAAAAGACAATATAAGGCCTTGATTGCTGTAGGGAGAGTTCACTGTGGACCTCAAGCAATTACATGGAGGTTACTTCTAGCCCTATGCCTTCCCTGACATTAAGTAATTCCTTTTTCCTACCAGATTCACTCTAGTTTGGCCTCCTGGCCAGCAGGGGCACTGCTGGACCACAGAAGCTTTATCCTTTGTGAGTGTAACCAGCAAAATTCAAAGAATGTATATTAAATGCCTACTGCATGCAAGAAAAATCCTGGGACCAAAATAAATCTTTCTAAATTAGTGAACAACAAACAAATTCAGGAAAATATTATTATTTTTGTTGTTATGTTAATAGCTAATATTTATATAGCACTTCCTACGTTCCAGGCACTGTGTTAAGGCCTTTACAAATAGTATCAAAATAAGTGGGACTTTCTTAAGTAAGTAACATAGGACATTTAAATGGTTGTGGCGAATGTAGCAGTTGAAATTGTTAAGAGGTGCAATTTATTTTTTAAAAAAGGGGGTTAAGTGACTTGCCCAAGGTCACACAGCTAGTAAGTTTCTGAGGTCAGATTTCAACTCAGGTCCTCCTGACTCAGGGCTGATGAGACACCTAACTGCCCCTGAAAAAGAGGTAAATTCTTAAAAAATAAACACAGGATTTTACTCGTTCTATTTTTGCCTTCTGCTCTTGCAAAAAAAAAAAAGTACCTCTTTTTTTAGTCCTTTTACTTATATGTGAATGGTATCTGTAACTTGAAGTGGTAGAAAGAGAGCTGACTTTGGAGTCAGAAAGACCTGGGTTTGAATTCTGCCTCTGACACATATTGGCTATGTGACTATGAGCTTCACTTCTCAGCGCCCAAGAGTAACTCACTAAAACCCTAAGTTATGGAGAAAATAGGTAGAGGGAGTTCCTCACAGGAGGCCTGTATCCCCAAGAAATAACCAATCACATATCCAGTTCACAAAATACGTGGCTAGAACCCATCTTCTTTTACTATATTTCATATAGTGCTTAGACATCATTGCTTCATCGCTATTGTACTTCTCAAACACATTAATATAGAATTAAATACCATAAGAGTAGGTTCACACCTTCAACGCAGTCTTCAATTCTACAGGGCTCTGCTGCCACAGATGTGGTATTGGGTGGGGCCAGGAACAATGGAAGATGATTTTGTATTGGACAATGACTGTTCTAACACAAGTGAATTAAGGACAGAGAGTCGACTGCTAAGTCTCACCCTGATATTTGTGTTTTGCTTTGTAACTCCAGTGCTTAGCTGAGTTCCTGGCACATAGTGGGCACTGACATGTTTTTGGGTGGACTTGACTTTCAGACAGATGCTCAAGGTTGTATTTCATAATTGATTTTGACTATGTAATCACAGTTGGTTCTTACTGTGTAAATATACATTATAATATTTTCTTGACAATAACATTAAATATGAAAAATAAAGGTTTTCTAACCATCAGTTGGAATGGAAATAATTTCTGAGACAGAGATCAAATTGTGTTTATACACACGATTATTGGCAGTCTTACCCTCAGTTATGTCCTGTGTGACTCTTTCATGCCTCTTTTCATTCGAGTTTATTCCTGAACAATTCATTAAATACCATTAAATTTATGAAATGGAAATAGCGTTGTACCCTCAGTGGTTCTCTGTGTGAAATAAACTGTAACATTTTTCATCATGTAATGGTTTTTTTCTAAAATCGGAATTATATGTCAGATAGATTTTCTGTTCTAGATTTGGTTAGTTTAATGAGCTAGCTAAACACACTTTTCCCCTCCATGTCTCATATTCATCAATAGAAATCACTGCAAAAATAACACTGAAGCAGTATGGTCTGGTGGAGAGGTAAGCAGTGGGCTGGAAATGAAAGCAGATTCTTTCTTCCAAATTGAAGCCAATATGCCAATTTGGTCACTGAGTTTTTCCTAGGTGTGCTAGACACTACTGGTGATACAATCATAAATAAGGCTAAAGGCATAATCCCCTGCCTTCAAGGAGTTTATAGTCTAACTGGGAAGTTAAGATACACAAGCAAATAGCTAGGTAGAAAAATAGATCTGAAAGAAAATTCAGAGGAGGCAAACACCATCCACCTCCAGTCTTGGATTTATGGGAAAGCTTCATGGAGGAGAGATATGACCTGGGACTTACAGTACCAGTAGGAAGTATTTGGCCTGTTGGAATGGGGTGGGGACAGAGCGGTCCAGGTAGAGGCTAAATCAAAAAGCATGGTGGTGAAAAAGGCTGAGTTACATCTCAGTCGTCATTTTTCAGTTGTGTCCAACTCTTTGTGACCTCATCTTGGCAAGATATTAGAGTGATTCGAGGTTTCCTTCTCCAGCTCATTTTATGGTTGAGGAAACTGAGGCAAACAGGGTGAAGTGACTTGCCCAGCGGCACACAGCTAGTAAGCTTCTAAGGCTGGATTTGATGTCTTCTTGACTTCAGGCCCAGCATTCTATCCACTGGGCTGCTTAGCTGCCTCTAACTTATTTTATATTTAGTCTTGCGGGTGATAGGGAGTCACTGGAGTTTATCGAATAGGGAAATGATGTGGTCAGACCTGAGCTTTAGAAAACTTCCTTTGGAAGCTATTGCAATAAGCTTCTGGTTGGTCTCCCTGACACGTCTCTCCCCTGTGTAGACCATCCTTTACTCTCAGCTGTCAAAAGTGAAGGTCTGTCCACATCCCCTCCTCCCATTCAGGCAGTTTCCTTCAAGATGAAAAAGGGAATCCTCTGTTTGGGCCTTTATAACTTGGCCCCTCCTACCTTTTCATTCTTCTTATTCCCCACCCTACCCCCTTCCAGTTCCCTTTCATGTTACTGCTACCCAGTGACTCTGGCTTCTTCTCTTTCGTTCTTTGAATAAGACACTCCATCTCCCTAATGGTCATTGTCATTGGCTGTCCCCCCATGCCTGGAAATCTCTCCCTCCTCATTTCTGCCTCCTGGCTTCCTTTAAGTCACAGGTAAAATGCCAGCTTCTACAAGAAGCCTTTTCTTATCTCCCTTAAAATGTTAATGATTATCTCCAGTTTATTTTATTTCTTGTTTGGACTTAGTTATTCCCACATTGTGTCCCCCTTAAGAGCAGGTGCTATCTTTAGGCTTTTTTTTTTTCGATATCGTCAGCACTTTGCACAGTGCCCAGCACAGAATAGACACTCAATAAATGCTTATTGACCGACTGTTCTTATAGTTTCTTACACAATCCAGTCCTTGGAATGGTTTTCCCTAATCTGTGCCTGAAATACACTTCTTCACCTGAGCCTTCTTAGAATCCCAAGTTTCTTTCGAGACTCATGCTTTAAGAAGCATGCTCTTCAGGAACCCTTTCCTGATCCCTTGTCTACTAATATCTCTCTCCTCCCAAAATGTAATTTACATTTACTTTGTATTTTTTGTATACATCTATATACATATATGTTGTCTTTTTGGATAGAATGTAAATTCATAAAAGACAGGGACTACTTATTTCACTTTTATTTTTGTATCTCCAGTGCTTATCCCAGTATCTGAGAGGCAATAACCACCATTCTGGTTTTTGATTAATTATTACCAGAAGGTTGACCACAAGGTAATGAAATTTTTCAAGTGGCAGAAGAGCTGTGCTCCATGTCCAATATGCAACAAATTAAATTTATAGATGTATTTAGGTCTGATTATTTATACTTCAAAAGGAATTTAACTTGATTTTATAAAAAGACATCACTGATTCCCTTTTAGTATTCAGTTTAACCAATTAACCATCCACTACATGAAAGGCATTGTGCTACTTGAATGCATTTTTCATTTTACTAATCTTATCTGGCCTCTGAGGCCCTTTAGAACTCAAACTGCATATGACTTAGAATCACTTTTTCTTCTCATTAATAAAACACTTTCACTGGTAACCATTTCTAATTCGTTTCTTGCCTTTATGCTTTTGTTCATGACATTTCCTCCTTGTATTTTCATTATCATCTGGTATATTTAAAATAGCATTTGATTTATTAAATCCAACTAAATTATTTATTAAAATTGCATTTATATAAACATTTTCAGGCATATGTCTATTGCTTATATTTTTGCTAGCTTCTAGGGAGAAGAGGGACCAGACTTCTGATTTCATTGGAATAGGGTAACTCCCAGATGAGGGCACTTCCTCCACCAAGGCAGGTCAGCACTCCAATTTAACATTCTTAGAAAGTTGCCTATAGTGCCAAGACATTAAATGACTTGCTAAAAGTCATAAAGTCTATGTGTGTCAGCCTCAAGATCTGAACCAATTCAGGTCTTCCTGGCTCTGAGATTCATTCTCTATCCACTAACCCATGTAGTCCCTTATTGAGTTTCATAAGGCAGAAAAAAATATCCAAACCAAACTAATTTATCCAATGTATTTCATCTATAGTTATCAAGGACATATTAGTAATTATTGTGTAGCAAAGGGTCCAAGCAGTATTGAAAGGTGGCTGAATCTGAAGTGTCTCTTCTTCCCCCTTTATCTGATCAGATAAGGAAATGACCAAGGTTTCCTTCAGACTTTTTACTTCATCGAGGAACATGTTAAATTTCACCAACGGCGGTGGTTTTGATATGCAAACACGGTCTTAAGAATGCCCCCAATACAAAACAATAATCCTTCCCCTACTATCATCCCTAAACTATAGCATCGAAGATAGCCCTACAGTGACTATAGCTCCCTCAAAGCATTCTGTGGTGATTATCAGCCTGCCTGTAGTGATGGGGGATAGTTTTCATCAGTTCTGATATAAAGATATACATACAGTTTGGGAAGATCGTGTCCTCCGGTTTGGATTTAATGGAATTTGGGAAGGAAATATTTTGCCCAAGCCTATCCCTCATATTCATGTTCGTAGCTAGGGATAGCTTATTGTCAGCTGAATGCTGATCTTCCACATCCCTATTGCTGCTGAAGATATCTCAGAACACCCCTCTGCTCTAACCTGGGGCCCAGTAATTTCTTGGTGGGGAACTATTTGTCCTGTCATTGTTCCCCAAAGTGCCTCATTTTCGCTAAGTAATACTTGGCCTTCTCATGTGCCAAGAATTGAATGTCACCCCTCCCTTATGTGTTGTCTCCGCCAATTAGAATGGAAGCTCCTTGAGAGTAAGGAGGGTCTCAATTTTTTATCTGTAATTTTTATCTAAGCGTGTAGCACAGTGTAAGCACTTAATAAATCCTTTTCCATTCCATAATTTGGCAGTGTTGGAGGTGGCTCAAATGCCAGCATTCTCTTATTTCAGGTTCAATGTTGGCACAAAATGAAGTACTTGAAAGTCATCGAACAGTTAACAAAAGGAGATTTACTTTGCTCTAACTCAGAAAGGATTATGCATCAAGAATATAATGGTACGTAGTTTCTCTGATTGTGCCTTTCCACCTCTGTATGGGAACTTTGGTGATCAGGGCAGCAAATGACAGACAGGGCAACCTTCCTGGTCTACAGAAATCCAGTCAGAAGGACTCCAACTTCACATGGATGCTACTTTTTATACCCTTAGGTGACCAGGAAGCTGTCTTGGGGAAGCTGAAGCCAGCCAGTTCCTAGGGACAGTTTTGACTCCTCTTAGGGAAAATGAATCTTGGTTGAAGGAGGGAAGGAAGAAGGGTCTGGGCCAGGGTGGAGAACCGGTGGCCTTGAGGCCATATGTGGCCTTCTCAAGTGTGGTGCTTTGACTGAATCCAAACTTCACAGAATAATTCCCTTGGTCTGGGCAAACCCCATGATGTGGGTGGAAGGAAAGAAACTGCACTTGGGAAAGGCTGGTAAATACTGCTCTTATCACAAGTAAGATATGAAGGGGCTATAAAAGAAGAAAGGGGAGATCTGGTAAGTGGCTATTGTAGCAATGTAGGTAGTTGGTGATGATGAGTGATATGGAATGGTAACAATAGGAATTGAGAGGAGAGGAGAGATGTGAGAGGAGAGGAGAGGAGAGAGTATAGAATTGGGGGGAAATCAAGGCTGGAAATATAGATTTGGGTGTCATTTGCACAGAGATGAACCACAGAATAGTAGTGGAAAGAACACCGACTCTGGAGTCAGAAGACCTCTGAAGCTTACAACTTTGTGACCTTGGGTAAGTCGCCTGGTGTCAGTTTCCTCATCTGTAACATGAGAGGGTTTGATTAGATGGTCTCAAAGGTCTCTTGCAGCTCTGAAAACCTTATAGTGCTTCATCAATGTTAGCTATCATTAGATCTACAAAGCCTGGCAAAGGTGACAGTGAATGTGATTAACAAAAGAGAGAAGTGAGTAAAAGGACAGAACTTTGGGGAACTCCAACATCTTAACATCAGGAAGAAGGACCATTGTGAGGAAGAGATATTGGACATTTTCTTGTTTCCATAAGGCACAGCTCTGAATATCAGAGCTTTCCAAAAGTGGAATGGGCTGCCTTGGGAGGAAGTGGGTTTCCCTTCATTAAGGTCTTTCAGTGAAGGCTAGTTGACCACTTGTTAGGTCTGTGGCAGAGGGGGTTTCTGTTCAGGTATTAGTGCAACCAGATGATCTCTAAGGCCCCTTCCAACGGATAGGGGAGGCAGTGAAGGAGTCAGAAGAGGAGCAGTTAGAAAGGGGTGAATGAAAAAAACATTAATCGAGTGCATGTTATGTGCCAGGTGCTGGGGATAAAAATACAAAAGTGAGCCAGTTCTTGTCTTTGGGGAACTTACATTCTACAAGAGGAGACAAAATATAAAAGTGAGTGAGGGTGGCCAGTGGAGGGAGTTTTGGTCTGGGTGAGTGAAGCCATAGATCAGTCAATTGTTGTATCTTCTCAAAAAGCAATGGTAGTATGATTGGATTGTTGTTTCCAGAGCAAGAAACTGAGAGGTAGTGGAAAACCATATGTGCCCCACGGCAGGGTTGATGGGAGACACCTGGGGAGGATGTATGTGCACCATGGTCCTCTGCATAGACATGAGAGGGTCCTGAGATATAGGCAATAGCATGTGCCAGAAGGGTCAAACCACTCTCCTCTCATATCCCAGTGGATAAGACCCAGGATCTTGTGCCAAGAACCCTGGGAATAACAGGGATCCCTCCTCCCTTCCTCCCATTCTGCTGTCATTTTGAGCCCGGCTCCAGCAGCCAGTTCCTTGTGACAAAGTCCACACGTATCAACCATTGACCAACTGTTCCTGAAAGGGAAGAGCAGCAAACCCCCTTTCCCACCAACGCTTCTAAGATCACCAGCCCTGCTTTCAACCAACTATCATCAGGGGACACAAATCTTGAGGACATGGGACCTGGCAACTGACCCTCTAGGTGCCGCTGTTACTAAAGACCTGGAAAACAAAGTCTTTAGTTAGAGTGGTCAGATTTAACATCAGAAACTGATAAGGTTTTATTAACAGAAATTACACTAAAGAAGATTCCATTCTACCTGCTTTGCTTTTTCCTAGGAACCACCGAGTCGTTCCATGTGACTTGTACCTGAAACCACCTATATTTAATAGGAGTCTTAAATTTTAAGACTTTGGGGACATCCTGCATATTGTCTTCCCTTATCTGATTATTCTGCTCTCTCTGAGAGCAGGACTGTTTTGCTTTTTTCTGTTTGGATCCCTAGCATTCAGCACAGTGCTTTGCATACAGTAAAATATAGTGGGTTTGGTGAGTTTGCATTTATTCACTCATTGTACAGTAGTGATTGCAAACTTAAAAACCCATTATATCTAGCTGAATCTAGAACATTTCACATTCACCCACATGGACACCTTGCCGTTAGCCCTGCTGCCTCCTCCCTTTCTCTACCTGGAATACATCATTCCAGAAACCAGACCACCAGAGTCTATCCCCTCCCTTCCCCATTCCTCAGGGGACTGAATCCACCCAGAATAAAAAGGACAGACCAAAGTTTAATAAACTTTTGATGACTTGACCGTGTAGTATTTTGAAAGCCAAGGAGGGAATGCACCCGGATGGAAGGAATGATCATCAGTGTCAAAAGCTGCATGGTAGTAAAAGGAGGGTGAAGACATAAAAAAGACTACTGGATTAGTGGTTAAGGGGGTTGTTGTTGGCCCTGGAAATTGGTTTCAATAGGTATTTTGGAACCCTGTTATTCTTTGATTCCTTTTCTTGGTCCTAGTACAGATCATTTGGTGACCTGGATGGGAATGTGAACTACAATGAAATATTTTAAAGAATAAATTAATTTGCCGATCAGTTATCTACAATTCGCAATCACTGATACAAGTGAAAATTAAAGTAAGACTTTCAACCACAAATTCTGAATGCCTACTATCACTGCGGCCACAGAGACCCTTAGGGGGCACTATGTTACTGGAGGAACGTACCTGTTGCTGAATTCTATTTCATAAACCTCGTTGATGCTACTCTCAAAGGTGACTTGTATACTGGTATTTCTCAATTAAGAAAAAAAAAATTAACACACAGAAAACAAAAGACAACTTAATGGTTTTTTTAACAAAAGTTTTCCTAATAATAGCCATTATATCTCCTCTCCCCCACTGCATCTAAAATGAGTCCATAGAAGAAAAAAGTTATTAGTTATAGATTGACATATACTAATGCACTGTCTCTGGTCATAGAGGAACTGGGTTCAGATCTCACCTCTTCCATGTGTGTTGACCTTGGGCAAGTCACAACTTCCCTAGGCCTGTTTTCTCCTGTGTAAAATGAGAGGTTGGATTAGGTAACCTCTGAGGTCACTTCTAGATTAAAATCTTTAATTTTAGGATCTATTCCAGCTTCCACATTTTACCAAGAAGGGAACTACGAGAGGAAACATCGTGCCATGGAAAGTACACTGACTTTGTAACGAGACCTTCTGGCTTCAAACACCACCTTTACCGCATCTATGTGACCTTGCTTAAATTACTTCATTTATCCAGGGCTCAGTTTTCTCCTACAGAAAACAATGAAACTGGACTAGATGACCTCTAAGGTTCCTTCCAGCTCTAAATGTGCAATGCTATCGGGCCTCAGTTTCCAAAACAGTAAAATTAGGTTAGCCTAGATCCCTTAGGACCTTGCCAGACCTATAGACTGCAATCTCATGAAGTCCCATGAAAAGAGACCTTTCCAACAGGAATTATGACTTGAGAGCCAGGACTGTCTTGGGCATTCTTTGTATGCTCAGCGCACCTGGCACATAGTAGGCACTTCATAAGAGTTCCAAAGCTCCTAAGGGGCTGAACGTCGCGTCCTGCGACCCCAAGGTGGGTGCTTGACGGGAGGTGCACACGCGCTCCTCCTCGTCCCCGTCAAAGCAGCCCCTGCGAGAGCACATGCTGGGACCTGCGGATCCCGGGGTGCGGACGCGAGGCCAGCCGGAGTACTCGACCGGCCACTTGGAGAACCCTTTAAAAGACCCGCACGAGGATGCTAGGCGCAGGAGCGGCGAGAGAAGGCTGGAGGCCGGGGGTTTCTTACTCCCGGGCCCCTCCCTCCGGGCTCGCGCTCCCCCGCCCCTCCCCCCGCCCGGGGCGCGTGGCCCCCGCGCTCCCCTCGCCGAGCCCCCGGCCGGCGGAGCATGCGCGCTGGCGCCGCTCCCATCCCCGCCCCCTTCCCCCGGCTGAGTTATGCCAAGTATGTGAGGAGCCGGGGAGGCGGGAGGCGGGTTCGAGAGCCACCGCCGGCCATGGGGCGCTGCCGCCGCCGCCGCCGCCCGCCGGAGCCAGGGCCGGGGGCGCCGAGGCAGGCGCGCGGGCCATGGCGGAGCCTCTGAGGAGAACCTGGTCCCGGCTGCGGGGGAAGCGCGCCTCGCGCGGGGCCGCGCTCCCGGAGCGGGAGCGCGCGCGGCCCGCGGAACCCCGCGCTCCCCCCTCGCCGCTCGCCCCCGGCGGCCCCGAGGGCGAGGACGCGGGCCCGGTCGCCCCCTGCGCGCGCTCGCCCCGCGGCCGCGGCCCAGGCAGCAGCCTCGGGTCCCCGCTGTCCCGGCGGTCCAGTCCTGGCGGCCGCGTCCCGCGGGAGGCGGAGGGCTCGGACCTGGAGGACGAGGACTACTATGAGAACCTGCCCGGCCCCGAGGGCGACGGCGACGGAGACGGCGAGGGCTTGGCTGCCCCCACCGTCGCCGCCGCCGCCGGCTCCTACTCGGGGGCGGGCGGCGGCCGCCTGGAGACGGGCCGGCTGCGTTCCCAGCTCCAGGAGGCCTATTATTTACTCATCCAGGCCATGCACGACCTGCAGCAGGTGTCCCCGCCCCAGGCGCCGTGGCCCGGGTTAGAGGGGCCCCGCCACCCGACTCCTGCTCCTCCCCCTCCTCCTTCCCCTTCTCCCCCTCCGCCTCTCCTTCCCACTCATCCCCCTCCCCCGTCATCCCCCCCTCCCCGGACGCCGCTGCTCGGCAGCCGTAGCCTGGACAGCCTCCCCGCGTGTGCCCCGCCGCTCCTGCGGCGCTGGTCCAGCGACAGCGCAGTCCGGTACCGCGCGCTGCCGGGCGCTCCGCCGTCCAGCGGGGCTGGCCGCTGCTGGGGCGCTCCCGAGCCACGTGGAGGGGCGATGGACAGCCCCGGGCCGGGCAGCGCTTCCCCAGTGCGGCGGGCCGGCGGCGGGGCTCTGCACCCCTCGAGCCGGGGCTGCGGCGCGAGGCCACCGCGGGATGCCGGCTCCTCGGGGAGCGCCTCGAGCGGCCCAGCGGCGCCCTCTGGGCTACCCAGAAGCAAAGGGGACGGCCCCGACGGCCCGCTCTGTAAGCCTCCCGTGGTGACCGTGAAGAAGCTGCAGAAGTGGATGTACAAAGGACGCCTGCTCTCTCTGGGGATGAAGGGACGCGTCAGTGGGTCACTGTCCCCCAAAGTTCTTGACACTCCAGCAGCCCCACAGTGCCTGGGAGCGTTGAAAAAGCAAGAAAGCAAACCCCTTCCTGTACCTCCTGACCAAAGAATTCTGCTGACAGGTAGGGGACTGCGTAGCGCTACCGCTCTTCCAGTCGCTGACGTGCGGATTAAACACTTTCAAAGATGTTTGACCCACTTTGGCTTCTGTTTTAGTGATGGAGAATGTTTTTGCATGTTAACTCATTGTAACAGAAGTTCATAGATTGTCATTTAAGTAACACCGGAACCGCTTTGGAGGTAACAGTGTAACGGACTTAATCATTCTAGTGTTTTTTCCCTTTTTTTCTTTTTAACACACTGGAATTAAAAGTCATGTTTTTAGGCACTTGAAGTTTTTTCTCTTAGGAGCCATTGTGAATATTCTGAACATAGCCAGCAGTGAGCAACTATTACAACACTTTTGGATTTAAGAACTGGGTGGTGCTTTCCTCAGTCTATGTAGCTGTAGGCAAAACCATAGACTTTTGTGGAGTTTGTGAATTTGAATTTCTTCCAGTGTAGAATTTACAGAGTAAATAAGCTTTTATTTTAATCATCCTTTTCTCTCAATAATAAAGAATTTTAATATTTATGACTTTTTCTGTAGCACCAAGTAGGATTCTACTTGAACCTGTTACTCAAATATAAATAATGACGTTTGTTTTCACACACAAATGGATATATTTGAATCCACAAAATCACATTTGACCATTACCATTTATCTTAATCATCAGTATTTTCAAATAGTCTTGCTAAACTGTAATAAACTAATTTGGAATTTTAATTTTATTTTAACCTAGCAAAGAGGGTAAACTAGAACAAACAGATTTGAAAACTGAATCTCATACATTGAATTATCACGTTCTTTATTAGAAGTAAAAATAGTGGTTGGCGGAAGACCTTTTTAGGTGTCCATGCGGATAGGAATTGAGGAGTTGTCTCCTGAGGTGTAGTGGGGTGGATAGGGTGCTGGGCTGAGGGTTAGGAAGATGCTTACTATCTGTGAATGACCCCAGACAAGACACTTGAACCTCTGTGCTTCATTTTTATCATCTCTGAATGGCGATAGTGTAGATTGGTTGGTTTTACAGCTCTGTATCTCTGAGTCCATAAATTAACCCTCTAAAAAAGTAAGCTTAAAATAGCAGTTTTTGGCAAAATTTCCCATTTTAGTGATGATGTTTTGAGCTTTGATTTGCTTACAGGTATTGTATCTTTGAGTGAGTTTGCTTCAGTACAAATGGTAGTAGTCTTTTGGATTACTTGTTTTATCATTTAGCGCCACAGATGTCAGTTATATAATTCTAAAATGCCCAATGTTGATATTTGAATTTTAATATAGAAAGCATTATAGAATAAGCTTCAGCTCATTTGACAGCATCATTTTACAAGAAAGCTTTAAGCTGAAAGTGACAAATTCCACTTAATTGTTACAAAATTGTCACAGACTTTAAAAGTTCATTAACAGATATGTGTGTGTGCATCAGTAGTTATGGTGGACACAAAGTTTAGAGGACTTCTGGGTACTTTGAGGCATATATGAAAATATGCTTTATGCACTAATAGAAGAGATGATACAACTTTTAAGCAAATTTGTTGCATAAGAGTTTTTGGGTTCTCTAATTCTGTACTACTAAATTGTACTTTTTGAAAAATCTAAGTTTCATCTCACAAGGGGAAAAGTGAAGCATTTTGCAATAAGTTGATTGTTAAGTAAGATATGCCTTTCAGTTGTTAAGTATTTACAAGCATTTTTGTCATTTGAAAAATTTAGTGCTGTAACTCCTTTTCTTGTGATTTTGGTTCGGTTAACCCTTTGTATAATTTTCTTTTTGAAGGGGAAAGGCAGGGCAATTGGGGTTAAGTGACTTGCCCAAGGTCACACAGCAAGTAAGTGTGTCAAGTGTCTGAGGTCAAATTTGAACTCGGGGCCTCCTGACTCCAGAGCCCCTCACTGCGCCATGTAGCTGCCCCACCCTTTGCATAATTCTTAAATAGGAGACTATACAAGGGGTGATGTAAAACTTTAGTCATATGTTTTGTAACTTATTATCTGAAGGTAAAATATTTACCTTCTGTACACTGTTATACTTTCATTAGAGTATGCACATTTATGTTAAACGATTACCAAAGATAAGACTAGATTACTTGAAATTTTGCCAGCTTTAAAGGAAATTAAAGTTCAGAATCCAAATTAATAATATTATAATTAAGGTTATTATTCTCATGAAAGAATTATTGGTATCATAAGAAAGCTACATGATATCTATGAACTGTCTTTGGGAAAGCTTTTCTAGATGAATTCCCATTCAAATAACACACTTAACCTTTCGATGATAGAGCTTACGGATCCATTTGATTTCATTTCCTTTGTTTACAGTTATTAAACATCAGTTTAAGGGGATGCTGTAGATATAGTGTAACTGGCACTTAACAGAAATTCTAGTGATATTCTTGTGAATATTATAAAGAAATGTGGGCAACTAAATGATTCAGAACTGGTTAAATTACTGTAGTCCTGAAATTTGAATTACTGAATCCCCCTCATCCCCAGGGGCCATGCTGCAGGTCTCTGTCCTGAGCTCTAGTATTTTTAATAAATGACTGGTAGTATACATATTAAATTAGCATGCTTATTAAATTTGCAGATAACATAGAACTGAGAGTGAGAGTTGAGATGTCAGATGACAGAATAGGGATAGGGAAAGATTTTTTTTCAGGTTGGAGTGTTCATAGTGTACCGGTCTAGCCTTTGGCTTCTTTTGTTTCTTAATCCTTTTTATTGAAGTCACTATCAGTGTAAATGTTGATTTGTAGAATCTTTTCTTTGTACAATTTCTCTGTATCATCTTCTGCAACAAATACTAGCATCCATTTCAGGTATTGTCATTGTGGTCTTTTTGCTTATTGTAGTTATGAGCACTGCAAGGTAAGATAACCAAGGATCTTATGAAATTGTTCCTTTTTGCTTTGGGCCAAATGATAAAGCCAGTTCAGCCAACTCCTTTATTTTCCTCTCTAAGGATAAACTTTGAGATAGTCTTCTATTTAACTATATTTTCTTATATCTTTCGGTTTAATTTATAGTAAGAATGTCAGTCTTCATATGATTCAGTTTCTTAAGCAGAATACCAACTTACTGGTCGTTGAATAAGGACATAAATAAGTTTATAAAAACTGTAATTGGTAACAATCTTTGCTACTATTCCATAGTCACTTCCAAGTGTTAATGGGGGCTGCATTGAACTGAGGGGGAATTTTGTATTTTTCTGCTTCATGGGTTACCATGCAGAAGAAGTAACCATCTGTTGGTCACCATGTTGGTGTTAAGTGTCTCTTTCTTCCAACTTAGGCTGGTCCTTGGACAAGAGACATTGGCTGTTGTCAGGACCATACTTGTAGTATTCTAAGGTGATCGAACCTGTTAGAGCTTGTGTCCCACTGTCATAGCCTTTGACAATCCAGAGTCATCCTTATGTTGGACTGAGGCATTAGAGAAGGTCTTTGAAGGCTTTTGAGAATAATCAAATTGGTGATTGTTTTAAAAAAATGGTATGATCTTTTAGTAGTAGTGGTAGTGTGCTAGTAATCATTTTATGTAGTTATGTATTTAATAATTATGCATGGACTAATTTGTTCCTAATTGAGAAGATTATTTCAGAAATTTAAAGTTATTGTGCATAGTTATAAGTATTATCATGTTGCATCAAGTCTTAAGATTACTTAGGAATTGTGAATCTATTTGCCAACTATCTTACATTTATAAATAAATTTTAATTGGTACCCATTACTCAGACATAAACATAAAAGCAACTGCTAGATTTATTTTGCATTTTTAATGATTAAAATGTAACTAAATATGTTTGTTTATAGATATCTATCTACATTATTGTTTAATGAACCATAATGCCTAAGTACATATAAACTGGGAGGGCAAGGGAAGAAAAAAGAAATTTACTTGCTAACTTTATTATATATTTAAAAGAAATAGCAAGTTGTGCATAATAGAAAAAAATCGTAACAAGTAATAAAAAGGTCAGCATGGTCTTCTAATCCAAATCAATCCCAAAAAGAATTCACTAACAATCTGCTTATGTGCAAGGCATTGTGCTAGATGAGGGGCGATACAAATGTAAAATATTCCCTGCCTTTAGGGAGTTTAGACCCCCACTGGGGATTTATAAGCTATAAACAGATAAATATATACTTGATAATTTGGGAAGCAAGTACTTATAACCAAGGGCATCAGGAAGCTATAGGAAAATCAAGAGCTAAGTCTTGAAGGAACCTAGGGATTTGAAGAGATGAGGAGAGAGTATATTCCAGGTATGAAGGACAGGCTGGTTGAACAGAGACCTTGAAGCTGGAGAATTCATGAAGGGGAAACAGGCTCAGTAGTGTATAATAGTACTGGAAAGGTAGTAGGGTAAAGCTAAATTGCAGAGAATTTTAAATGTTAAATGGATGAGTTTGCCTTTTATCTTAGAACCGAAAGGGAACCGTTGATGTTTCTTGAGTAACATGGTTGGACTCATGCTTTAGGAAGACCATTTTGGTAGCTATGTAACACATGGATTGGAGAGGGGAAAACTGCAAATAAGTGGTCCTATTAGGATTGTTAATAGAAGTCAGTAATCTCCAAAGTAGGATCTATTGTAGGACCTAAACCTAAAGGGTGTGTGATTTTATGATTGGTCAGAGGGTTCTAAGATGGGTCACAATCTATTTTTCCTGAAATAGCCATTGTTGGACTTGTCTCTAACACAACCTACCATATCTGGTTTCCTCAACATTTCCCCCATTCTGCTTCTTCCTTCAGCTATGAAAGCTCCTAATATTCTCCTAGTTAAAATCTAACCACTGCCTGGGCAACCATAGCAATAGCTGTACATGTGCCATGGGGAAAATCACACATTTTTCCCCTCCTTCATCTCCCACCCCATGAAGGGTGGGCTCTTTTGTGGGGCAGTAGCAATTGGCTGAGTGACTAAGAACTTATTACTAACTCCAGGACCAAATGTTATATCATCTTTATTTCATCCTTTTTCAGTTTCTATTTTTGTTTTATAAATTATATAATTATGGCTATAAGTACATGATATAATTTATAAGTAAAATCATATGTACACACACAAGTGTGTGTGTGTATATGTCTCTCACAGATAGCTGAAAGGCAACATCTCTGAAATAGAACTCATTATCTTCTCCTCCCCCCACCCAATTTCTTCCTCTCTCTTCCTACTTTTCCTGTTTTTGTTGAAATTACCACCTTTCTAGTCACCCAGGTTCATAACTTCAGAATCGTCCTTGATATTTCACGCTTTCACCTTCCATCTCCAGTCACCAAGTCTTGCCAGTTCCCCTGTATATATGTATATGTGTAAACACACATATATATTTCTGATAGGGTGCACAGTCAAAAAAATTTGGAGACCGCTGAACTAAGTGAGGGGTGATGAGGACCTGGAATGGGATGGTGGCATGTTACTACAGAGAAAAGAATGGATGTAGGGAATGTTTAGATAGAATAGGGTGAGCTTGATAACTGATTGGATTTGGAAGGTGAGAGAGAATGAAATATCCAGGATGATTTTAAAGTTATGACCCTGAGTGACTAGAAGGGGTGGTATTGCTTTCAACAAAGAAGAAAGAAGGAACAACAAAGAAGAAACTGGGTTGGAGAAGATAATGAGTTCTCTTTCAGAGGTGTGGCCTTTCAGATGTTTGTGAGATATTTAGACCCAATAGGCTATTGGTGATCTGGGATTGGAACTCAGAAGAGTAGATTTTCTTTTTTTTTTTT
>CM053626.1:300388502-300464750 GCA_028646595.1 Phalanger gymnotis | reverse complement strand
CCAATTAGTATGGAAAAAAATCTTGAAGACTTTCATGGCCTGAAGGTTTACTATGAGTCATCCCTATAGGTTGTCAGACAAAGAAGCTAATGTGGCTTTAGGTTAGTTGAGTTATAATGTCTATCCAGAATGAGGGAGGTGATAGTTTTGCTTCGTTGAGTACCCGGCCTTGGTCCGATCACATCTAGAGTATCATGTTCGGTTCTGTAGGTTTAACATTTTGGGGAGGAAGGAATGAAAAAAGCATTTATTAAGCACTTAATGTAGGCCAGCCTGTGTACTAGGTGCTGGTGTTAGAAATTCAACAAGGCAGTCCCTGCCCTGAAGGAGCTTATCATATCATAGGGAAAGACAATGTATTTTTGGAGTAGTGGCCAGAGAAGGGTATTTTGGTCTGGGAAATCATAAGGATGATGAATGGAGTTATAAGTCAATTGACACCCCATTTTTAGGAATAGTTGATTTCTGTTCCCAGAAGAAGAGGTAGAAAGGGGAGGGAGTAGTGGTTTATGGGAAACAATATGGCCGGAAGATGGTCAGAATACACTGTGTTGGACCTGGGGACCCCTAGAAATCATGACCTTTCACCAGTAAGGAGCATAGGGCCCCAAGATGGGAGCTAGAAGGCTGATATTGGGGTTCATTAAGACCTCGATAATCTAGAACTGGTGCAGAAGCATGGTCTAGGAACATGGAGAAACTGAAGACCGTATTTGTGAGGATCGATTGAAGAAACTGGGGATGTTTAGTTTGGAGAAGGGAGGCCATTACTGTGTTCGAATATTTGAACTAGGAGAGCATAGAGTTATAGTAGCTAATGAGGAGAGAGTTTCAAAAAGGACTGATTGCTCATTCATGTCAAGTGAAGGGGAGGGCTCTAGCCTGAGAAAGGTTTGTTGGATTTGGCAAGTTGAAAGTCATCTACAACCTTCAGAACTATTGCATTGAGGCTCTTTATTTTAGAAGTTTTATCTCTAAAAGGCGTTGGAGAAAAAGAATGGATATCGTAGTCTGGTGGATTTGAGTGAAAAGCAGTGTTTTTAATTAGAGATATTGGTACATTTTATTAAACTTAAAAAGCAGAGAACTAATGGGTATTAAGAAATTGGTATTACCAAGTTGGTAAGAGTGGGGACAGGAGGAAGCACAAGTTGGGGTCTAGATTACAGGGAGGAGCTGGTGTTACCGAGGGAGAATCCCAGAGTTGGAGGCCATTTATTCCCAACTCAAATACTGATGGAGTCCTCAGTATAACATGGCACACAAGTGGTTGTCTAGCTGCTTGTATAAGAAGACTTCCAAAGAGGAGAAACCCACCTCTTCAGACCTTTCACTCCACTTTTGGACAGCTCTAACATTGAGAACGTTTTCCTGAAACCAAATCTAAATTGACTTCTCTGCAAATTCCTCCATTTGGGACCAAATAGAACCTGTCTGGTCCTTCCTCCATACGACCGCTCATCACATCCTTCAAGATTGCTGTCCCGTCTCCCTTGAGAATTCTCTTCTCCAGGCTAAACATTCAATTCAACAGTTTGTTAAGCGTTCGTTCAATTTATAAAGTGCCTACTCTATGCCAGGCACTGTGCTAAGCACTGGGGATACAAAAAAGGCAAAAAGATAATCCTTGTCCTCAAGGAGCTTGTGATCTAATGGGGAAGAGAACATACAAAATATAAATATGTATATATGTGTATTGTACACACACAAAGTAAGTTATATACAAGATAAATAGGAAACAAAAGAAAGAAAGCACTGGAATTAAAGAGGTTGGTGAAGGCTTCCTGTAGATGGTGGGATTTTAGTTGGGACTTAAAGGAAGCCAGGGAGGTCAGTAGTTGGAATGGAGGAGAGAGCATTCCAGATACAGAGGACAGTCAGAATGCCTGAGCCAAGAGATGGAATGTCTCACTTGTGGAATAGCTAGGAGTCCACTGTCACTGGATAAGAGAGTCAGTCTGTGTGAGGGGAGTGAGGCATAAAGAAGACTGTGAAGGTAGGAGAGTTAGGTTATGAAGTTCTTTGAATGCCAAACAGAGCACTTTTTATTTGTTCCTGAAGGCAATAGAAAGCCCCTGAAATTTAATGAGAGAGAGAGTGTGTGTGTGTGTGTGATATCAGACGTATGTTTTAGAAAAATCACTTTGGTGGCTTAATGGAAGATGGGTTGGAGTGGGGAGAGATTTGAGGCAGGAAGACCAATAGCAGACTGTTGCAGTAGTCCAATCATGACATGATAAGATCCTGCATCAGGGGGTGACCATTTCAGATGGGAGAAGGGAGCGTATTTGAAAGATGTTGCATTGGTGAAATTGACAGGCCTTGACAACAGCTTAAGTATGGGGGATGAGAGATAGTGAGGAGTCCAGGATGGCTGCTACATTGCAAACCTGAAGGACTGGGAGGATGCTGTTGTCCTCTATAGTAACAGGGAACATAGGAAAGGGGGAGAGTCTAGGAGAAAAGATAATAAATTCTGTTTTGGATATAGTGAGTTTAAGATGTTTACTGGACATCCATTTCAAGATGTCTGAAAGGCAGTTGGAGATGAAAGATGGGAGGTCAGCAGAAAGATTGGGTAGTAAAGGTAAATTTGAGAATCATCAGTATAAAGATGATAATTAAATTCAGGGGAGCTGATGAGATCACCAAGTGAAATAGTACAGAGGGAGAAGAGAAGAGGGCCCAGGACAGAACCCTGAGGGACACATATGGGTAGAGGGTGTGATCTAAATGAGGATCCAGAAAAGGAGACAGAAGGCATGATCAGATAGGTAGGAGGAGAATCAGGAGAGAGTAATGCCCCAAAAACCTAGAGAAAAGAGAGTATCAAGTTGGTGAGAGTGATCAACAGTATCAGAGACTGGGGAGGGGTCAAGGAGAATGAGAATTGAGAACAGATCATTGGGCTTGGCAACTAAGAGATCATTTGTAACTTGGAAAGAGCAGTTTCATGGAATGATATGGTCAGTAGCCATATTGAAAGGATTTAAGAAGAGAGTGAGAGGAGAGAAAGTAGAGGCATCTATTGTAGAAGGCCATATGGAGGAGTTTAGCTAAAAAGAGCAGAAGAGAAATAGGATAGTTTATGGGGATGGAAGGATCAAGTGAGGATTTTTTCAGGATGGAGAGACATGGGCATGTTTTGGGGCACTAGGGAATGAGCCAGTAGAGAGGGAGAGATTGAAAATAAGTCAGAGTGCAAATGACAGAGGGGGCATTTTGTTGGAGGAGACAGGATGGAATGAGATAATTTGAACAAGTAGCAGGGTTAGCCTTGTTGAGGAGTAAAGCTACTTCATCATATGAGATAAGGGAGAAGGAGGAGAGAGTGACAAAAGGTGTCTGAGTGAGAGGAGCTTGGGAATGGTGAATGTTCTTACATTTTTCTGTAAATTTTTTTTCTGTTAAACCAAGGCCAGGTTCTCAGTGGAGAAATTGGAGAGAGTGAGAACTGTGGGATGTTTGAGGAGGGATGTAAAAGTTTGGAAGAGCCATTGTGGAAAGTGGGAGAATGAGTTGTCAAGGGAGATGTAGTTGGTTGGCCTAGGTAGCAGCAGGGAGGATCTTGAAGGTTGTGGAACAAATTTATAGCGTGCCCAGTTAGAGTGGTTGTGTGATTTTTCTCTACCTTTGTTCAGCACCATGATGATAAGCGATCCTCATGTGACACCACCCATTGGGATTGGCCTCTCTTACCAGTATCCAGTTTATCAACATCCTCCTTGGGTGTTAGAAGTAAATCACCTTTTCTAGGAATACAGGCAAAATAGGTTATTAATTCAGGTAAAGGATTTTGCTAAAGAGGAGATTAGAGGGGAGTGCTTAGGATTTTATGAAAAGGTTTAACCTTCCAAGAACATGTAATGCCAGGTCATCACTTATGTGTAGGGAATGAGTAGAGAGAGAAGAGGCAGACTAGGAGCATGGAGGACAGGGTCTGGGCCCTGGAGGAATTGAAGACAGGTTTGTGGCAGGTGTTAACTAGAATTATCTACATATATTTTTATGACAACAGTTTTTATGTATAACAAAATTTAGACCTCTGCTTTTACATGCACTACCAAGAGGCAGTGTGGCACAATGGATTCAGTCTGGAAGACCTAAGTTCAGGTTCCGCCCCTGTCACATCATGAGCTAGGTAAGCACTTAGACACACCGTGGCCCCAAAGAACTCTTTCTAAGACTGTTAAATTCAGTGGAGGAAATGTCCACACAGAGATCCTTGTGCCTGTGAAAACACAGGTCCAGACAAAAAATAACAACAACAAAACTAACAAAAAAACTAATTATAAATTCCTCAAGGTCAAGATCTGTCTTTAAGGGATGACATCCATTGGAGTGCCATGAGAAGGTAGGAGGGCAAAAAGCCCCCAACTGTTGATGGTGATGTTTTTGGATAACATTGTAGCTGAATAGCAAGCTTTATCCTGAACTGCTTTCAGGGTACTTGAGATATGACGTATATCAAGTAGGAATGTAAGAGTCTAGGAACAACCCTAACAGACTATACAGTAAACAGCACTTTGTCATAGAACCAGTTGAAGAGACCTTATGTTTTTTTGGGTCATGCATTTTTTCATACCTTACATTTAATCAATGCATTGGGCATACTTCAGAATAGTCTTTCTGTTTTTAAATATTTTGAGATTAATGGGTTAATCCCAGTTGTGAGATTGGGATTAATTTCCAACAGAAGGGGTTTTAACTCTGAGTCTGGGGCAAAAGACAAGAAGTCTAGGAACTTTCTGAACTTCGCCTTTGTTCTAGTTCGGAATCTGTCACGATCATTTGCCAAGCATACATAATTGCTTTAAGATCATAAAATGATTTGATCAAGGTAGTTTTTTTTGTCATACCTTGTCAGTTTTACTGGTACCTTTTATGTTTTCACCTATGAAGAAACAAACTCACTCCCTCTACTGAGGAAGGTATTTATTCACCAGAAACCCTTAGTCTTAGAATAGTTTGGTGCCTTTGAGAGGTTACCTGGCCAGCTTCTGTATGATGCAAGACTTGATCCTAGGTCTTTTTGACTCCAAAGATAGCTTTCTCCTGTCCTCGATAGTAATACAAATAAATAACTCATATTTACATAGCAGTTTGCTGGCATCATCTCAGTTAATATTTACAACTGCTAAGTAATACAAGTGTAGGTGGTACCGTGGAAGGAGTGCTGGGCTTGGAATCAGGAAGACCTAAGTTCAACCCTGGCCTTAGGCATTAGCTGTGTGACTCTAGGCAAGTTAGTTCACTTGTCTGCCTCAGTTTTCTCATCTTTAAAATGGGGATAATAATGGTATCTACTTCACAGAGTTGTTGTGAGGATATAATGAGATATTTGGAAAGGTCTTTGCAAAGTGCTTTACTGTCATCATCTGCTTTTCTTTTCACAGATGGGGAAAGCTGAAACTTTTAAGTAGGTTCAGTGATGTTCTTAAGGTCACAGCTAGTAAATAGTTGAGGGGGAGCTCAAAACTATGTCCTCTGGTTTAGCGCACAGTGTTCCTTCTAATGCATTGTACATCGATTATAAGATTAAGGCCTAGTCATATCACTTCATAAGTGCTGAAGTTGAGTTATGTATAAAATGAAGAGAAGCATGATTTGAGGTATTTAATTTCTTTTAAAGTAAGATCTGAGCTTTATAATTTATTGTGTCAGACAGTAATTGTAGACTAGTAAATACTTCTAGACATCTAAAAAAAGAACCAAAAAACACTGCAAAAATGGAATAGCGGCTATGTATATACCTTTTTTTTTTTTTACCATACTTCCCAGAAATATATTTTTAAAACATAAAGATATGATCCTAAAAAAACCCAAAGGAAGTATTTAAAAATCGTTTACTTACCTAGCATAACTATGGCTTTTTATTGGGAATAGGAAGATGTACTTTACCTAAAGTAACTTGTTCTCATTCACTTACTTTGGTAGAAAGCTCTCAAGGAATGAGCAGAGAAGAGAGGATGAATATTCAGATCAGAGAATAAGAAAGTTAATTTGATATATTAACTAAAGATTTGAATGTGTTGGACAAAATTCTGTATTGTGTTTTCTAAAGCTCAGTCACTGTTTTTATTGTAATACATGGCTTAATTTTAATTGTTGATTTTTCAAACTGCTGGGCATATTGAGTTAGCCTCATGTTTCATATTAATTGAATGGCAACTGTTGAAAGGTTTTACAGATCAGAATCAAACTGAGGGAAGTGTAATATTGTCCACTTTTCTAAGTCATGACAGAAAAGGACTATGAAACCTGGACCTGATTATTATAGAATGTTTTAGACCAACCCACCAGTGGGATTGTGCTATGGTTTTCAGTACAAAGGATTGCTTTGTCCAGTTTTATCAAATATAACATTTCTTGCCAAAAAACCACAGCAGGCACACTCAGAATAGCTCTCTGTAAAACAACAACAACAACAAAATCCAATTTTCTTTTCAGTGGGACCCATTAATTGGATAAAATAAGGAAATAAGAAAAGAGATTCTTTGGAAATTATTGAAACTTAAAGATATCTTTTTCTTGCTTTATCTATGAGTAGAAGTAAAGCTGTTAGATCTTTAGGGTGATATTAAGATGGGACTTTCCTCATAAAACAGTGGTTGTTAATAGTACATACAGATTTGAAATACTTGGGATATTGTTAGAATATATAATACTTTTCATCTTAAATTAACATTTCATTTAAGAAAATATTATATTTGAAATAGTTTTAATTTTTGATCTAAACTGTTACTTTGAAGTTATAAATGTATGTACATAGAAAAATTTAGAGTTTCAGCTGTAGAATGTTGATTTTAATCTCAACCTTTTTTGGTTAGAGAATTTGAGTTTTTGGCTAAATGTAACTTTCAACTAACTTTTTACTAGTCAGAAGCATTTTGCTGTTCTCATAGTCTTAACTGGAAATGAAAATAAAGTTCAGCATATTTGTGTATAGCCTAGCTATATTTAAACTCACAGAGAATAGCCCTGCTTTAAAACTTTGGAGTGATGGAGGATTGTGGGAGCAAGGAATGCGTATATCATAAAGAAGAAAACAGTGTCTTACAATTATTAAAACTCTAATCTGTTGGTATTGCCAGTATTGAATTTTTGCATTCTTGGTTAAATTGAATCCCTTTGTTATATTTCTTGCAGTTCCACAGAGCAAACAAAAAAGACAAGAGACAAAAAGCAGAGCCACTGGAAAGTTTTTCTCTTATTTGGTTTATATCTTATTGTCAGCACTTTGATATGTATGTGATAGGTCTGTTAAGTGTAAGTTGATTAATTTTCAGGAGACAGAAATAGAAAAGAATAACTTAAGTACTAGCAATGGAATTCTAAGCTAAAAAAAGTTTAAAATAGCCTACCTACCTCATCTTCTTTGGTTATCCATGAGTCAAAGCAAGTAAATAAAAATTTGTTAGACAGTGTATGCCAAGCCATGTACTAAGAGGGCTTGAAATACAAATAGAAACAAAAGGGAAGACAAGTCCCTGTCTTCATGGAGCTTGCACTCTAGTTGGGGAAGACAATGCATAAAAAGAAACTGAAAGTTGGGGAGGAGGTGGGGGACAGAGGAGGTATAAGTAAAGACCATATGGTAATATTTGGTGAGGGAAAAGATTATTCTTATTAATTTGCTGTCCTTAAGTAAAGCCATGTAATTTGTATAGTGTCCTGAAAGTTGATAATGGTGGGTCTGAATCATTTAGTTGTGTCAGGATATGACAGAGCAACAACTCCGAGAGGCTACGTGGTTTGAGATGGTAAGCTGAAATAGCTATTAAAACAAAGAGTTGCTAATACACTTTTTACTTTTGCTTTTAAAGGTCCTGGCATCCCAGTTGCTACAAGTAAATCTGAAGTAAGTACAGCTGAACCATCTCCTCCAAGTCCTAACCCTGTGAAAAAAGGTGGCTCCATCAATTGGTCTTTTCCAGATAAAATCAAATCTCCAAAAACTGTAAGGAAACTTTCCATGAAAATGAAAAAATTACCCGAACTCAGCCGAAAGCTAAGTGTCAAAGGAACCTTGAGCCATATACACAGTTCACACAGCCCCTCCTCCTTCTCTAAATGTAACTGTCAGAGTAGGAGCCACACAGTCACTTTACCTTCTGAGAATACCACCCCAGCTGCTCAGAGAAACGTGATAAGCCGATACCACTTGGACAGCAGTGTCTCTTCTCAGCATAGCTTCCGAAAAGAGAATTCTACAAGTTCTAAATCTACTTGCAAAGGTGGTTATCTCAGTGATGGAGATTCACCTGAGCTTATAATTAAATCAAGCAAATATGGATCTGAACACAGACATTTGAGAGGAAAGGAAATATTTCCAAATAGTGGTAACAAAACGGAAATAGACATTGATGCTTTTAGACATTACAGCTTTTCTGATCAACCCAAGTGTTCACAGTATCTCTCTGGACTCATGAGTGTGCATTTCTATGGAGCGGAGGATTTAAAACCACCGAGGATGGATTCAAAAGATGTCTTTTGTGCAATTCAGGTAGATTCAGTTAACAAAGCAAGAACAGCATTGCTTACATGTCGGACAACCTTTTTAGACATGGATCACACCTTCAACATAGAAATTGAAAATGCACAGCACTTAAAGTTAGTAGTCTTCAGTTGGGAACCAACACCAAGGAAAAATCGTGTATGTTGTCATGGAACCGTTGTCCTCCCCACCTTGTTCAGAGTGACAAAGACACACCAATTGGCTGTCAAACTTGAGCCCAGAGGACTTATTTATGTGAAAGTGACTCTTATGGAGCAGTGGGAGAATTCTCTTCCAGGCCTAGATGCAAATCGAGAACCAGTGATATTTGGGGTAGATGTTCAAAAAGTTGTGGAGAAAGAAAATGTAGGATTGATGGTGCCACTGTTGATGCAGAAATGTATTATGGAGATCGAAAAGAGAGGCTGTCAGGTATTAATTTTTCTGTGTTATTTTGAAAAGTGCCTTTGATTATTCTGTGGCTAAGGAAATTTTGGGGAACATTCTTTGAAGGGTGAATTTAGATGAAGAATAGCATAAATCCATTCCTTTACCATTCCTTATTTGCTTATTCAATTGCCATTTGTAATGAAATTTGTATTTTGAACAATAGATGATTAAGAATGTCAGATGGGTTCCACATTTACTGTGAAGCAGGAATTTCAGGGATACATTCTCTTGAGCAAATGCACTATTTACCTGTCTTTCGGGATACTCTCAGCACAGCATAACTGTGTGAGTTCATAACTGATAGGGTAGGCAGAAGATACTCAGAATCAGCTTTGTCTTTATTATTCCTTGTTTAGACAAAAAACTAGTCTTAATGAGTACAGTTAGCCATGCTTTAAAAATATTTTTTCCCTAGATCAGGAGACTATAACTGTCATTGATTCTTAGATATATGATGTTGAGGAAATGGTGAAAGGATTGTGATTAAATCTCACATACTTCTTTCCATTTAGAAAGTTTAAAAAATGCTAATGGTATACTAAGGGGTAGCAATGAAGAACAGTTTTTTTTTAAATCTAGTAATAAGGATGGCATTATGCTGAAGCATTACCTATAGTGCAATTTTTGTTCATCCATTGATGTAGGTGATAAATTTTAAAATAATACTAAGAACAACAAATGATTATATTTAGATATTTTTATTAAGATAATTTTGAAGTTTACAACCACATTTTCATAGGATCATAGGATTTAGCACTGCCTTGTACCTTACAGATGATCTAATCTAGCCTCCCTGTCATTGTATGGATGAGAAAACCAAGGGCTGGAGACAGTGAGATATTTGCCTGTTGTACACAGGTAATAAGAAGCTGAGATAGGGGATTCAGCCCCAGTTCCTCTGGTGCCAAATCTGTTCTAATATGAGGCATCATCCCTGTCTTCCATTCTAATGCTCTAATGAAAGAAGTTAAAAGCAGGATGTTTTTAAAATACAACTTAGATAGCAAATTTACTTGAAAATTTGAGACTTCCAAATTCATTACATATAATAAGGACTTTAAAGTTCAGAAGTTAATATGGTATCCATAAAGGCAGTCTTTGATATCAGGGAGAATACATGGGTTCCAATTTCTTCTCTATCATCCTCATCATTGTTTATATAGCACTTGCTATGTCCAGATGCTGTGCTATAACTGCTTTGCAGATATCTCATTTGAGCCTCACAAAAATCCTAGGGCTCAGGTGCTTTTATTATCCACATTTTATAGATGAGGAAATGGAGGCAGACAGAGGTTAAATGACTTGCCCAGGGTCACACATTAGTAAGTGCCTGAGATTAGATTTGAACCCAGGTTTTCTGTCTTCAGGCCCAATGCTCCAGCTGCACCATCACTGTGACTAACCACTAACTTGTGAACTTAGGGATGTTATTTAACTTCAGTTGCCCATGTATATAAAATGGGGATAATAGTAACCTGTCTGAAGGTAGAGTTTGGGCCAGCTGACCTTTTGGGGCTTCTTCTAACTCTAGGGAGCTTTGTAGTTTTCCCCATTCTAATGTCAGTTCACAGTGTATAAAACCTGAAATGGCTTTAATCAAACAGTCAGCTTTTATTAAGCACCACATGTATGGCAACACTATGATAGAAACTGAGGACAGAAAGACGAAGATGAAAAACAGTCTTAGGCCTCGAGGAGCTGATGCTCTGTGGGGAAACCCTTTGAGCATGTAATAAAAGCATTGTACGTGAATTAGGCTTGTCTTGGACAGATTGGCCTCCTCCTAAATAGTTGTTTCACTTTGTAACTGTTCCTGTTCATGGACTATGCTCATTCAGCCTTGGAGATTCACTGACAAAAATAATCTTTTATGTAGACCTGCTCTTCTTTGGGTTAAGTGATAAGAAAATTGGTGTAAAAAAATTCTTACGTCTGAACTGTGCTTTTGCTTCCCGATTTAAGCTTTTTATGAAATCAAAGAAATAATTTTTCTTTTTTGCCTTTTCTTCCTTTACTTTGCTTAGTCAGTAGATAACCATTTCATTTATGAGACATGCATTGCATTTGTCAGTTACTAAAAATAATTATTTCTGTAGATTGTTAAAGTAAAAAACAAAGTATCACCATTTTTGTCATTCTATTATGTGAAGTATTCTGTTATATCTTTTGTAAACAGATGTCAGGTGCCAAGAGAATATAATTGGACAAACACTTTATACACCAGGAATTACTTCTTGATATTTGGAATGAATTTTTTTTCATGAATCCTTTAGTAATTCATAGGTAAACTTGATTCATTGGATGATATAATTTAGATTTCTTCCATAAAGAGGGAAATACTCTTTAATACTCTGTCGGTCATGATGTTAAATTGTTGTTTTTTCTTGAATTTTTTAAATTTAAAAATTAATACATTTTGTTATGATACAACAGACCCAAAACACCCACACACTTTGCCTTCCCTCCCTCAATCAGTTAGTTTTACTGATTATTTATAGAAAAGTGGGATGTGTCCTTTAACTTGGCCAATATAGTACTTATATCGACTTTTGTATTTGGCCAGAGTTTTGTTGCTTCAACATTGACTTTATTTGCAGTTGTGGTTGTTTATACTGCTTTTTTTGGTTCATTTTTTTTAACTCTGCATTATTTAATGTACATCATCCTTTCTTTCTTGGAATTATAGTGATATTTTTTACTCTTAGATCTAGGGGTTTAGCATTTTTGTTTAAATGTCTGACAGACTAAAAAGTAGCTTTCATAATTTTGCAGTTGGAAATGCACTTTCCTGAATTAGACTTCCTTTCACATTTTGAGAGTGCTCATTTACTACGCTTGAACATTTCAGATTGGCTTTCTACCAAAAATTTGGTCAGTCTTTGTAACTATTCCAGTTCTTTGGCTAAGCACATCAGATCCTGTTAAACACACAGACAAAAACAGATTTTTACATAGGCTGTTTTATTTTAGGTTCTTTGCAAGAACTCAGAAACTGCTTAGAAAGAATAGCCCTACTGGGCATGAGATTTGTGGCCTATCCAGCCTAGGATTCGGACTTTGAAGAAGTACCCAGGAGAGGTGTTATAGAAAGGAACAGTGTCATTGGTCAGCATTAAATATTACGAGTTATTTGCAAACATGATTATTTTCCCCTAATAACTTACCATGGATCTGTTGTCCATTAATTTATTATTTATCCTTTTTGAATCTCTATTTTCAGGCTTTACTATGTCTTGAAGAAATGAATGCCTTAAGTTTATTATCCAATATGTAAAATAGCTGTATGTTAGTTTATTAAATTTGATTTGCCTAGTGTTCAATTCACCTAAAGACAATCATTTAGAACAATTCTTGTCTAATCAATTTGCCTGTGATTTCCCGAAATTTACATTTCTAGTAAGAATTACTTACTAATTTATCACATTTCAATGTAATAACATGGTTTTTACCCATCTTAAGCATTTTGTTCCCCATTGGCAATTAAAAAAAAAGTTTTACGTAGTCTTCAGCACTTACTAATTTTTCACTCGAGAAGGCAGTATGGCATACTTGAAACAGCAGTAGACTTGGAAATGAGAGACCTAGATCCAAGACCCAGCTCCACTTCACCAGCTGTGTAACCTAGGGTAAGCAGTTCATCTTTTGTGGACCTCCCTTTTGTCATTTTTTAGCTGAGGAGGATAGTGCTGGTGTGGTTTACCCGAGGAAAGCACTGCATAGGGCTTGTGGGTTGTCACCAGTGCGGTGAACACTGTTAGTTCTCCTCTTGTTGTCTGTCACATAGTCGTGTTAGGAGGATTGTGTTTTCGGAACCCCAGTGCAGCCTTCCACGTGCCATGCTAGTCATTGCTGTCATCATTCAGTAAACATTGGCTAGATGCTCATTTCCTTACTATCAGTAATCAAATGATTAGTAGATATTATATTAACCATACAATATAGATACATAGATTAATTATATAATATAGATAGTAGTTACATATTAATGCTCATAATAATTAGCAAGTGAGCATGTATCTAATATTTGTTCCTGCTAGCAGACTATTATCTTCTGGTCAAAGGCAGAGATGTGATCAGTTTGTTAATATATTAAGTTCCATAACATCTTATTTTTCAAGTTATTAAAATATCATAAAGTATTGTTATTATTATTATCAAGTAAAGTTGTGTCAGAAGAACATAAGTTCTGACCATACTGGAAAGGGTGCAGAAAACAGGCCTAGTGACTGATTAGGTATTGTTTGAAGACTAGCCTAGCTGAATTCAGAGAATCTTTTTACCGCTGGGTTATTTTTTTGCCTTAGAAAAATAAAAGCACTGTGATCTCCTTTAGTGAAGGAGGATACCTATCCCAATAAAATCGTGTACAGTAGCCCTGATGTAACCCATATCTATGCTGAGGACTGTCTGCTGAGTACCAATTTCGCATCTCCAACTGCCTTTCAGACATCTTCAGCTGGATGCCCAGTAGGCATCTTAAACTCAAACATGTCCCAAAAACTGAACTTCTCTCTCCCCCATTACTGTAGAAGATGACACCTGCCAATCCCTTAGGCTCACAATCTAGACGTCATCCTGGATTCCTCACGATCTCTCACCTCCCATATTCAATCTGTTGTTAAGGTCTGCTGTCTTCGTCTTTGCAACATTATTGTATACTCTCATTTCTCCTCTGACACTTTCACTTCTCTGGTGCAGGCCTGTATTACCTCACACCTGGGTTGTTCCAATAGCCTTCTGTTGGGTCTGCCTGCCTCTCTCCCCACTCCAATCCATCCTCTATTCAATCACTAAAGTGATTTTCCTAAAGTGCAGGTCCAGTCATGTCACTTTCCATCCCAAACTCAATAAACTCCAGTGGTTCCTATTGCCTCCAGGAGCAAATACAAAATGCTTTGTTTGGCATTCAAAGCCCTTCATAACCTGACCCCCTCTTACTTTACTCCCCAATTTGTATTCTTTGATCTAGTAACACTGGATTTCTTGCTGTTCTACAAACAAGACATTCCATCTCTTGGCCCTGGGCATTTTCTCTGGTTGTCCCCATGCCTGTAATGTTCTCCATCCTCCTGCTCTGCCTACTGACCTCCCTGGCTTCTTTTAAGTCTCAACTAAAATCCTACTCTTTACAGGAAGCTTTCCTCTACTCTTCTTAATTCCAGCACCTGCCCTCTGTTATTTCCTATTTATCTTGTCTTTAGCTTGCTTTGTATATATTTGGTTGTATTATCTTCCCCATTAGATTGTCAGCACTTGAGGGCAGGCACTTTTTTTATATCCCTGGAGATTAGCACAAGGATTGGCATACAACAAGTGCTTAATATGTTTGTCGATTGATAAGTGGCTATAAGAACTGTGCACAATGTTTTTGTGAAGCAAAGGTATTTAATGAAATGGCAAAGTAAAAAGAGTAGCAGAAGGACATTTCCCCCCTAAACATGGGGTCCTTTCTGCCACAGTGATACACAACATGTGTGGGAAGAGTGGATACATATAAGAAACACTTCTGGGGAATATTTGTGATGATGGCATATTCCTTGAACTCAAGAAGGTCTGAGTTTAAATCCAGCTGAGTTTAAAACCCCTGGGAGAGTCACTTAAAATTTCTGTGCCTCAGTTTCCTCAAGTGTAAAATACGGCTAATAATAGCACATGCCTCCCATGGTTGTTCTAAGGAAAATGAGATAATTTTTGTGAAGCACTGTGCCAGTGTTAATTATCATCATCTTTGTTGTCGTTATCTGTGGAGAGGCAGCTCATGCCTCTGGCATTGCAGGCCACTGCCTTCTGACTGTGAGTGACATTGTGGTCTTTCTGCTGGACTCCTCTGAACACATAATGACCGCCCTCTCAGGCTGTTGCTGCTCTTCTGTTTCCTGCTTGATTGGAACACCATTGCCGTGCAGAGCCCTGCTGGGCGGGCAAGTGACTGTGGAGCTTTTACCTGCTTGGGCTGTATATCTTTCTGGTGCTCTTTCAGTTCAAAAGCCGGAAGCTTTTTTATATCCCTTAGAACAGCAGCGGCCACAAACCAGATACAATGCCAGGGAAAAGGCTGCTCAGATTTTTTTCTCCATTTGTGGACTCGTCTGTCTATTCCTTTCCATAGAGTTTGACCAGAAGACATTCATGTTTATCAAGTGTTCTTGATGCAGATACGTAAAGGTTTCATACAGTAGAAGAGTAATTTTTTTGTTTTGATTATAATGTTTCTAGATCCTCAGGCTTTCGTGTGTGTGTATGTGTATGTATGTGTGTGTGTGTATGTGTGTGTATGTGTATGTATGTGTGTGTGTATGTATGTGTGTATGTGTGTGTATGTGTGTGTGTGTGTGTGTGTGTGTGTGTGTGTGTGTGTTGATTTTGTTTTTACTGTAGCAGCACATTGAGGTGTTGTTTTTAAGGAAACAGTCTTTAGTGATTCCTAGCTTACTTTCATTGTTTGTAAAAGCCTGGATCCCACTAAATATGTTGGGTTTTGTTTTCTTCTGTTCATTTCTAATGACTTGCCCAATGAAGCCCATCTGGCACTTTCTGCCCCATTGATAGAACCTCAGAAATTATCCTGGTAGTTTGTATTTTGTAATTGAAGTTTTCAAACTTGTACGTTTCACAGCGTGTTCCTTCCTCTAAATCATTTGTAAATGTTTTAAATAAGAATAGTCCTAGATGCCAATCTCTAGGGAACTGTACCATTCGCCCTCCTCTTTCAAGACATGCCTTTTTTATCCATCCTATTTTTGTTTCTTGTATTTGAGCCAATTTCTTATCCATGCTGAATAGTATCTTCCCCCCCATCATGCAGCCTATCCCCAATCCACTCACTCAATTTTGAAAATAAGTCTTTGATGTAGAACTTTGGCAGAGGCTTTAAAAAACACCCCAGATAGATTGTCTGCTTGTTTCTCTTTATCCTTATAAAGATTTAATAACCTTAATTAAATGGTAGTTTTTCTAGATTTACAAAGTGGGTCCAGCAGCATAAGTAATATACTTACACAAGTTTACTGTAACACTCTAGAATGAAATTTAGTAATAATGTATGAGGCAAGTTGTTGGTTGGGTGTTTTTTTTGAACCAGTCTAAGGAGAATTAGTTACTGGAATATCAAAATAACAATATTTGTATGACTGACCTATTACAGCCTTGTTGTATGCTACACCTTAAGTAAAATATAGCAAGTTGTAAATGTCTGACCACAGGATATTTGTTTTAGTGCATAGGCATGGGGAAAAGGAATTTAAAGTGGATAAGATATAGATATTAAGAACTGTGGGAAAGATTGCAGAACAATGATTAAAGATTTAAAAAGTAGGTTTTTGTGAAATTCATAATCTTATTTTTGAGGAATTTTAAAGTTTAATGACATTGTAATATTAGTATCAGTCATGTGTGCTGTATATAATACTTATTTTTCTTTTTATCATGTTTAACTATAATGTGGCCCTGGTTTTTATTTCCAGGTAGTAGGCCTATACCGATTGTGTGGTTCAGCAGCAGTCAAGAAAGAACTTCGAGAAGCATTTGAGAAGGATAGCAAGGCTGTTGGTCTGTGTGAAAATCAATATCCAGACATAAATGTAATCACAGGTAATACATGTCCTTTCTTTTATATAATTGTTCTAGAAAGACTATAATCTTAGGAGTGGAAACTGAGGTTATAATTCTTCAGTGTAAAATCACATGTAGGTTTATTTTGAATCTTCCTTTCTGGCTATCATCTTTACTTCCCTACCTTGCCCACTAGCCCTGAGATTATAGCATAGGTCATAGAACTCATCTGATCTAGCTCCTCCATTTTATACATGTGGAAACTGAGATCCCAGAAAGTTGAGTGACCTGTGCAAGGTCATAAGGTAGGATGTGAGCCCAGAGACTTTGACTTCAGAGTTGTTGTTCTCTCTGCTGTCCTGAACCACCTTCTGAGGGCAGCCTGAAAAAGAGACGGCTTCTAGGAGATGAAGGGGCGTGTTAGCGCTCTTCACATATTCTAAGGGTTGTAGGGCAGGGCCCGGTTTGGCTTGGCCCCAAAGGGCAGAACTAGGAACAAACAGTGGGTGAATTTATAAGACACAGATTTGGGCCCAGTATTAGGATAAACCATTTTAACTATTTGAAGTCACCTGAAGCAGAAAAGACTGCTTCAGAAGCTGTAGTAATTTTTTTTTCAGTGATGTCGTAAAAGAAATTTCCTTTCAGATACAGGTTGGACTAAATGAGTTCCGACATCTTACTCTAAGGAAATAACTGAAGTCTTGGAAATAAAAGAGATTGATGAGGGTGAGAGAGAAGTCTGAGAACGGAACCTCAGAGATTACCTTATGGAATCAGAAAAAGGACGACAAGCTAGAAAGAGGCAGATGAAATAGTTGAGATGCACTTGGACAACCTGGAGAAAGTGTATTTTCTTAGCAGCTGAAGAAAGAGACCGTATCCAGAAGGAGAAGATACTCAATGA
Source organism: Phalanger gymnotis (assembly GCA_028646595.1). Classification (NCBI taxonomy): domain Eukaryota; kingdom Metazoa; phylum Chordata; class Mammalia; order Diprotodontia; family Phalangeridae; genus Phalanger; species Phalanger gymnotis. Next base: position 300,447,345 of record CM053626.1, on the reverse strand, counting down.
TGTCATATGCTACAGAAAGGTCAGCAAAGAGAAAAGACCGTTGGATCTGAGTATTAGGAAGAGGCCATTGGTGACCTTTCGAAGGCGCTGTTTCAGTGGGATAGAGTGGCTAGAATGGAAAACAGACTTCAGAGGGTTAAAGATCAAATGTAGCCCTTGAACTTGAGGAATTTGCAGTCTAGTAGGAATCACAGGATCACAGAGTTAGAAGGAACTTCAGAATCCGTCTAGTCCAACTTTTAAGCAAACAGGAACTCATTATACAACATTCCCAACAAGTGGTTGTTAAGGATTAAAAAAAAGATTGTTAGCGAAGGGGAGCCCACTGCCTTAACGTTCAAGGCAATCCATTCTGCTTTTGGATAGTCACTAAACATTACTGTGCACCAGGCCCTGTGCTAAGCTCTGGGAATACAGATAGGAAAAAGGACAGCCCCCGCCCTCAAGGAGCTTACAGTTTAATAGAGGAAGAGAATACAGAAAACAGGGAACAGAAAGGGTACCCCGGACGGTGGCGTGATGGAGAAGTCCAGAGGAGTGCAGCACGGCGGGAGTCAGGAGATGGCTGCCTTGGCAGCTTTTCGAATGGAGGCTGTGGGAGGAGCGCACTGTCCTTTGGTCAGAGGGGATTGCGAAGCAGGAGCTCTAGGGCCGATGTGATTTTAAAGGATGAAGAGTTCTAATCGTTTCCTTGTACCAAGCCTAAATTTCCTTATTTATAATTTCTAGTCGTTGGTTAGTTCCTAGCCAAATCTAGTTCCTTTTCTACATGAGCCCTTGAAGTGCTTGAAGATAGCTGTTATGTCTCCTCTAGATCTTCTCTTCTCCAGGAGAAACATACTCAGATTCTTCAGCTAGTCCTCATGTAGCGTCATAGCCAGTTGACTCTCCTGATCTTCATGCTTGTAGATGTTCTCAAGCTTCTCAGCGCCCTTACTAAAATGCGATGCCCAGAAATGAACCTGGTTCTCTAAACACTCTGGAGCAGAATACAACGAGACTATCATCTCACTAGTCTTGAACACCACGCCTGTCCTTGTTTGGTTGGGAAATATTAAAACAACCTTTTCAAAACTGTCCTAGTAATAACAGTAATTGATTACATAGATGTTACAGCTTACGAAAATTTTATAAACTTGTGAGCCATGTCAGTAATCATTTATTACGTACCTACTATGTGCCAGACTCTGCTGAGTGCTGGGGATACAAAGAAAGGCAGCAACAGTCCCTGCTGTCAAGGAGCCTGCAGTCTAATAAGGGACACATCAAATAACTGTGTGAGCACAGTTATACTGGATAAATTGGAGATAATTTCAGAGGGAAGAGATGAAGATTAAGGAAGGGAAAGGCTTCTTGTAGAAGGTGGGACTTTAATGGGGATTTGAAGCAAACCAGAGAATCCTAGGAAGGAGAGCATTCCAGGCACAGAGGACAGCCAGTAAAAGTGGCTGGAGTAGGGAGATGGAACAACAAGGAGGCTATTGGCACTGGATTACAGGCTATATGGAAGAAAGCAAGATATTGGACGACTGGAAGGGCAGAAAGGGGTCATGTTATGAAGGGCTTTAAAAGCCAAACAGATGGTTTCATATTTGATCCTGGAGGCAATAGAGAGCCATTATAATTGATTTAAGAGGACATGATACGGTCTGACCTGAGCTTTATGATCACTTTGTTGGCCGAGTAAGGATGGACTGGAATGTGGAAGGACTTGGGATGGGGAGATCCACCAGCAGCTCCTGCAGTAAGTAGGCCAGATGTGTGAGGCAAGGAGGGTCTGCATCAGGGGTGTCAGTGTCAGAGGAGAGAAGTGTTGAGGTTGTTTGGAAAATCACTAAAATTGAATCTTTTATGGTCATGTTGTCTACTTGCTAAACATGAGCTGTATTAAAAGGAAACTGAGAGTTTCCTTGTTATTATTCCTTGTTATATACTAATCATAAAGGGTTGTGCTGCTGTATGATGAGGACAAAAATATAGTTGGAACTTTGACTTTGTGTTTGAATGCCCTGGAATTTTCAAATCTGTGACAATATCGTAATAGTTTTTTTTAGTCAGCACTAGAAATGCATCGTGTGTGTGTGTATGTGTGTGTGTGTGCGTGCGTGCTTTATAGTATGGTAATTTATTGTAGTAAATATGTTTTGGGGGGAATGAAGTATTCGACATAAATGAATTTTTCAGATAATTAACTGCTACCACTTTAAGTGCCAAAACTTGTTTTGAATTTTTAATTGATTTTGATTAATATTTTCTAAAATGCATTAAATATTTCCTTTTCTTACTAAATAGTATGCTGGACCTAATAATCTGGACAAGTCCGGGTTATATCATGATACACGTACTGTGGTGATGTCCAGAGAACTATTGCCTCTACAGCAAATGTTTCCTGTACTGCTCTGCTTTTATGATTTTTCTTTCCATTTTAAGTAACTTTTTGTCTCCTTTCTCTGCTGTCAGCAGTCACTCCTGTTGTCTATATGTCTAGATTTTCCAGTCTGTTACCTTAATTTATATGGAAGCTGTACTACTTTGTGAATTAAATAAAGTCCATGGTAAGGGAGAGGATGTGATGGCCATTTGAGACTTAGAGGCCATTTTCATTTATTTCTGGTTTAAGGCTGTATGATTAAGATAGCTAGAAGGGTGATGTCTCCGTAAGTAGGTTATAATTATATTTTATAGTTAGATTTAATTGTTACGCTTAGCATCATATGTTAGATTTCTTTGCCCTTTTTAAAAAAGAAAACAAACCAAATATTCAATCTGATTTTTCTTATTTATAAATCTTGGCATATGATGTATTTGTTGTATAATCTGTATAATTGGTCTGCTTGCCTGAAATCTCTCCTTTTTGAAGCCCAGGTTTGACTCTGTCACTCCCATGTTCAGAACTCCCATGGCTCCCTAGTATCTGCGATCAAATCTCTGTTGTTGGGCACATGCAGCCTTTAATAGCCCAGCTTCAGCCCACTTTTCCAGCCTTCGTGTATATTACTTACCTTCAAGCCAAATTGCCTTTCTTGCTGTTCTTCCTCAAATCAATAATTCTCAAGTATTTCTGAAGTGTCTGCTCTGTTCTGGGCTCTGGAGCCACAGATCCAGTGAATAAGAGTCCACCCATGACACTGTCTTCCCATCTCTGTGCCTTTGCACAGGCTTTCCACATGTTTATATTGCCCTCTCCATTCACCTGTGATTCTTACAATCCATGGTTTCCTTCAAAGCGTGACTCAGATACTGCCTCTTCTACGCAGCCTTTATAGGTCTCCTGTGCTCCAACTCCATCATATTATTTTGTGTTTATTTTATATATATTCTTTCTATAGCCAAATTTGTGCTCTTTGGGAGTAGGGAGTGTTTCATTTTTGTCTCTATATCCTTTGTACCTAGTATAGTGTCTAGCACACAAAGTAGGTGCTTAATAAATGCTTGCCGATGAATAGGAAGATTTTTTTTTTCATTTTTAGAAGAACATAGAGGCTACTAGAGCTTTGCTAATTTTTTAATATAACTTAAATTGTATATTAAGAAAAGAAGCAAAGGGCAGCTAGAAAAGTGCATTGAATATAGAGCACTGGCCCTGGAGTCAGGAGGACCTGAGTTCAAATGTGGCCTCAGACACTTAACACACTTACTAGCTTTGTGACCTTGGACAAGTCACTTAACCCCAATTGCCTTGCCTTCTCTCTTCAAAAAAAAGCCCATTTCATGTGCACCAAAGAGAAGTATGTGTTAATTTTAATTAATGAATTAAATTGAATTCAATTTAAGTTATTTACATTAATTAATATGTTAATTAATGCTAAAATTGTTAGTCCTAGCTAATAAATATAACATATGGATAGGACCAGATTTTGTAGTGATGAAGCTTTATTTAGATCAGGGCTGTCCAATCTTAGGTTATTTTAGGGCCGCATTAAAATAATTATTCGAGGGCTGCACCCAGAATAAAAAATACAGTGCACTAATAGAAATTGGGGGAATGCACATCATCAGTATGACAGGTGAAGGCGCGAAGCATGAAAGCAAACACAAAACAACAAAGTTACAACATAACAGTATACAGGTAGGTACACACTGACTAGTCTCCATCATACAGATGGAATGCGTCCCGCAGATCGATTGAAAATTCCGTGTGGTATGTTCTGTCTGTAATACTGCTTAAAAACACCGAAGAAAATTAACATCAATGAGATTATTTATTAGTGATAGAATTAAAAAATCTAATATGCATGCCATGCAAATTATTGTTTTATTTTTTCACTCGTGAAAATTAAAACCCACAGGCAGGCTGCATAAAATCCTCACCGCAGGTCTCATGTGGCACACGGGCTGTATTTTGGACAGCTTTGATTTATATGACATAACTATCAGAACATGTTTGTGTAAAAGGATGGACATAGTGTGGTGTGTGCTTATCCTTTGCTTTAGAAGAATATTAACTTTTGAATATTTTCAGCTCTTGGAAATGTGAAGAGTGAAGAATGTATCACAATACAATTGTAACATAGTTGCCCTAAAATTGGAGGCCTTGGTAACCCTTGGCTCTTTTAAAAACTAAGCATTTGTTGACCATGTACATATTCTCTTTTTGATGTTGCTTTTAAGTAATTCCAAGAGAATCTAGAGTTATTTTCTTCTAAGAAATGGCAATAGTGGAGCCAGTAGTAAGCTCCACTTACCCAATTAAATTCTTGTGGTTCCATATAAGTGGTACTGCTGGTTTGGGAAACTGACAACTAGTAATGATATTATGTCATATCTTTACTCCACATAAATTCACGTGTCAGTTAGGAAGTCAGTAAACATTTATTAAGTGCCTACTATGTGCCAGCACAGTACTAAGTGCTGAATTATTGAGTAAAGTCTGAAAACCGTTAACAGTTCAGTGTCTGAAAAAAAGAAATAATGTTGCTAATGGTGAAATTGGTGCACTTGAAACAGTTTGTTTACACTTACATATTTTTAATTTTTAATAAATAAAGGTCTTTATCTGCCTCTTTAAAGTATCAGACTGTTCCGTATGTTGTCATTCTGCATTGTTCACAGGAAGATTTGAATCATCATATTTATATCACAGATCATTTTCTATTCAAAACTGCCCAAGTTCCATCTAAAAGCTTATTTTTTTGGTACACATTTCTTATCAGTGTATATTAAAACAAAATTCTTAATCTTTTTAGGTTGCAAAATGGTCATCAACAACAGGAACTATATCTTACATCCTTTGAAAAGTAATGTAAATCTTTTCCTTTGCATAAAAACAGTTTTCTGCCCCTTTTATCATTAAGCTGTTCTATATGAAAAGGGACCATTAGCTTATACAGAGATTAAAGAAAAATTCATCTTTTGGTCAGGAAAACTATATTATGAACGTTTGCTATACACTGTGTTTTCCAATTGAGTAAGTGGTACACAAAGTTAAAGGAATTTTGTATTTTCTCTTATATAGTGTGTAGAATCTTTTTCTGTAGTATACCAGACTGCCTATCTGAATTAATGGTATAATGAATCATTTTATAATTGACTAAAACAGAGAAAGACCTAATTTATTGAACTTTATGGAAATTGTTTTATGATGAATACATTACTAGAAAACACATGCCTAGTCTACAAAGTCAGTTAAAAATTTCCCTAATGCCTTCTTTCTGAATGTGATTTCCTTCCTTGTCTAGAAGAGAAAGGAAGGGAAGGGTATACACCCACCACTCTCATCCCTTTTTTCCCTTAAACTCCTTTGATCTTGTGTGTAGTTTTTTTGTTTGAATTTGAGTCAGTCATTCAGTCAGTTAACTTTTATTAAGTTCCTTTTATGTACTGGGCACTGTGCTTAAGTGCTTGGAGATAGAATAAGAAGCAAAAGACAGTTCTTGACTTTAAGGTGCTTACAGTCTAATGGGAAAGACAACAAACAATTGTACACAAACAAGCTATATACAAGATAAATAGGGAATATTTAATAGAGGGAAGGCACTGGGATTAAGAGGGCTTGGAAAAGACTTTCTGTAGAAGATAGGATTTTAGTTGGGACTTAAAGGAAGCCAGGGAAGCAAGTAATTGGTGATGAAGAGGGAGAGAGCATTCCAGGTATGGGGGACAGTCAGAGAAAATTCCCAGAACCAAGAAATGGAGTGTTTTGTTTGTGTAACAATCAGGAGGCCAGTGTCACTGGATCAAAGAGTATGTGGTAGAGAGTAAGGTGTAAGAAGACTGGAAAGGTAGGAGGGGGCCAAGTTATGAAGGGCTTTGAATGAATCCATTTTTATATTTGGTCATGGGTGGTCATGGTGACAGTGACCGGACAAAAAAGATGTCATTATAGATTTAGAACTGGAAAGGAATCTTAAATGTAATCTGGTTCAGTTCTCTCATTTTTTGAACAAAGAAAATGAGTCCAAGAGAGGTTAAATGACTTGCCCAGGAACACAGAGATAGTAAATTATACAGCTAGAAATAAAAAAACAAGTCCTCCAAATGCAGTGCTTTTTCATGGCCCATGCTGCCTATCTAAAGAACTCTCACCGAGTTAAAGAAAATAGCACAATAGCTGATACTGTATTACAGACAATGTTATTGGACTAAAAACTCTGTGACAATTTCTCATAATTTGCTATTTGTTGTGAATTTGGAATGACCAATTTGGCAAAACACGAAATCATTCATTGGGAAGTAGAAATAGCCCTGTTAGACAAAATACTTTGATGTTGCCTTACTCTCTTATCTCAGATTTTCTTCATTCTTTGACAGATTTTGGAGTTTTTGTTTTTGGCACACCATTGAACCAAGGTGTCAAGTTAAGGAGCCATAGTCCAATGATGTTGGTTGTTTAGGATAATTTACCTGATATAGCAAAACCAAGAATTGAACTTGTAGAAGTCATATACATATCTAATTCCTGATTTCTTCGCAAATATGTAATTTAAAGAATTCAGTGCACCATTGCTACTTGAAAGACTTCTTCATGGCCATATGTTCTTGTATCTTAGAGAGAATTCTATCTATGCTTCCAATCCTTTTTTTTTTTGAGGGCAATTGGGGTTAAGTGACTTGCCCAAGGCCACACAGCTAGTAAGTGTGTCAGGTGTCTGAGACCACATTTGAACTCAGATCCTCCTGACTCCAGGGCCAGTGCTCTAGTCACTGCGCCACCTAGTTGCCTCGAATTCTATCTATACTTAAATTCTTGACAGGCTTGCAGACTTTTCATCTTTTAAAAACTTTAAGTCTTTTTTTTGTAGTCATGAAAAAGGATAATTCTATCCTTTTCTTGCCATAGTTATTATATCCCAACAACATATGAAACTGGAGCAGAAGAATGTATCTAATATGCACACATATGCTGCTACCCACTATGATGTTTAGAACAAATGGACAAATAGTTCATTCATGGCCTTCTACAGACTTACGTGATTTATCTGAATAATGCTACTCTGGATCATGTAAAGCTATTGCAATGGCCATTTTTTCTTGCACTATTTTCATAGTCTGTAGTCCAGACTATGAATTGCAGTTGGATTGGCAATCTGTAGAGCTTGTTTATCAGTGTTGGACAATCACTACAGATGGACATGTAGTGAATTGAGCCAAGAAGTGAAAAATAAGCTAGGTTACCTTTGGTAACTTGAAGTTCTTTAAATGATTCCAAGCTTTTCCATGAAACGAAGACCATTCTTATTAATACCAATAGTCTTCTAATGATGTTAGATGATTTTGAGTCATGGAAGTCATCTCTAAATCACCCAAAGGGCACCAGAGAGGCACATGGTGGACTTGATCAGGCTGTAACACATTACAGATAGGAAATTACAAAGAGGTCGTGTGAAGGATATCATTAGAGAAATGTATGACAAAAACACACAAAAAAAGAAATGGGCCAGCCATGTAAGGAGAATGAAATACAATTGATAGAGAACCTTTATGCTGTTAAAGTGTCAAGAGAACTTGAGGAAGTCCCGAAGTCCCTTTGTATGTAAGTTGGACCTTCCCTGATGAGCTTCCTGGACAGCAAGAACAAGTCTTACACAGGAGGGTTATGCCCGAATAGGTTGCGATCTGCATTGTTAGAGAAAGCACCCACATTAATGAAATCAAATATAATGGAGTATTGGAGCACATACGTACATATCGTTTTATCTCTTCAACCAGGATATAAACTCCTAGATGGTGGAGACCATGTTTTATATTTGTTTCTATATGTTACACCTCATATATTGCCTTGTACAATAAATGTTTTTGTTGATTATCATGGTCCATCTATTTTTTTAAATTTTGTTCAGTGTATTAGTCACAAGTGCCACAGCAACCTTGTGATCACAAAGCAGCATGACATCGTAAAAAGACTGGAGTCATGAAGACCTGAGTTTATATTTTACCTCTTACACTTACTATAGGTGTTTGACCTCGGGCAAATCATTTAACTCTTCTTTTAGCCACAATTTTTTTCCATGTGAAACATTATAATATGCTGCCTATGTAACCAATTAATCAAGCACTAATGTGTAAATCAAGCAGTAAATCAGTGATTAAACAAATACTTTGTGGTACGTGGATGTCACGGCATACATACTTTGCTGTAAGAAGCAGTGAGCATGATGAATTCAGAGAAGCATGGAAAGATTTATATAAATGGAAGCAGAATGAAGTAAAGCAGAGCCAGGAAAACATATACAATAAGAACAATGTAAATGGAAAAAACAGTGATCTCACGCAATTGAACTTGAATGTTGCAAAATTATAGAAGAACAAGAAGAGATGTGAAAAGATAACCTCCCCACTCTGCTCCACAGCTAGTAAACTATGGAGCCAGGATTGGAATCCAGGTCTCATGACTCCAAGTAGAGTACTCTTTCCACTGCATCACACAGAGCTGTGCAGAAACTATTCCTTAAACTTTAAAGTGCCACATTCACTATTATTACCATAATAGAGAGAGATTGTGATTTGTGTTGATGGAGGGGGTTGTACCCATGCCAGTGTAGTCACCGATCTTTTGAAGTATTGAATACCATATTAAAAACCTTTTAAGTCCAAATTTAATTTTATAATTGCATTATAGGGTAAGGCTTACAAGCTAATCATACCGAGTTTTGTAAGAACTAACAAGTCTTGCTTTGTCAAAGAAGAAAATGGATGGTATTTTTTATTCTGCCCTGGGGGATTAATGGTGTCTTTAGTTGGCAGATACAGAAAATGTTATTTCCACTTCCTGATTGGAACTTGGTTGTCTTCTGTTTATACTGAATGTTGCTATTTATCAAAGACAGACGGGCTAAAATTAGAAGTTTAGTGGTGAGAATAGTAGTCTCATGATTTAAATGAGATTTTTTACAAGTGTGACTTAGCTTATGTAATTTTTAATTGAGTTGAAATATGAGCAAGTGTTTTTATATGTTCTACTTGAGTACTCAAACGCCAAGACATCTAAAAAGTTATGTTTAAAATGAAAAGCATCAGTCACATATTCCCCTCAGAAATGAATCAGCAAGTCGCCTTGAAGGAGAGACATGAGGTAGCATGTACCAGTGAAGTTGAACTTTTGCCACCAACGAGTCTGCTCTCTTCTTCACATCCTGATGGAGATAGCCCAGTGCACTCAAACCCAAGAGCCTTGGACATGGAGATGCCATCCAGATGCCCAGTCCTGCTTCTAACCTTTCCCCCTCAGCCATCTCTGAGGGCAGCAGTCATGTCATTTCAGCCTCATCACCCCTGATTGAAGCCTCCCTTGTGACAAAGAATGCAACAAAGAAAGCATTCATCTAACAGCGTCTATGCTGTTGTATCTTAGCCTTCCACTTCTTTGCCATGAGATGCAAGGAATAATTATAGTCTCTTCTGTGGGACCCTTATTGCTTTCTGAGTCACTCATCCTTCACCATCTTCATCACGAGTGCTACCCAGCTCTATGTTATATCTGTTTCTTTCTTTGACTTGGTGTACTTTGCTAGTAAGAGAATCACTAGTCAATTTAGTTATTTTGATTGCATAATTTCAAGTCGATTTCTAAATTTGAGACCACAGCTCCACCAACAGTGTATTAGTGTTCCTGTCTTTCCGTAGTTCTTTCAACATGGATTGTTCTCATTTTTTGTCATCATGACCAATTTGTACAGTATCCATTGAAACCAACGAGCTGTTTTAATTTGCATTGCATTCCTCGTACTACTAGAGATTTGGAAAACATTTTATGTTTTCATTTATACTTTGCAGTTCTTTTGGAAACTGTTCGTATAATTTAACCAGTTATCTATTGACAAAAGGCTCTTGGTATCATATATTTTCCAATTCCTTACATATTTTGTATATGAGAGTTTTATATAGAACATATATTTCTATATAGAAACATAAAGAACATATAGAACACATTTTCCCCATCCTACCATTTATCTTTTAATTCTACCTTCATTGACTTGATTCATGCAAAATCACTTTTATTTTCTTGCAGTTAGTACTGTCAGTTTTATCTTTTATGATTTCCTCTCTTCCTGGAATTCTCTTGGCCAAAAAAAAAATCTAGTCTGTTAAAAGTTAACATTCTAATAATTAAAATGTCTTACTTCTGGACTAGTTTAGGATTAACATAGATGTTCTCTTTATTTTTGATCTATTTTTTTGCCACTTCTGCATTGTAAGATGTTTCTATACAAGAAAAAGTATAATATGTAAACATCAAGAAGACTTTTCTTTGAAGAAACAAACCTAAATAAAGTCTCGACTTACTTTAGTGATGATTACATCTTTCAAAAGGTATAGGAACTAATCTCATTGACAGAAGTGAGCTGGTTGCTGCAATGGAAATGATACAAAATCTGGAAGGATGACTTCTCCTTCTTAGAGCTTGTGGAAAGCCTTGTTGTATTCTGACATATGCCCTTGGTGTTTGATGAGCAGATTTGAGAGAGTTCAGGGGAAAGATAGAGAGAACCTGATTGAGCAAAATGCTTCAGGGGAGGTCAGCCTAGGAAAGCTGAGAAAGGCTCTAGAATGAAATTGTGAAGAAACAAAGGAAAACAATTCCTTTTAGGAAGGGAAAATGGGATTTGCCTGGAGACAATGTGAATGCAAAGGGAACACACCAAGAAGCTTAGATTTTAAAAATGACATGTATAGCAGATGGAAGCAAGGCCAGGTGACAAACAATGCATATGTAAGAGGGTTGCAAAGTCCTGTAAAACAATGAGAAATACTATTGCTTGGAAGGACCTGAGGCTAGTATGGAAAGTTCAGGTCAACAGAAAGGGGTATTTGTCTTTTTAGCTCTTTTGGTAGAAAAAAGACCGAGGAAGAGATATAACCTTTGCTTGGAGTTCAATAGAAAAGGCAGAGTTGCTCATTTCTTCTTTTTTCTGTTATCTCTGCAAAGTAGAATGATTTTACACTGGAAATAACAGAACAAAAATGGTGAATAGAGAGTTGATTGAAATCCAAGATAAGTAAGATAGATTTAAAAAAAATTTAAATTCAATTTTATTTTATTTTCAGTTCTATATTCTCTCCCCTCCCCCAACTCACTGCAAAGGCAAGAGAAATAGAACCAATTACAAATATGTATGGACATGTAAAACGGATTTTCACATCAGCCATGTTCCCCTGCCATCAAAGAAAAGGGAAGAAAATATATTTCAGCTGCTCTTATGGGAGAAGTATTTTGTAATTGTGTTCTTATAGTTTCTGTGTGTATCTTGCCAGGCAGACTCCCAAGTGTTTTAAACTGTCTATAATTATTTTCAATGGAATTTCTCTTTCTCTTCCTGCTGACTTTAGTTGGTAATATGCAGAAATACTGATCATTTGTGTGGTTTTATTTTATATTGTGCAACTTTGCTAAACTTGTTGTTTCATTTACTTTTTTAGTTGACTCTAGGGTTTTCTAAGCAAACCGTCATATCATTTGCAAAAGGAGATAGCTTTGTTTCCCCATTGCCTCTGTTTATTCCTTTGATTTTTTTTCTTGTCTTATTGCTCTAGCTAGCATTTCTACCACAGTACTGAATAATGATGGTGGTAATAGACATCTTGGCTTCACTCTTAATCTTATTGGAAAGGCTTTTAGCTTATCGCAATTACAGATAATGCTTGTTCTTGGTTTTAGATAAGTATTTGTTATTTTGGGGAAAGTTCTATTTGTTGCTGTGCTTTTTGGTATGTGTGTGTATGTATGTGTTTAATAAGAGGAATATGTGTTATATTTTGTCAGAAGCTTTTTCTGCACATATTGAAGTAATCGTGAATTTTTTATTGTAAATATTGTTGGTTATGCTTATAGTTTTGCTAATATTTAACCAGCCTTGGATTCCTGGTGTAAATCCAGCCTGGCTGTAGTGTATAATCTTTGTTATATATTGCTGTAATCTCTTTACTAGTATTTCATTTAAAACTTTTACATCAATATTCACTAGAGAAATTGGTCTATTACTCATTTTTTGTTATTCTTGGTCGTAATTGTTCCTTTGCCTTCTGGTGTATCATATTTCTAAGCCCTCCTTTCCTTTATAGTGGTGGCTGTTAAATTCAGTGTAATCCTGATTGAAGCTCTGTAGTATTTGAATTATTTCTTTCTGGCTCCTTGCAGTATACTATAATATTCTTGAGAATTTTCATTTTGAGATTTCTTTCAAGAGGTGATCAGTGAACTCTTTCAATTGCTGCTTTGCTATCTGCTTCTAAGATATCTGGGGAGTTTTATAATTTCTTGAAATATATGATGTCTAGACCTTTTTTTTTGTCTTTGTTCATGAGTTTCAGGTAGTCCAATGATTCTTAAACAATCTCTCCTCATTCTATTTTCTAGGTCCCTTGTTTTTCCTATGAGGTATTTCACATCTTTATTTTTTGTTTTTTGCTCCCCTGGTCTGCACAACAGTCTTTACCCAGAAAAGGCCTGTGCTCCCCTATAGCCACAAGCACTAGCACTCCTCTTGGCCCTGGAATTGTGACCTGGTTCCCTTTTCTCCTGCTGCTGCAAGTGCTAGTGCTCATCTCTGTCCTGGAACTGCCACCCAGAAATGTATATGGGTGCTTAAGTGGCCAGTTAGTGCCAGCTGTACCGAATGCTAGTCACAGAGTCCTCTGGAATTTCTTTCTGATCAGTTGTCTGACACCCTTTCCATCTCTGGGCTGAGAGCTCCTGAAGCTGCTGCTGTGGCCCTGTGAGTGTCCTGGGGACAGGTTTCCACCCTCACTTCATAGACCCAGTGCCAGCAGGAAGTCTCCTGTCATCTCTTTTCTGACCAGTGGTCCAGCCCCTTACCGTCTCTGGGCTGAAAGCTTCCAAATGTGTGCTGCTGCTGCTTTGGCTGCTATGGCTGCATGTGTGCTCCCATTGTCACAGAGCTTTCCTTAGACCTCTGAAGTTTTCTTAGGCTGGAAAAATGTCTTTCTTTGACCTTTTTTTGGCTCTTCCAAAATTTGATTTGAGGCATTATTTTAAAGTTATTTGGAGGGGAATATTGAGAGATTTCAGCTGGGTTGCTGTCTCTAATCTGCCATCTTGACTCTGCCCTCAAGTTTACCTTTATTTTTATTAAATTTCATTTAAAAACATTTTTAATTTTTACAGATTCAGCCTATTTTTTTAGCCTGTTGAGATGTTTGTATTATGATTCTTTCATTTGTTATATTAGATGTCTCTCTCAATGTCATGTTATTTGAAAATTTAAATAACCGGCCAGTTTAACTTCATTTATGTCATTGCTTAAGATGTTTAATAGAACAGAGCCAAGAAGAGTTCTGTGGTATTTCACGATAAGTTTTACTCTAGATTAACATTGGTCCAATAATTAGTACTTTTTGGAGCTACTTGTCATTTATGTAACACAAATGGTGTGCATTTCTCACATTAGCCCTTCAGGACCTCTTACCTGACCTTGTGGATGCCAACTTGCTTTATGGATTGGTTCACCTAATCCAAGTTGTTCTTACATTGGCAGATCTGGATTCCCAGAGAAAGACCATTGCCACACAGTTATACTCAAATTCTTTCAGGATCCTCTGGGTAACTGCTAAAGGAGAATACTTTTCCCCTATTCACCACTTTAGCTGTTGTGATCCCACAAAGTATATTTATAGTTACACTAACAGCCACTCGTGATGACATATTCAGATCTTAAATACAACCAGAAATAATAATGCAGGTATTTATATATTAAAGCAAGTGCATACATAGGTCATTCTCTTACCAAGGAATCTTTGGGGGATAATTGGTACACGCTTAAAGCAGCTTGTGAGGGGTGATCATAAGGAGGAAAGTCCATGTGCTTGGGAGACCTCTCACTTCCTGCCTGCAGATGCCTTGTGTCCATTCAGGAATATATACCATATGTTAGTACAAGTCTGTGCTAACACCATGTCTTCTCATCTTCATTCTCCCTGACCATGTGAAAACATGCTTCAATTGAGCTTTTCTTCTATGTTCAAATGTAGTATTTACAAGTTCTTTCAGCTTATAGTCGCCCTTTAAAGGTTGGTACCTTTAGAAAGTGGTACCTCTTAACTTAAATAATAGTTTGCTTTAAGTCAGAGAACTGCAGAGCTCTTCAAGCTGGCAATCTTGAGGCTGTATAGGTTAGACTAGCCAGCTAAATGCCCAGCAGGGCTCTTCGTTGTCCAGTCAGACTAATGTTCACAGCAAACTGCTTAGTTTGGCACAAGAGCCTTGCCAGTTGTTACACAGTAAAGCAGATATAGCACTTGTCTTTCATCTTTAAACTAGAGGGGGAGAAGAGGGCCACAGGGCCTGAGAGGCTTCAACACTCCATAGCTCTAGTTGGTGCCAAAGAATAGTAGCAGGAATGACCATCCTTATTCAGCCAATGAAATTAGTAGCTACAATCTTCTTGTTAGCTCATGGCTCCTCTTGCTGATCTGTTTCCACAGCTTTCACAAGCTGTTTGGGGCCCTGCCTATTTCTTTTTTCTTCTGTCTGGTTTGGCGTCTTTACCTCCTAAGAACACTGCAGTAGCTTAAATCAGAGCCTCCTGACTCTTAGTAACTCACTTTTCATTTAAAAGTTTAAAACATCACCATATTTTCCCCTAAGAAATCAACAGACTTTATTTAATCGAACCTAATTCTCCAGATAGTTTTATGAGTTCTGGTTTTGTTATTTTTATTCTTTTTAAGCCAGAGGTGCAATGGATAGAGTGCTGAGTCTGGAGGCAGGAAGACCTCAATTCAAATTCAGCCTTAGACATTGACTAGCTGTGTGACCTTGGGCAAGTCACTTAACCTCTGCTTTGACATAATAATTGTGAAGTGCTTAGCATGGTGCCTGTCATATAGTAAGCACTATCTAAATGTTAGCTTTTATTAAATGGTTAATTTTGAAAATGAGCTTCAAGACTGTAATGTTCTGGAATTTTTAAGTTCTTAACACAGTCCATCTTATTATTTTCTATCCTTGAAACTGTTTCTTTTACTTATATTTTTCTAGTTTTAATAAATACAAATTCTTTCTCTGCCCTTTTAAATCATCAAACTGTTGACATACAAATGAAGCAATATCCTAAATCTTTTACAAACTAAATTATGTTTTTATATTTATGCCAGTGAATTTTCTGTATTGCCCTGCTCAAATAACATTTGAAAGCTGTTTCTTCACCAAAGGTTCATCTATAATAGCAGCAGTATCTTACATCCTTTAATAGTTGATTTAATTCTTTATACAAAGTACATTTTCCTGCCCATTGCAATACATAACTGCTCCATAGGGAAAAAGTCTTAAAGGGGGCAGTTCCAAATCCACCTGACTATATAGGCTTTCTGTTCACTTTTTTTGTTTCATCTGCAAGCACATTATGAAGTACTTTTCCAAATGCCAAGGAAAGGGCCCTTTGGCATGTCGTTGTAGGCAACCGAAATAAAACACTTAAATTTGATATGTGTACATTTGTTTTCTTGTGTATTTCGTTTATGTAATTGCCACATTTTTCTCGAGTCAAATAGAATTGTTTCCTAATTACCTTAGTTACTGCTGGTTCTGCGGTAGAACTGTGTAATCAATAAAAATAAAACTCCCTCCAGTGATAGAGATGACAACTTTATCCATGCCTGCCCATTTTGTGTGACTCTTGTCCATGTTGTAGCATATCCACCCACCCAGTAGTGTTCTTAGAGTCTTTGTTTTCTTGGCATTGTTTGGATATCAATGTATTCTGTTACATTGCATGGCAATGAAAAAAATAGCAGGGAGATAGTCTAATTTGAATGAGGTTATTTTTATATTGAAGAAACAGGATAGATTTTATACAAATTGAAATTATGTGTAATTATTATAAAATTAGGGGACCTCGTTATATCTTATTAGCCAAACTTTTTCATACAGGACTTCATTTCAGAACTTATTTTCTGTAAAACATTTTGGTGGTCAGTTAAAGAAAATTTCTTCAGAGATGTAGTTATTATGGAGTAAGGGCTGAGTTGAGAGCCTAATGAGTCTCCTCATACTATTCTGGACCATGGACTGACTGTTTTTGCAAGGCACTAGAATTTTGCTCCATAATCATATAATCAGGTAGGTGTTTATCACTCCTATAATTAGAAAGCCCAGTGTGAATATAATGCTGATGGCAAATACACCTACACTAGAACTGGTTTATAAAAGTTTGAATCCCACATTTCTAGTTGCCTGGAAAGTAGTCTGGGATCTGGAATTAGGTATAAGTGTTTTTAGTATTAGTGAACAAATCGACAGGTTTGATCACTGAACAGTATATTAAAATGTAATTTTTCCCCTACATATTTTCTTCTTTTCATTTTTAATATAACTTCATTCTGTAATTTTTCTCCCTTTTCTCTTTTCAAGAATTCCATTAAAATTCATGAGATGGGCAGTTTCCTATAACTTAATGTAAAAGCTCAAATTCCAAATGCTGTTGATCATTTAGCTACCTGATTTCAGTGTTAGCTGAAATGATTGTATAATGCAACCTTTTGGAAATCTAAGTCTTTTTTTTTTCAACTCTGTGGTCTTATCACAGTCTCCACCTGACTGCTTGTTCTGAGTTACTAACAGAATGTTCCTCAGTCTCTTCCTACTGCCACTCTCCTCAAGCATTAACAGCAGAGAGATGCTTATTCCTTAAATAGCTACTTGTGCTGCATTAGTACATTTGTTTCTATCATGATGAAGTGGTTTTGAGCCCTTACCTATGCCTTCTATTTGTGCTATATCAGAAATACACATGCATACACACATATATTTGTGTATGTGTATCTATATGTGTGTATTTTGTTTTCTAGGGCATTTGGGAACTTGGGCATCTGGGATAGTTTTAGGAATTAGCAAATCTTGAAATTATACAATTTTGAACACTAATCAAAGTCTTACTCTTATGCATAACACACACTAAAGGTATTTTGTCCCAGGATTCCATTTACAATTATAAAGGAGATTTAGATTGCTGGACTTTGCTAGGCTTGTGATTCTTTTGTTAATTAATGAGAGATAATGTGGAGTAATGGATAGAGAATCAATCTTGAAATCCAGAAGACGTAGATTAAAAGTCTTGTCTTTGAGAGGTTCTGACTGTAACCCTGGATAAGTTACTCAGTGTCTCAGGTAACTTTCCAAGACTTGAAAATGGTAGAGAGAATTTCATCTTTAGGAATTTCCTATGCTCAAGAAATCACAGATCTAGTTTTTTAAAAAGTTAATATTGAGATTATTTTTGGCCATTTGTGCATTGATTTATAAGGTGTTTTTTATGTAAGAAAAAGTATAATTTAGAAGCATCAAGAGGGAGCCTTCTTTGGGAAACTAATCTAAGTAAGTATGTAAAATTATATAAATGTATCTATAAATTAATCATACTTTTAAAGCCAAAATGATAAGTGAGGTTACTTTGTTTTTTGTTCTTGCATTTCTTCAGCCTCTTAACTGTAACTTATCTTTTATTTGTTTTATTTTGTTTTTGGTAAAGGTGTCCTTAAGGATTATTTAAGAGAACTCCCTTCTCCTTTGATAACCAAGCAGCTCTATGAGGCAGTGTTAGATGCCATGGCCAAAAATCCTTTGAAAATGACTGGAAATGGTTGTGAGAATGACCCAACTGACTCTAAGTACACTGTTGAACTTCTGGATTGTTTGCCTGATATTGAAAAGGTAAGAAGCATGATCGGTAATTAGGCTGATGATAGTGGCAACGCACAACAATCGCTGCTAGTACTGCAAGTGTTAGTCTCCACTCTTAGCGTCCATGGAATTGGTAGGCCTAACTGAAACTCCTTTTACTTTAACAGCCATAGTAAATTCAGTTTTATGCATGCTAAGCCCACTTGTGCAAGTTAATCTGCTTCTGCACACGACCATTAACATATTCCAGGAACTTTCCTTAGAACCAGATAAAGTATTGTTAACAGTATGCTTTATAAGCCATCAAGGTGTAGAGGTACCATTGAGACCTAAAAAAAAATTGAGATAACCATATGGTTTTGAATGTTTTTGTTTTTCATATGATTAATTATATTGACTTTTCCTAATGTTGGATTTTGGTTATAATGAAATGAATCATTGTAATCTGTTTGACAGGATTTTATTTAGCATTTTTTGAATCGATATTCATTAATGATATTGCTTCATAGTTCTCTTGTGCTTTATGTGTTAGGAATATATTATGTAGGAATATATTTGTTTCATAAAAGAAATCTGGCAGGTGCTTTCTTTCTCAGTTTTTATGGACAATTTGTGTAAAATTGGTTTTAATTATTCTTTTCAAAGTTTGATAGAATTTTCCAATGAATCCATCAGGATCAGGAGTTTTTTCTTTTTCTTTTCTTTCTTTTCAGATAGTTCTGCTTCCTTTTGTGAGATTGGGTTATTTACAATCTCTGTTTGGTCTTTTCGGGTATTTTATGTTTTTGAGGGTATTCCTCTATTTCTTTAGTGTTCACAGTTTTGTTTATTATATAACCATGTGTAGTAGGTTCTGATGCTTCTTTTTGTCATCAGTTATTTCTGACTATATCTTCTCTGGAATTGAAGCATCCCTGTGT
The DNA here is from genome assembly GCA_028646595.1 of Phalanger gymnotis. Classification (NCBI taxonomy): domain Eukaryota; kingdom Metazoa; phylum Chordata; class Mammalia; order Diprotodontia; family Phalangeridae; genus Phalanger; species Phalanger gymnotis. The sequence goes on along the minus strand of CM053626.1, from coordinate 300,428,352 downwards.
GACAAAGAAAAACAATTAAGCAAAAGCAACCAAGAGAGTTGTTGCATCTGATTATTTGTGTAGTATTTGACTCTCAGTATTCTTTGCCCTCATGTTTCTAGACAGCTTTTCTTTATCCTCGTCAATGAAATTGTTTCTTCAAAATTCATTCTTGAGAACTTTTTATTGTTCCTGGACTGACTTGCCTTGTATACTTCTAGTGCATGAGACTTTATTTAGTTTTTCTTTAAACTCTTTAAATCTAGTTTTGCCAGCTTTACTTTCTTTTTCTATCAGAATTTCTAAGATCAAATGTGCACTGCTTCCCAGTTTGTTAGCTTCTTGTCATTTCTGCCCCAGCAGCCAGTTCTTTGTTCATTAGACATGGGTCTATAATGAAATTTTCCTATTTCCTTAACTCATTAGGAGACACTTGATGCACAGATAATTTTCTTCTAATCCATAGCTTTTCTTCTTATTCAGTCTTCACTCATTTATTTAGACAAAAGCTTTTACATTTCATACATTATGGAAATAATCTGTTTTGTCTTTCATAATCTCTATCCATTGTCTAGTTATAAATTCTCTCCAAACTTTATTTCTGAGTGATATTGCCTCTCATTCTCCTCTGATTTATAATTTGACCTTTTATATTTAGATTGCTTATCTGTTTGGAGTTTAATTGTTTTTTGTTTAAATTTTAATTTTTATGTCAGGAAAAATCAAATATACGTTTAACCCAATTTGGTTGTTAGTACCTTAGCTCTTGCCTTTTCCAGCTTGGCAATACGAGCCACCAGTTTTGGACTCAGAACATTGCCACCCCAGTGATGACAGATCTCATGGTATCTGTCATCGTAATTGGTTTCGATGGCTTCTACCAGCTTAGCCAGGGCTCCCTTATTTTCAGGATTAACCTGTGTGAAGGCAATGCGTGTGCAGATCTTTCTGTAAACTAAGTGACCCGGTCTGGCTTTACCTTTGATAATACAGTAAATAACCCTCATTTTTCGGCACAAGGCAGGTAGTAAGACCACTAGCTCAGTGGGGTCCACATCATGTGCAATCACTACCAACTGTGCTTTCTTGTTTTCTACCAGGGTAGTAACAGTGTTAACACCTGCTGTCAGGACAGGTGGTCTCTTAGTGGGGACATAACCTTTGCCTGCAGCCTTTTGTTCAGCCTGAGCCAGAAGCCTTTGCTTCTTATCTTGCTTTGTCTCGGGTCTATACTTATGAGCCAGTTTCAGCAGTTGAGTAGCTGTCTGACGATCCAAAGCCTGGCTAAACTGGTTAATTGCTGGTAGAGCTTTCAAACGCTTATAAAGGATAGACCTTTGACACTGAAGTCTGATGTACCGAGGCCATTTGACAAGTCGAGTAAGGTCTGTTTTGGGCTGGATGTCCTGACCAATGCCAAAGTTCTTGGGCTGCTTCTCAAACAAAGGATTGATCACTTTCATGGCCTCCTGCTTCTTTACTACAGCAGGGCCGGAGCCGCCTTCTTCCCCTTGGCCTTCTTCCTTTTTGGCATCTTGGCCGGCTGAACGAGCTGGAGTTTATTTTAATATGATAATATAAAGTACTAGTCTAATCCAACCAAATTGCTTTCTGTTTTTATCAATCATTCTTGTTGAATAGGAATTCCTACTTTATATCTTATAGTTTGTGTTTTGTGCTTATCAAATGCTGGGCTACATCGTTTGCTTCTAGCTGTTACCTATTTAGTTTCTTTTACAAATCTTATATTCTTCTTTCTAGTTTCCAAACCAAAGAGTTTTGATGGAAACCACTTTGTAAAATAAGTTGAATTCTGTGTATGGTAGTCCTCTTTCATTCACTTAAAAAAATTATTTCCCAAAAAATTCTTGTCCTTTTTTTCCCTCAGAATGAATTTGTTGCTATTTTGTCTAATTCTATAAAGTACAACATGGCTCTGTGGTCATTTGATTGGTATAATGCTAAATCTAAAATCTGTAGATTAACTTATGTAGTATCACAATTTGTATTATAATCATGTAGCTGAGGCATGAACTTTGGATCTCTCTTCATTCACTAAGGTCTTTATTTCTGAAATGAATGTTTTGTAGTTGTATTTATGCGAATATTGAGTTTATTTTCACTGTATAACTCATATTTTCTGCATTTCGTGTTTACTTTTAATGTAATGTGTTTTTTTCTAGCATTTCCTTGATTTTGCTAGTATTATAAGGAATTCTTGTTAATATTTGCAAATTTATTTGTGGCCTGCTGTTCACTGAACTTATTAAATATCTCAATTTCTTCATTTATTCTTTAGAGCTTTTTTAAGTGCTCCCTCATATGACCTTCAGATAGGGATGATTTCCCCCTTCTTTTTTGCTGATGTCTATTCTCTTAATTTCTTTCTCATTTCTTATTGGTATTGATAGCATATATAGCACTATTTCAAGCAAAACCTCTGCTTTATCTGCAAAGCAATTTGGGAAAGCTTCCAGTTTTGCTCCATTTCTACTAATGCCAGCTTTTGACTTTAGAAAAGGCTTTGATGATTATAAAGACTATTTTTCAAGTTTTCTACACCTATTAATGTGAGCCATGTCTCACTTTAACAAAAATAATTAACTTTTATGTATATAGCACATTAAGGTTTACAAAGTATTTTACAAACTCTTTTGGTTTCTTTGGCAACTACATGGGGCAGTTACTACAGATATCGCCCCATTTTATCAATGAAGAAATTGAAGTTCAGGTGGTTAAGTGACCTGCCAGCAGTTAAGCAGCTAGAAAGTGCTAGGGGGGCACCTGAACCTGACTTTGTCCTAACTTAAAGTGAGGTGCTCCTTCACTGGCACTTAAAAGATCAATTAATTGATTAATTATGCTGATTGCTTTTGTAATGTTGAATCACCGTCATTTACCCAGCACAGAGGTAAACATTTATAATGTGTCTCTAAAATTTTATATCATGACTATTATTGAAATATTTTAATATTTCTCTTTGCTTTCTCTCTCCTGGAGTCTTGTATCAAGGCCATACTTGTTTTGTAAAAGGAATTTGGTACAGAGCCTCCTTTCTTTATTTTTAGAATAGTTTTTATAGATTCTGTTTTAATTGTTCCTTAAACATTTTATAGAATTCATTTGTACATCCAGATGAGCTGGGCAGTTTTTCTTTGGTAGTTTATTTATGGCCCTTTCAGAAATCAAATTTTTAATGAGTTCCTTTTCTGTTGTACTAATTTGAGTACATATGTATATTATGTATATGTACATACACATATTTATAAGTTTTAGATAATTTTTTCTATTTGTTTCAGATTCACTTTATTTTTATTTAGCCAATTTTATTTTTATTTCTCCTTTATGTATCATTTTATTCTCTCTGTTTAATTGCTCAGCTTTTATTTTCAATTTTATCTATTTCTTCTTTGACTTTAAACTTTCTTCTTTGATGCTTTTGAAGTTGTAAACATGTTGTTTTTTTAGTTTTTAAAATCTTGTATTTATTTCTTTTTCTATTTTATAATTTTTTAAAATAAAAGTTCAATATGTTTTTATTAGGCACCTAGTCTGTGTAAAGCACTGGCCTGGGTGTTGGAGAAGCAGCCAGAAATGAAATAATCCCTGCCTTCAAGGAGCTTATATTTCACTTTCCTCCTAACACTACCCTAGGTATTGTGTGTACTTTTAAAAGTAATTTATTTACTTTAAAATATATATGTATATGTGTGTGTGTATATATCTATGTCTATATCTATATCTATATCTGTCTATCTATCTATCTATCTATCTATCTATCTATCTATCTATCTATCCGTCTATCTGGTTAAAGAGAAATATTTCCTTCTGATGATTGTGTTAGTTGAATTTCCAAGTTGTTTTGATTTTTTATTTCCCTGCTATCATTCTCTTTGGAGTCGTTATTGTACAGTGGACGGAATATTGGGTTTGAATTTAGGGACCTGAGTCCATGTCTTAGCTTTATGGTTTAAATATTTGTATAAACATATGAAAATTAAATCACTTTCCTGAGTTCAATTTCTTTATCTGTAAGATGACCTTTAAGGCCCCTTTAAACTGAAAGTTGCTGATTCTGTGTATGTGGTCTTTAAAATAGATTTTGTTTCTCTAATTTGTTCTTTGACCTAATCTCTATTTAGCATCTCATTACTTACTTGGTCTATATCTTTTACTTATGATAACTTTATTAATTACAAATTTTACTACATTATAGGTTATTAAATGGATTTATTATTTCTACCTGTTCAAGTTTATTTATGATTCCTTTATGCTAGAGTATATGACCAGCTTTTATATAGATTTATGATGATTTTTCATAAAGGTGTGTGTGTGTATTATATATTTATATAGTGTTTTCATTTAGAAATAACCATAAGTCTTTTGAATGTAATATTTCTAACAATCTTTTCAGATAAATAATCTTCTTTATCTTTTTTTTAGATTTTTCCTGCTCTGAAGTTGGAATATTAAAGACATCTATATTAATTGTGGTCTTTTTCTTTTTTCATTTTAGTCAGCTTTTTATGTAGTTCATTTCCGTGCTTTTTGATGGTTATTATGCATGTTTAGGAATTACATTGTTTCCTTGTCTGTGCTGCTTTTAAGAATAATGTAGCTTCCCTGTTTCTCTTGCCAGTATCAGTTTTTATGTTGCCTTATCTGCAATCATGTTTCAACTGTTGCATTTTTGGAGTTGCCCGAAGCATGATACATTTTGGTCTAGCGCCTCATTTTCATTCTTTTTCTCTTTATTTAAACCATATTTCTTATACTAACACATTATTGGGTTCTGTATTTTTAACTTTTTTTTCTCTTGTGTTTTTGATGAGCATTTGCATTCAATATCCTAATTAAATTTGTGTTTTCTTTTATAAAATTCTGGCTTTTTTCTCTCTTAAATCAGCACTAAGTCTTTTATAACCCTTTTTATTTTCAGCCCAGGTAAGAATAAAGTTCAAAATACTCCCTTTCCCCTCTGCCCTCAACATTCACTCTTTCTAGTGTTCATTTGTGACACCCCTTTCTCAGAAATGTTCATTTAATTAATTTCCTTATTTGCCCCCTTTTAGGATACTCTAGAATCTAATATCCCATTGATTGACTTTCCATATAAGTGTTATTCTTTTTTCTAAGAGTCACACATAAGGTGGGGTTTGTATAAGATGAATGTATTATTCTTTTTGTCGTATATCTCAGATATTAGTGCAGCTACAGATCTCCCTTCTTTATCTTTTTGTTTGAAGGATCTTCTGAGTTTTACCATTCCAAAGAAATTTTAATTTGTTGAGGAGATAATGCAGTGGAAGTAATTCTGTATCCATTTTATATCCAGACTTCCCACTCACCCATTGCCAATATTTCCTGAGTCAGCTGTATCATTTCTCTTGATCTCTATTCTGTCCACTGCTCATTCCTTCCCTTTGTGTTTCAGGGATTCTAGGTGCTTAAATTTCTTCTCTCCTCATGTAAAAGATGGCCCTGGGAAATATAGTATCTCTCCAGAGAAGAGCAGTCCCTAGAAGTAGCAAGGCCTCTAGGTGGCATCATAGTGTGCAGCATGCTGGTCCTGGAGCAAAGAAGATCTGGCTTCAAATGCAGTGTCAAACCCTTATGAGCTGTGTCACCCAGGGCAAGTCACTTAGCCTCTGCCTCAATTTCCTTAACTGTAAAATGGAGATAATAATGGCACCTACTTCTCAGGGTTGTTGTGAGGATCAGTTGAGATTCTGTTTCTAAAACATGCTTAGTAAAGTGCCTGGCACATAGTAGGCACTATGGAAATGCTTTCTCCCCTTCTCTTTCCTAGCTGGATTTATAGCTGGAAGGGACCTTAGAGGGACCATCTAATCTCCCTATTTTACAGATGAGGAAACTGAGGCTTAGAGAGGTGAAATGGTATGCCTAGGGTTGGATAGCTTGTAAATATCTGAGGCAGAATTTGTACCCAGTTCTCTATGATTCTAAGTCTACCACTTTATCCACTGCCCTACGTCGCTCTCACAGGATAGAAATTTCCGGGAGGTTCCCTTAATTTCCAGAAGAATACTTCCATCCAGAAGAATTACTAGAACATCCTCTTTCTAGAACTTTAACATTAACTTTCTAGAACTAGAACATTCCAGAAGAATACTAGAACATCCTCTTTCCACTGGTGAAACCTGATTTTCTGCTCAAACCCCCCCCCCCCCCCACGTCCTGCAACCCTCCCCTGCTTTGTCTTTTCAGGTAAGGTAAGGGATCAGAAGGACAACAGCCCTCTCTCCTCTAGGTCAAGCAGGAGTGAATCTAGTGGTTCCTCTGATCTTATTCTTCCTATACCCCTACTTGAAAAACTTTAGTTTGCCCATTGCTTGCCCTAGGAATGCCAATTTTCAAATGAGGGAACTTGGGTTCTAGCCCAAGAAATAAAAGTTACAGTCTTCTAATTGTTCTATTATTCCTCTTATTGGCCCTTAAGTTAGGAGAGCTGAATTTTTTAAAATGCCATACCTTTTCTCTTTATATCATTTTCCACTGCCATAGATTGAACTACCTCTTGTGACAAAGAAAAACAATTCATCGGAAATATGATAGAGATTTTAACAGTTCTTGTCAAAAAAGGAGTCCCTTTCCCTCAGTAATTTATTCTTAGGTTTGTCAAATGCTGTGCTACTGTTTTCAGCTTCTTCAGTTTCTTGGTTATCTGGTCTTTTCTACTGATCTACTTTCTTGCTTAATTTTTTTATGACTATTGCTTTATAATATGGTTTAAGGTCTGATACCTTTAAGGCCAGGTGCCTCCTTTGTTTGTACTTTTTTATTTCCCTCGAGATTCTAAACCTTTTGTTTCTGCTCTGCGTTCAGTGAAGTTAGAGATTCCAAGAGATAGAGGATAGAGGGATTCCAAGAGATAGAGTGCATTCTGGACATGGTGGACTGCCTCTTTAAAAATGGACAATGAAATATTACATGTGGGGAATAGTTTGGTTGGACCAACAAGGACATCAAAGGCAATAATATAAAATAAAATTGTAAGAGTGGATGGGAGCTGGGTTGTGGAAGACTTTGAATTCCAGAGCTTCTACCAGAGTAGAATGGGCTGCTTTGGAAGGTCATGGTTTCCATGTCATTGCAGGCTTAAAGCAAACATGGAATGGCATCTTGTATATGTTTGTAGAAGGATGTTCTTTTCTGAATATAGGGTAGATTAGAAGACCTCTAAGGACCCTTCCAGTTTTGAATGTTGTGACTAGCTAATCACTCTGGTCCTTTTCACTTTTGAAATCTAGTTTTCTATCTCCACAGTCAACATTCTGTTCTAACGCTTAGGTTTGATTTACTTTACATCTAGTTTAGTGATATTGAAAATACATAACCTTTGTTGATTATAAGTTACTGTTTAGCAAAGTAGAACACAGATAATATTTAACTGCTGATTAACAACCATGCCTTTTAAAGTATTTTAAAGGGAACACTGGCATTATCACAAAGAGAAGTTTTATGTGTCAGTATTTAAAAATTTTTGACATAAGACTAAGATACCTTTCAGAAAGTAGCATACTTTTTCAAATCTGTTGTAAAATTAAGATTTGAATTGTTTGCCTGAGTTACATTTTAATGTAACATTTACACAACATTCCTTATACAACATGCCCTGAGTGGCATTTTAAATTTATTTTTATTCAGAGAACAGCTTTAATGTCGGCAAATTAAATATTGTTTTTATGACTGTATCATAAATATTTATCTGGTAATTCATAGTTTATTTTTCCTGTTTGGTTATGCAGTTTTCCTCCTTTTGTATTCTTATTGATAACTTTTTGTTGTTGTATCATTTCATTTCCCAATTGGGAAGGAGAGGGGAAAAAGCAATTATGTAATTCTCGGTATGTGCCAGACATTGTGCTAAGCTCTTTTCACAAATTTTTATCTCATTTGACTCTCACAACAACTCTAGGAAGTAAGTGCTTTTAGTTATCCACATTTTACAAGTGAGGAAACTGAGGCAATCAGAGCTTAAGCTAGCTGTCTGGGGTCATACCTCTCCTAAGTGTCTGAGGCATAGTTGACCTCGGGTCATCCTGATGGTAGGATCAGCACTCTGTCCATTGTGCCACCAGTTGCTTCTATAAATGTATTCTTCCCACCTTCCCCATCCATGCAGAGATTTTTTTAAAATTGGCTAGTGGTCTTTCCTTATGAAGAATTTAAGATAAATGTTAACCCCCTGGAATTACTATTTAGCAAACTTTGGCAATGTTTGCCATTAATAACATTATCAGTAGTTATTGAACTAATGTAGTTATTGAACTAATGACTAATTGTACATATATCAGTTTGGTTTAAGTCAGACAGGAAAGATTTCGAGTTATAAATTTGGTTGCCTGGACCATTATAATAGCCTTATACATAATTGGTCTCTTTGCCACCAATCTCTTCCCTTCTCCAATCCATTTTCCATACAACTCCTAAAATAATATTCCCAGTGCATAGGTCTGATCATGTTACTCCCCTCATTGAAAATCTTATATATTTTACATTTCAACCAAAATAATTCTTAGCATTCAGTCTTTTGTCTTTGTGCATTTGTGTAAGCCGTCCTTCATTCTTAGAATGTACTTCATTTATGCCTTTCAGGATTTTTCTTTTTTCTCAAGGTTCAGCTCAGATGCCAGTTGATCTGTGAAGGCATCCCTATTCCTACATACTCAGATTTCCCTAGAGTAATTAATCTTACCCTCTCTGACCTTGTCTCTCATTACTTTCTACTTTGTATTATATTGATATGAACGTTTGTCATTCCCGCCTGATAGAATGTAAACTCTTTGAGGTGGCTAGGTAATATGGAGGATAGAATGCTGGATCTGGAGTCAGGAAGACCTGAGTTTGAATCTTGACTCAGGCACTTACTAATGACATTACCTTGGAGAAGTCCCTTAATCTTGTTTAAGTGCCAGTTTCCTCATCTGTAAAGGAGTAACAGTAGTAACAATGATAATGATAATAGCTAACATTTCTGTAGTGCTTTAAGGTTCGCAGAATACTTTTCAGATATCATCACTTTTTTAACCCTCACAACCATATAGTATTATTTCCCCCATACAGATGAGAAAACTGTCACAATCTAATGTCTGAGGCCAGATGGAAACTTAGGTGTTCCTGAATGCAATTGCAATGCTCTCCTGACTTGGTTCTTGCTGCCTGTGGGGTAACGATAGTACCTATGTCACAGGCTTATTGTGAGGATGAAATGAGATAAAAGAAAAAAGCTAGCTATTATTGAGAAGGACTTTATCTTTCTGTTCATATCTCTAGCATTTATCATAATGCCTCCTATCTAATACACACATGAGAAATATTTGAATTGAATAGCAGTTTTATTTTCTAAATAGGTATCTTGTTCATGAGAGGGCACACTCCTGCACAGCTAGTAGAGGCTTCTCGTCCTATGTGACACTCATTCGTCGCCTCTTGTAAAGGCTTCATAGGCAGTACATCCGATGTGCTGGGAGCCTTCCTTTTGATCTCTTGACATTGTGTGAATGTCACTATGGAGGGTATACAGGATGTCCACTGGTTTTCTCGTGACTGGGGCCATTATCAGAACTTAGGGTTCTCCAAGAATATACTTTAAACTACTTTATTATTTATTTGTGATGTATTTACACTCATATTCACACTCATTATTTCTTCTCTAGTGCTCTTTGGATGAGAGGTTATCAAATCAGGTACTCCAAAGCCTGCCTGAATCAACTTAAAATGCAATTGAGAAATGTTTAGTAAAATAAATAAAATACCACACAACATAAATATTGTTAATTTGTGTTTTTGTAAGTCAGTATATGACCCTCAGGGATCCATTTCTATCTGAGTTTGACACCGCTGCTTTGAATGCCCCTGAGCTTCAGTTTGTCAGAGATGCTGATATAGTTTGCCATATATCATCACCAGAAGAGTATCGTTGCTAAAAAGGTGGGCCTTCATGTCTGAGAGAAGTTTGGGGTCAATTCAGAACACTGACTATTGTCTCAAAGGCCATCTGTCTGTCTTGCTCTCTTCCTGCTCACTTCTGGGTCCAGCTCATTGTCCATGCATAGTGTCAAGTCAAAAATTGTGTACTGATGGACCACACCTCTCATAGAGTCTGAACAGTAGGCATTCTTCATCCATTTGGTTTTTCCACTGTGGATAGTTGCACAAAATCTCTTATGTGATCTCACATCTTATTTAGGAGGCTCTTTGGTCCAGGGCTTAATGTAATTAAAACAGCTTCATCCCTATCCACAAGCAAGATGATCTAGAGCCAGGCTGTCAGTACAGAGGCCGCCTACTGCCACAACACTCCCAAGTGCAGCCCCAATCAGTTTTAAATATAATTGAAAAATATTTAGCAAATGAATAAAAATATGGTAAAACAGATAACATTACATTTTAAAACTGTCAATTTGTGCCTACCCCCACTTCTATTTGAGTTGGATGCTGTTGGCTAGGCCTTGGTATCTTGATGAGATGTCTGTTTCCTTTCTTTGTGTAGGTCCTACATATATGAGATATTCTTATGACAATAATACTTAATGTTTCTTCTTTTGATTATCACCCAAATACTGTCCAGCATACTTCTGCCTCCCTCCCTGTTCCAGATTTCCTCACATTAGTTTAATAGATGATACTTTTCTACTTTTTTCATTCTGACCCTATTGAGTAAAATATACTCTTTTTCAGCTATTCCACCAAGTCTTTTTGCTTATGTTAAAATGTCTAGTTAATCTCTTTTTGTTACCTGTACCTTGTAAATATCTGTATATTTTTGATGAAGCCATTGGATTTTATTACTGACTCTTTTCCCAAATATATTCCTCCTTCAACCTTCCTTGTAGCAAAGAATAATAAAGAAAGAGGGAGAACAAGGAGCTCAGCAAAACTAACAAACATATTCACCACATCTGGCAGTCCATGCAGAGTTCTCACCTCTGCAGAGAAGGGAGAGACCTGTATTTTCTCATTTTGTTTGGGGCTAAGCTTGGTAATTATAATTACTCAGTGTTCAGTTTGCGGTTTTTTGTTTGTTTTTCCCATTTACGTTGTTGTATTTATTGTTTCTTTTGCTCTGCTTATTTAATTCTGCCTCAGTTCATATATATCTTCCCCTCATTGTCAGAATGCTTTATGTTCATTTATCATATGCATCATTTATTATAGAATATTCTTTTACATTGATATACCATGATTTGTTTGGTCTTTCTCCACTCAATGAACATCTACTTTGTTTTTATTTCTTATAGATTGTTTCTATATAATTGAATTGTTAAAAATTGTTACTTTAGATTTTCAGGTAAACAAATATGTTACATGAAGTTTTAACTTTTCATTTTAGGCAACCTTGAAGATGCTCTTGGATCATCTGAAGTTAGTGGCTTCTTATCATGAAGTGAATAAGATGACCTGTCAGAATTTAGCAGTATGTTTTGGGCCTGTATTGCTGAGTCAAAGGCAAGAGACTTCACCTCATAATCACAGAGTCTTTACTGATTCCAAAGAACTTGCAAGTGCTCTGGATTTTAAAAAACACATCGAGGTTCTTCATTACTTACTCCAGCTGTGGCCAGGTAATAAGTTTATTGAAAATTTTTCTAGTTCATTAATAATATGGTAAGAAGTTATTGAACTGTAAAATACACCAGTCTTATTTTTAAATCTCTCTGGTCCTTCCAGCTCCCAAATTCAATGTGCTTTACACAGTGCTTGGCAAACAAGCCCTCAGTCAGTATCTGTTAATTGGTTGATTTGATTGGGACATAAATGTTAAGGCCAGATGCAAAACCGACTTTTATGCAACTGCTTTTGTTTTGTTTATTATGTTTCATTCAATGCCTCCTTGTGGTGTGGAGAGGATGCTGAATTCTCAAAGGTTTCTACCACATTGGAAAGTCTGGTGAGATATCATGGGATATAATGGAAAGAGAAGTAGAGAATCTGAGTTTGAGTTCAACCCCTGCCACTTACTTTTGAGGAATTGATGTACAAGTTGCCAGGCAGGATGTGTTAAAGTGTTGAGAAATCTTTGATTTAGGATTTAAAAATAAAATGAAAATTTTAAAAAATACACTTTGAGTTGATAAAGTGAGGCACTGTTTATTAATAGAAACTTTTTATCAACTTTTTGTAGTCACTATTTTTTAACTTTTTAAAGTAGAATTTATTGTTTAAGTTTTTGAATTAAATTGATTTTAGACAGTTATTTTCATAGATCTCAATAGATATACAATTTAAACTTGAAGGAATCTTTGTGTTTAGAAATCCCAAACTTTCTAATGCAAATCTACACAAATACTTGGAGGGAATATATAGGCAAATAAGAATAAAAGAGAATGAGTTGGAGATTAGAAGGAATCAAGTGCTAGATCTTTATCCAGATCATTCCCAGTAACTGTGGCTGTCCCCCAGGGCTTTGTACTGGGTCCTCTGTTTTCTGTCTAAACTGTTTACTTTGATACCCTTATCAGCTCCCGTAGTTTTACTTTCCATCTCTCCACAGATGATTCTCATATCTATAGCCAGTCCTAATTGCCTTCCTCAGATCTAGTTCCTCACCAACTGCCTTTCAGACATCTCAAACTGGATGCCAAGCCAGCTGATCTCAAACTCAGCACATCAAAATAAAACTCATTATTCTTTCCCCTAAATCCTGGCTTCTTCATAACTTCATCCCTGTTGAGGGAATCACCTTCCTCCCTGTCACCTAGGTTTATGATCTTAGTGTCCTCCATCTTGTCACATATAGCCCCCACTTTGGGACAGGCTTTCATACCCTCACGCCTAGACTAAGCTTGTTGACTTGTGGTTGGGTTCTGCCTGAAGTGTCTCCCTACTCTACTTCATCTTCCACTAAATTACCAAAAACTGACCTATGCCACTCCTTCTCAGTAACCTCCAGTGATTCCTGGTCATCTCCAGGATCACTTATAAAATGCTCTGTGTGGCATTTAAAGCCCTTCACAACCTGGTCCCCTCCTAGGCTTCTTATGCTTTACTTCTCTCCTTATACTCTGATCACATGACACTTATTTGATTCTATGCTTTTTCACTGACTGACCTGGCAGTCTCTCTTCACACTTCCACCTCCTGGCTTCCCTGGCATTCTTCGAAATTCATCTCCAATCTCATCTTTTTCCAGGAAGCCTTTCTTGGCTTGTTTCTTCCTTCACTGCTACTGCTAGTGCCTTGTCTATGAGATCATCTTCCATCTACTCTTTATATGTCTTGTATGTACTTAGTTGTTTGTATGTTGTCTTTCTTCCCCTGAGATTGTGAACTCCTTGAGGTCAGGGAATGTGTTTTTACCTTTCTTTGTTATTCTTAGTATTTAGCCCAGTGCCTGGCACATGGTCAATACTTAATAAATGCTTGTTGACTGACTGAAGTGTCATAGGATCATGGATCCTATGGAAGGAACCTCGGAGGCCATCTGTTTTAGTCTTTTTATTTTACAAATAAGAAAACTGAGGCCCAAAAAACTTAAGTGATTTTTTCCCAAAGTTGTACAGTCTAAGTAGATGGCAAAGCTAGGATTCAAGCCCAGTCTCTTGACATCAGATCACCCATTGGCTGTTCTTTATTCATTTAATGCTTTCCTTCCTTCTCTGCCCTCTCCCTTTGAAATCTTATCCTTTAGAGCCCAAATCCGATGTCAGCAGCCCTCCTTTATCCTCTTCTCCCAGGTGATGATAAGAATCTTTCCTTCCTCAGACTTTATATTTCACTTCCCACCTCTCTGATACACTCATTTTATGTTATATTCCCCTTCTAGAGTGTTAATTCAGTGAAAGCAGGGACTGTATCTTATTTAAATTTCATACATCCCAGTGGTATAGCGCAATGCTTTTCACAGAAAAAAGTGCCAAGGAAGTCTGTTGAATTGAATTAAGTCGGGTATGTTAAATCCATGGCAGTGTCAGAGAGAGAAATATTCAGTACTGAGTCAGCTATTGAGCCAAAGCAAATTAGTTCAATAAATGCAAGATTTCTTCCACATCTACAATGTGAGCCTTGGTTCTGGATGCAAAATTTAATTATCTTTGATGTGCATTTTGTTTTATTTTGGTTTTACTCTAGAAAATTTTCCTGCTTAGACATGAAGAGAAAAAAATGTAAATTTCATTTATCACTGTGCTTAGCTATTTTTAACCTACTCTGGGGCAAGAAAATAATATAGAATCTATAGAATATAGAATTGGAAGGGAGTTCAGAGATTCTTTCATTCAGTCCCCTACCTGACACATAAATCTATTCTACAACGTTTCTGACCAGTGGTCATTAAACCTCTTCTTGAACAATTCCAGTGAAGGAAAAGCAGGGAAGCATTTCAGACATTCCAGTCAAATCTAGTTTTGAGGTAGTTGCTCTGTATATTCAACTGAAATCTGATTCTTTGTAACTCCTAATCATTGGTTCTAGTTCTGCCCTCTGGAACTACACAGCGAAGTAAGTGACATCTCTCTCACATGAAAGCCCTTCAGTGACGTGAAGATAGCTACCATGTAGTTCTCAAGTCTTATTCAGGTTAAACAATTTGCCTTGGTTTTATTACATTAGAAACATTTTAAACTTTGTCTTTTTGATTTTGGTTAATTTTTAGTGAGAGGCAGATTGGGGGCATTTTAAGGAAGAATGGATTATCATTTGTCTTTACTTCTCTCATTTTCCTCCTATCTAAATTAAATGCTAAGAACCTATTCTGCTGAAGTAGAAAATTTGAATGGAAATACTACATAAAAGGCAAGAAATGTTAAACTTACATTTCTCAAAATTAACTACTGTATTTTGAACTTTTTTCAGCAACCCTTAAATGTGCAATATAGATAGTTTAACTGTTCTATGAGAACCAAACCTTTTAATGTGTGTTTAAATTTAGAGAATCTTTTCTTGTATCCAATAGGGATTGCTGTTGAATAATATAAAATTTATAGCAACAAATCCAAGAAATCTGTGAAATTGATACTCTGAGGTTAAATATTGCTTTTAAGAAACATACATTTTAACTTTACATGAAATAGATTATTACATAGATATTTACATACAATAGATTATACATACAATTATATGTATATAATATATACATACAATACATATAACACAATGGATTATTACATACATACTACATTACATATTCGTGTTCTGTTACATAGAACATGAAATAGATTATTCTCCTAGATTTTGTTCACATGTAAGAACACAGAGATAGGCTATTTGTATAGGGTATAGGGTAAAGCCTTAATTAGTATCATCAAGCAAAAATGAACACAGAAGTTACAGCTGAAAATGAGAGAGTGGAGACATGAGGAAGAGTTTTAGACACAAAAATAGTTGTGGTTGTTTGGATCATCAGCCAGAAGATAGGAGCATTAATGGAGTGGTGTGGTTATATGTCAGCATATCAGTAATTTAGCTAGAGATTCAGCATTGTGTCGTGGATGGAGAGCTGACCTCAGAGCCAAGGAGACTGATTTCAAGTCCTGCCTCTGACCTGTGCTTTGCTGTCTGTGTGAGAGAACACATCCCTCCACCTTTCATGGCCTAGGGGCCAAGCAGATCCAGATCTGCATCAGGAGAGGGTGTCCTTTGATGAGAATTCCCTTCGCCAATAGAATTACAAGTCCAGTCTCTGTTCTAATTAAAATGGATTCATGGTAATCAGTAATACAGCCAAGTTTGGAAGTTAAAAATAAATTTATTTTCAATCATTTAATACTTCCACAGTCTGCTAAGCAAATAGAAAAAATTATCAATATGTTCTCTTAAAACAGTTCTTTCTGCATTTCACTGTAGGTCTGGAAAACTTGAACCAAAGGCATATTTATATAGCCCTTCAATTTCCTTATTTTGCACAACTGCAAACAAGCAGTCATTGTTCATTCGAGAGTGTAAAGTTAGTGTGTTATCATTAACTCATGGCCCCTTCATCTTAATGGAGTATAATATAAACAAAAAGAACTTTGTTAAAGTAAAATAAAATAAGCCGAAAGTAAATGTTATTGTGGGCAGCCTTTACCTTGACAACATTTTAAAATACGGTCATGACTTTCCATACTGAAAAATCATGTAGAAATGTTTTAGTTCATTGCGCCTTAAAAAGCAGACAAGGAATGCCTCAGTTACAATTTCTTGGAGTGTTATGGAATATTATTTGAGAGTGTTAGCAAGAATGAGAAAATAAAATATCTGTACTGTTTACAGGCAATAAAGGAAGACTATTAGTAGCTTATGCTGTATAATCAGAATCAGGTAACAAATGATCAAGTGTGACTTAAGTGCATTTTACCAAAGAATTGGGATTTGGGCTGCTTTAGTAAAGTTAATTATGACACAGCTCCTGATAAAAGTACACACAACCTGGGCCAGAAGCTCTCAGAGGTGATTTTCAGATGCCTTTGGCTGGTTCAGATGTTTGCCGAAGAAGGAGCTTTTTCTTTCTTCCCTTTTTTTGGTCACCAATGTGCCATGCCTGCTTTCTGCTGCAGCATTAGTTTAGAAGAACCTTTTAGATTACTTGCTTTTGGAACTGTAACTAGATAATGATTAACTTATAAGTAAGTTAATCAACACTTGAAAGTGCTTGTTTCATTTTAATGAGGCCTCTTCATCTAGCATGGACCTGCACCACTGGCTTTTATCACTAATCTTGATGATATTCGATAATGACAGAAAGATAATCGTGGAATGTTTTCCTCTTATGTTTTGCATGTTTTAGTGCATGCTTGTAGTTTAGTCTTAAATGGCTAATCTTTCAGCTCTATTTGTTTTTAGAGTCCCCATTGGATTACTGTCACTAAAAATAAATGTATCATTTGTTCTAGTGCAACGTTTAAATGTCAAAGAATCAACAGATGCTTTGTTTCCAGAGCAGAAACCTCTGAATTGTTTGAGACGGAAGAAGCAGCGACCACAGATGTTGAACTTGAGTGTCACAGAAGAGTCAGGAGTGCTTAGGCCACGGCAAGCCCGATTGGACAGCCCTCTAAGTAATCGCTATGCAGGAGACTGGAGCAGTTGTGGAGAAAACTACTTTATTAACCTGAAAGAAAATGCGAATGAAGTGGATTATGATGATGTTCCTTCAGAAGATACTGAAAGCGGGGAAGATTGCAGCAAAGCCGATAGACCTGATAAAGTAGTTGAACAGCCAGGGCCCACCTCCAGAGAATGTACATTTGAAACATACTTGGCAATGCAGACAATAGATTCTTCAATGGATCAAAAAGTTAATCTCAAAGATTTACAAAAAAGTATTGATATTTTAATTGGAAATCTAGAGCGTGAGCTCAACAAGAACAAGCTCAATATAAGTGTTTGATTTTTAGGGATGATTTGTGTGATATCCCTATGGTTTCTTTCCCCCTCCCTCCTCCTCCTGATGAAGTTTATCCCAATTTTAATACCTTCTAATAATTCCTGCTTAAATTATGCGGTACATCTATCTAGACATTCCATTCATCAGTGTGAGTTTCCCTCTGCTCACTACAAAGTTATTCTGGGGTCAAAGATAACCTAAACTTTCTGTGAATAAATTAGTAATATTTCATATCAGATATAATGGATATTGATGAGGAAAATGCACTTATTCATAAATGTTATTTGAGATTAGCCCCCTATAATGTTGTGCTTTGTGGAAGTAGCCCTCCTTTTTCCTGAAGCATTACAACTGAAACAGACATTCCTTTTGGAGGAGAAGAACATTTCAACTGCTTAGCCAGTGTTTGGTAGCAAGAATTGATCAAGATTGATTCACCATTGGGTCACATTTCATTTGCAATGCAAAGGCTGCTATGATAAAAAAAAATCTTTTATAAATAAAAGTTAAATTGTATAAATATTAATGTATTCCTGTATTAACATTTTCAATAATTATTTAAATGTGCAAAAATGAAATATTTTTCTAACCCAAAAAGTTTGTGTATATTTATATAAGCACATATATGTATAGTTATTTGGAAGGGGGCACCAAATAGTCAGTTGTGTCATAAAACATATATGTCATGAGGCCAAAATTAGAATTTACTCCAAAATATACTCTTTTCAGGAGATTTATAAAGTGTAGATTGAAAGAGGAGTTTGTGTAGAAACTTGTGCCAAAAATGACACAGAATGATAATTATCATTCTTAATTTTACCTAAGTAGATCTTTATCTCCAGTATCTCACTTAGAGATCAACCATGACACAATAAAGACATTTTCTGACTGAATTGTAAATAACTGACGTTTGAAATTTCTTGGTTATTTAAAGAATTTGTTGGGTAGTTGGATTTCAGCTTTGGGCTTTATTTTCTTCAATTCTTTCATCTTGACGTTGAGAATTCAAGAATTGCCTATAATTAATCCTAAACAACCTCGCTGAGAAGTTCTTATCATTTCTATGCATTTTTAAAAATTCAGCTTGGTGTTTAAGTTATTTATTTACATTAGTACATATACACGTTGATAATGTAACCCCTTTTTTCCTGAAGGAATCTCTTACATCCTGTGCTTTATGAATTTTCATTAACTTATTTTGGCTTTATGAATCCAGAAAACAGTTACTACAGTGATTACAATTATATTTTGAAATGTGAATTTAGTTTGAAACCTTTTATCCAGTAAATCAAAGTGTATTTTTTTTAAACTTTTGTACTTAGAGATCATGTAATTTTTAAAATTACAGGCAAATAAAGTTTGAATTTCCAGTGAGTCTTCAAAGCCTTATAACCATTCAAAAATTCTCTGTATTGTCTACATTGAAATAATTGGTCACATGTTCTTATAAGATGTACCTTGGCAATCATAAACCTTGCTTCTTATTTGGGAATCATAGAGTTTTTAATATCAGGTAAACTGGGCTATTTTTGTAACTGAAGTCATCATTTTTAACACATTATCAAGAAATTCCTGATTGTGTTGTCTGCATATATTAAATAAACATTCAAGGAACTATTCTATTAAATGCTCTGCAAAAAGATTATTCTGACCTCTTTACTTTTCTTTATAGTACATAACATGAATTAAGCTTTTTCAGAACTGTGAAACTTCACCATTTTCAAAAATTACAAAATACATTTTATAGGTATGATTTAAATGTTTGATCATGTGTTAGTATATTGTTACAGTTTTTAAAAATTTCAAAATACTTTAATTCTAAATTTTTCCTTGGCAAATTATTTGAATGAATTTTAAGTGTTTGTTTTTTAAATAAGTAGAGCTCATTGGAAAAGTCTGTGACATCTACCTATCATCCATATCTTCTTAAAAACAGTAGTACTTCATTTATCTAGTATTGTCAGGAAATGAAGTAAATTAGATAATCCATACAAATGAATTTCCTTTGAAAAATGCCAAAACTTGTATTTGAACTATTTTGGATGGAAAATTTTCCAAAATTGATGAGACCTGCCTTTTATAATAAAAAGAAATTAAACACAGTCAATTAACATTTATTAAATGCCTACTATGTGCCCAGTATTTTGCTAAGCACTGGGGATACAAAAAGAGACAAAAGACAATCCTAGTTCTCAGTGAGTTTGTAATCTAATGAGGGAGGCAGGATGCAAAAACGTTGCAAACAACATACAGAATAAATAGAAAATAGTTAATAGATGGCAGACACTTGAATTAAGAGGGATTGGGAAAGGCTTCCTGTAGAAGATGGGATTGTAGTTGGGACTTAGGGAAGCTGGGCAAGGCATATGGCCTTCAAGGTATAGAGGACAGCCAGAGAAAATGCCCAGAGCCAAGAGATGGAGAGTCTTTTTCATAGAACAGCCAGGAAGCCTGTGTCACTGAAGCAAAAAGTATGAGTCAGTGAGTAAAGTTATGAGAAGATTGGAAAGGTTGGAGGAGGCTAGGTTATGAAGGGCTTTGAATGCCAAACAGAACATTTTGCATTTGATCCTGGAGGCAATAGGGAGCTGCTAGAGTTTAATGAGTAGGGGAGTGATGTGATTAGACCCATGCTTTAGGAAAATCACTTTAGTGACTGAACATAGGATGGATTGGAGTGGGGAGAGATGAGGCAGGCAGACCCACCAGTAGCTATTGCAGTAATCCAGACATGAGGGCCTGCATCAGATTGGGAGCAGTGTCACAAAAGAGAAGGGGATTTGAGAGGTGTTGCAAAGGTGAAACTGACAGGCCTTGGCAATAGATTAGATAGTGGGGGCGGGGCAGTGAGAGACAGTGAGGAGCTGAAGATGACTCCTGTATTGTGAGCCTGAGAGATTGGAAGGATGGTGTTTCTCTTAATAACGAAGGTAGGAGGTGGGGAATGTTTAGGGGGAAAGATAATGAGTTCTGGTTTGGACGTGTTGAGTTTAAGATGGCTTTCTGACCTCCAGTTCTAGATGTCTGAAAGGCAGGTGGAGATGAGAGATTTGAGGTCAGCGGAGATGTTAGGCAGGATAGGTGGATTTGAGAATCGTCAGCATAGAGATGATAGTTAAATCCATGGAAGCTGATGAGATCAAGTGGAGTGGTACAGAGGGAGAAGAGGCCCCAGGACAGAACCCCTGAGGTTACAGTTAGAGGATATGATCTGGATGAGAATCCAGCAAAGGAGGAACAGCCACATGCTAAGAAGTAGCCATCAGATAGATAGGAGAACCAAGAGGAAGTGGAATGTTCTGAAAACAGAAAGAAGAGAGTAGCAAAGAGGAGAGGACGATCAACAATGTCAAAGGCTGCAGAGAAATCAAGGCCAATGAAGATTGAAAAAAGGCCATTGGAATTGGCAATTAAGAGATCATTTATAACTTTGGAGAAAACTTTTCTGGTGGAATGATCAAGTCAGAAGACAGATTGTGAGGGGTTAGGAAGAGAATGCGAGAACAGAAAGTGGAAGAACCTTTTAGAAAAGTTTGGCTATGAAGAACAGACGAGCTAAAAGACTGCAGCTAGTGGGAATGGAAGGACTTTTTTCAGGACAGAGGAGATAGGCATGTTTGTAAATAGTAGGGCATGAGCCAGGACACAGGGAG
Source organism: Phalanger gymnotis (assembly GCA_028646595.1). Classification (NCBI taxonomy): domain Eukaryota; kingdom Metazoa; phylum Chordata; class Mammalia; order Diprotodontia; family Phalangeridae; genus Phalanger; species Phalanger gymnotis. Next base: position 300,407,391 of record CM053626.1, on the reverse strand, counting down.
AAATTGAAAATGAATGAGTAGGAATGACAGAAGGGGCAATCTGTTGGAGGAGATGGGATGGAATGAGATCACTTGAACAAGTAGAGGGATTAACCTTGGTGATATGAGACAAGGGCGAAGGAGAGAGCGGCAGAAGGCATCTTAGTGATAGGAGATGAGGCAGAGGAAGCTCATGGTGATTGGCCTCTTTTTTCCCTGTAAAACTTGAGTCAAGGTTCTCAGTTGAGAGAGTGAGGAGAAGGGGAAGGCATTGGATGTTTGAGGAGGGCTGGAAAGTTTTGGAAGAGCTGCTGTAGGGAGTGGGATAGTGAATCGATAAGGTAGGTAGAGAAGGATAGATTGCCTAGCAGTAGTGAGGCCCCGGTTGAGGTTATGTAACAAATTTATAGTGGACTCACAACCCAGAATGGTTGTGTGATTACCACATAATAAACAATTGTTGCTTCCAATTTTTCTCTTGCTTACCTAGCAACCTCATGCAATCTGACTTATTACAACTGAAAATTTTCTCTATAAAATCAGTAACCTAATTTAATGGTCTTTTTTCTGTCCTCATCCTTGACCTGTCTTTTACATTTGATCCTCTCCTATCCTGGGTAACTTCTCCTTTCTGGAATTTTGTGACACTGTATTCTCTTGCTTCTCCTACTTGTCTAATTGTTCCTCTTCACTGTCCTTTACTTGATTATCATCCATATCCTGTCCCCTTATTGTCGTTATTTTGCCCCAAGGCGCTCTCCTGGGCGGTCTTTTTCTCTCTTCTCTTTATAATGTATCATTTGGTGACTTTTATCAGTTCCCATGGTTTCAATTCCAGACTTGTATATTAAATACTAGTTTCTTTCCTTAGCTCTAGCCCCACATCACCAGCTGCCTGATAGACATTAGAACTGAATATCCCAAAGGCATTTCAAACTCAACACACCTAAAAAAGAACTCATCTTTCCCTCCAAACCTTTCCCCAGTGTGTCCTTTCAGCCACCCAGGTATAAAACCTTGGTATTTATCCTTGACTTTTCACTCTTAACCCTTTATATCTAATTATTTGCCAGATCTCACCTATTCTGCCTCCACAACATCTCATATTCATCCCCTTCTCTGTACGGGATATAGCGACCTCCTTAGGTTGGAACCTCATTACCTCTTACCTGGACTATCGAAATACCAATAGTCTCTCAGTTATGTATCTCCCTGCCTAAAGTGTCTACCCCATTCATTCCATCCTCTGCGCCGTTGCCAGAGTGATTTTTCCTAAAGAGCAAATCTGAGCATGTCATGACCCCTCTTAGTAACCTTCAGTGGTTCCCTGTTACCTTTAGAATCAAATATAAACTGCTCTGCTTGGTATTTAAAGCCCCTGGCCCTCTCTTACCTGTTCAGCCTTACTACACACCATTTCTTTCTCGAGCTCAGCTGTGCAGTCTGCCTCACTATGGCACTCCATCTTCCATCCCTTTGTCTTTTCACGGGCTGCGCCCTCTGCCTGAAATGCACCCCCTTCTTCAAGACTCAGCTCAAGTACCACCTTGAGCCTTGCTTCTTTGTGTTTCTGCCTCAAAATCATCTGCATCTTGTGTGTGTGGTCATTTGTGTATGTATATGTAGCCTCCCCTGATTAAATCTAAGTTCCTCAAGAGCAAGGACTATTTAATTTCTCCTTGGTATTTCTCCTTTGTTAATGCCTAGTATAATGCTTGGTGTATAGTAGATGCTTAATCTATGTATGCATTGGTGATTGATTATCTAAACTTTGCATCTCCCCTGAAGCCCAGTAAATAATTGGTACTTAATAAATGTTGAATGTATGGATTAAATTTCCTAAGGACAGGGTCACAGTTATGAACATTCATTATTATGATCTGTTGTATATAGTTGTATCTCAGCTTGAGACACTGGCACAGGACCTCCCAGCATGGCATACCCTCATCAGAGAAGGTGCTGTGCTCTATGTGCAAAGCAGAATTGAAGTACCTCAAAAGAAACCTGAGATGCTCAAATTTAGATAATCTACCTCAGATATTCACACGGACTGTTTGTGCCTGACCTGTGGTAGAACATTCCCGAGCTCGTATTGGTTTGATCAGCCACAGTTGGACACACTGTAGCTTGACTCTAGCATAGTGATGTCATTTCGGTCCTCTTCGAAAAGGAAGGACAACAACCAGATAGCAGTATTCTGGGGCTCTTGAGATTAGCAGGGCAGATTGCCCTCATGCTACATAGCACCATATTGCAATGCTTTGTGAGTTTTCGCATGTACTTTCTGTAAGTTTACTTCCTATTCCCACATCTCCAATTTGTTACTTCTTACTGCTTTCAACGTATCTAGTTTCACTTTTCATTAGTTTGCTATGTGTAATGTGCTAAGAAGTTGGAGAACCAAGCTTGTTAAAATTGTGTATAAAATAAGGAAAACATAGAGGCTGTGATTAAGAGCTTTAAAAGATTCCTCTGAGAGTAAAGTTCATGAGCTTTAAGACATCAATCATTCCACTCAACAAGGATTTATTAAGAGATGATTATGTGCCTTGCATTGTGCTGAGCACTGAAGATACAAAGAAAGTGCAAAACTCCAGCATACAAGGAGCCACAGTCTATGACTTGATGACATCTATTTTGGTCCCTCCGCCCCTTTTTGTTCTTGACTGTGTTGCCATTACTAGGTAAGTGAAACCTGGATGAATATGGATTTATTGTAATATAGTTTTTAAAATACTTAATATTTATTGCAATAATTTATAGTCCTTCTTAGGTTTGAGTACTTATCCTGAAATGCCCAAGTAATCAGGTCCATTTCCAATTGGAGACCAAAAGCAGGAGGAAGACTTAGCCTTTTTTAAGAGCTATTTCAATAGATAACCTAACTGCCCTTTTCACAAATTTCATATTATTCAGACTTAGAATTCTGGAGGATAAATATGTATGATACTGAATTTTCTGGGGCTACATATTCTGTAGCCTAAAAAAGTTCTTCTCATGTTATCATCTAGAGAGATGGTTGCTTGTCATTGGTCAGTTTCGATGCATCAAATAGTATTATTTCAGTTTGTTTTTTGGTAAAATGAAATAGTCCATTTAAACATGAAGTCCTCATTTAGATCTATTCTTTCTACTCTGGAGTTTTCATTCCGACCAAGAATGTTACTTACCTTGCCTAATTTTTATTTGGGGTTTAGAAGTTGCTAATGAAGTTTACAGTTGGTTAATATTAAGGTGCTAGGAAGATGCCTAATTAACTCACTCTAGGCCTTGATGATTCATTTATTCCTTTTGCTTTACAACATAAGCTTTGCTGTACAAACGTTGCCATAGGCTACTTCGTGGTATAGTGATATTCTTTTTTAAAAACAAAAGTCTCTTTAACAGATGAATATTAGATTAAAACTTGTATTTTCTGGTGCAAAAACTGAATATGTTTTCAGATAAAAGAATGGCTTCCGTGGTACTGTTTTGATAACTTCTGTTATCAGGTGGTGTTTGGTTCTGGTTGTAGAATTCTTTCATTCTTTTAATTGCTATTTGATTTTCCAGGAGGAAAAGAAGGGAACTAGTTTTGTTTCTTCCCTGGTCTATGTCTGCTATCTTGGCAGAATTCCAATTCAGGTCATTCTAGTCTGCCTGTCAATAATTCCCTTGTGGCTTCATTTAGATCTGGTATTGTATTCATTTCCTGTCCTAAATGACTGGAATTGTGTCTTGGTTTCTGTTGAACAGCTGCTACAATTGCACCTGAGCTGTCCATGTCTCTTACTTCTGGGACAAAGAAATAGTAAATGATACATTTGGCATCATGGGATGCCACATTTAAGGTTTTCTCACATGACATCATTTGCATTTTTATGTAAGTGTCATAAAACATGCCATGTACTTTATCATAGTAAATGTGAGTGCAGCCTTTAAAAAAACAAACCTCTATATGAGAAATAAAAAAGTTGTGATCTTTATGGCTAAAGGATACTGTGGAACACTAGATGTTTTCTTTTATTTAAAAAAATAATCATTTGTTTGGGGAAGGGGTCCAGAATGCTGACCAAATGCTGTGACCTTTGGAATTGGAAAAAATAGTAGACCGACAAATCCAGAATGTTTGGGAGGCTGATACAGTGCAGTGAGCTGGTTTGCATTCTAATGACAATTGTGCAAATGGAAAAAATATGTTTTAACTTAGAAAAGGAAGCTTTCTATTTCATAGTTCTTCATTAATAAGCCAAGATAGATAAATAAAGCATTTATTAAGCAACTTACCATGTTTGAGGCACCATGCTAACCACTGGGGATACAAAATACAGACAAATGAGATGGTCCACACCCAAAAGGAGCTTATGCTCTAATGGGGAAAGCCAACACATGCAGGGAAGGTTGGGGGATGGGGTGAGGAAAAGTAGCAAGGAGGCAGGAGAGGAGGAGACATCCAAGTAGTATGACTATTTCTTTATTTACAAAGTCACTGAAATAAGCACTATATTTTCACAGGATTAATTCGGGTAATTTTTGCCAGAGCTAGGAAAATATTTTTCATATCTGTTAACTATATTTTTATAAATTTGGCTCAATTCCTTGTTAGTATAGCAGGATGACTACTTTGTGGAGCTGTGCTTTGCCTAGCACCCAGTGCTTAATGATGTGCCTGGCACATAGTAGGGGCTTAATAAACTTTTACTGTCTGACTATTGTTATACTGAACCTTTTTAATTAAACTCAAAATTGAAGATTTCTTTAGCCTAGCAAGAAAACTGTTCAAATAGTGTCATGTGGATTGGCTACAACTATTTCAGCCAGGTCAGTGGGCAAGTTTAACTTGTTTTCCATTCATTGTAATTAATTTTGCTATTAAAATTGTTATGGGCTTAGGGACTAGAGTGTGGTATCAGGTTACTTTATACCATGGGCAGCATGGGTAATGGAAAGATGGGACTTCAGAAATGGGGGTTTAAATCCTGGTCCTGCCACTTAGCTCTGTACTGGGCAAAGCCAGCCTGCCTCCCTGGTTCCAAAATAACAATGGGGGCACACCTACTTCATAGAGTGCTTATGGTGAGAAAAGACAGTGGATGAGAAAGGCTTTATCACTAGAAGTGTGATGCTGACAAGTGTTAGCTGTTATAGAATACAGATCATTGCTACACTCCAGATCAACTCACAGCTAAGTTTCTAACTGTTGAAGAAGGTTCAATGGCTATTAAAGTGGAAGTATGTGGACTTCATTAACTTGGCAAAAGTTACTACTGCTGCCAGGATGCAGCTGGTTCAGATTTCATTACCGTTTGGGAGATGATTAAACACTGACCCCCTCGTACGTGACCTTTGTTCAAGAATTTGGCCCCAGATTGCCAGGCTGTTTGCATCTGGGCTTGCATAAGTGTTCCCTCCTCGCTATTGTCAAAGCTACATTTTAACTGAAGAAAAGGCTCGGATTCTTAGGTAAGTGAAAACAGATTCTTTGAACAGCTAGATAAAAAAGGGGCAGCTGCTGGCCGGACCTGACCCTCAAGGCCTAAGGTCAGTTTATTCCCCTCTAGAGTCAAAGCTGCCTTGTCCAGTTGAAGTGAGGCCACTGGAAATTAGAGATAATTCATAAAGTACTTTATGAAACCTCTGTGATGCCAGCATTCTACTTTGGATCTTGCTACCAATTCATTCTCTAAGCTTCTGCTTACTTGTCATCATAATTCTTTCTGCCTTATATGATTAGTAAATCCCTTCAGTTTACTTCCCAGCCTCCTGCTCTTCTCATCCTCATCCAAAATTGAAAGGCAAATCCTTTTTCTTGCTTTGTTAAATCCATCAACAACCTGATTTCACCACTTGCAAGTGTCTATGTTGTTGTTATTGTGTCTTTTTCAGTCATGTCCAACTTTGTCACCCCATTCGGGGGTTTCTTGGCAAAGATACTGGAGTGATTTGTCATTTCCTTCTCTAGCTCACTTTACATTTGAGAAACTGAGACCAATAGGGTTGAGTGACTTGCCCAGGGTCACCAAGCTAGATAGTGTCTGAGGCTGGATTTGAACTCATGAAGATGAGTCTTGATTCCAAGCCCAGTGCTCTATCTACCACACCACTTAGCTGTCTAACTTCTATTTCCTGTTTGTACCTCTCCTGACCCTTACTGGCACCCATACCTTTTTTCCACCACCTCTAATGTTCTTGGTTCCTTTTCTCATCCTTTCCTTCCCACCATTCATTAAGCCAGATATCAGAGTTGGCGTGTTCCTTGTTCCCCATTGCCACTTTTAGACCTCTGTCATCACTACCTAACCATTTCTCCTCTGAATTTCACACAAGATTATATCACCCTATCAAGACCCTTGTCCTTGTCATCTGCTGACTCTTGAGAGTTTGCACCTTGATTAATGACAATATGAATAATAGCTTTTGCACTTGATCTGCATTCTTCTCTCAATTTCTCTCCTGCTTTTTGTGATTTAAATACTCGAACTAGTGACATTCTATACCCTGGGCTCTCAGTTTCTTTCATATCAGGGACTCACTGGGATTATAAAGTCTTAAACTTCACTTTAATTCGAAGCAGATCCAACCATAAGATTTGGAACTCTGCAATTTCTCTGACCACATTCTTTTATCCTTCCATCTTTCCTACACCCGCTCTTCTTGAGCTTGCTTTTTGCCTTCATCATGTTGTCTCATCCCTTGATCTGTCTCTTTGCTCAATCCATCACTCTTGTTGTGGACTCACTTCTCACCCCCTTCATGGTCCCTGCTCTGTGTTCAGCCATTTTAGGGGTGTACTCTTCTACCCAAGAATGCATTCTCTCCTTTCTCTGGTATTCCTGCTCTGCCAATCTGAATCCTGCATGAGTCATGCCATCCCAATTGATCTCCTATTTCCATTCTCCCCTCCAATCTATGATTTTCCCAAAGGGCAGGCCTGACCATTTTACTCCCCTTTCCCTACTATTCCAATGTTTTCCTGTTCCTATTCTAGCATCAATTGTAGGCGCTGTGTTTAGGTTTTAAAGACCTTCACAACCTGCGTGGTCCCAATCTACCTTTCAGACCTTAAACATTACTCCTCTTCCTGTACTGTACAAACCAACCAGATGGACCTTGTTGCTTATCCATTATAGTGCCCCCCCATCTTCACCTTTGCACTGATGGTCCACCACTACTTGGAAAGTACTTCCCAGCTTACATCTGCCTCTCAGAAGTTCTTGTTTCCTTCAAAACTCTCTCTGAGCAACACTTTGTACACAAAGCCTTTCTTAATCCCATCAGCTGCTCATGCTCTCCTGCCAATAGACTTACCTTATTTATTTGGTACATATTTATTTTTTCTCCCAACCTAATGCAAATTCCTCGAGGACAAGGATGGTCTTATTTTTGTCTTTGTATCCTCAACTCCTGACACAGGATTGTTGTTGTTCATCCTTCATTCTTAGAGAGGACCGTGGCGTCAGCGAGGCAATGCCGTGACTTGCAAGTGAATTAGATTTAAGGGCTGTGCAAAGTCACCAGCCTCGCTTTCTCCTCTGGAGCCATCTGGGTCTAGTGACAAGCTATAAGTCAGGATGACTGGAGATGGCCCTGGGTGCAGCGGGAGACCTTGGCCTTTTTAAGCAAAGGTCTTTCCCAGGTCTCAGTTTGACAGAGGCAATGCCCATTCAGTGATTAAGACTAGGTAAAGATGAGGCAAAAAATGGCCTCTTTTATCTAGTTTAAAAAAAATCCATATGGGAGGAGAAGACCCTGAGAGTTTCTGGCCAAAGCAGAAACAATTGCTATTTACATTTCCTCTGAGTCATCAAGGCTCAAACAAGGACCCTGTGGGGCTTGAGCTGGGACATATTATTGGCAACACATATGGTCAGTGCACGTGCGAAGGGAATACATTTAAGGAGTATGTACAGCAAAGGCACATATGCAGTCAGACTGAGGGTAAAAAACAACAACAAACCCTTAGTGACTTTCGACCCATAGAAGAGTGTTTATTTCCAAAGCCTTGCCTATGGTAGGTAATGGCCCTTCTCTAAATCTCCAAAATACGATTTCTTGTCCCAGGAGTGAAGTTCTTTGGGCAGTCTCAGCTAACTAAAGCCACAAGTAAAAATGTATTCTTACTCTCATTTGTGGTCAGAGTCTTTGTTACCCTTGGCGCAAGGACTCTGTGCCACTGAAGCAGGTTTAGGCCCAATAGAGATATGAGAGTCACCCACTCTGTATTCTTTCGGGGGTCCCCAAAAGTTTTTCCTCTGCCATGAAGATGAATCTGAGCAAGAACAAAATCTGATCACAGAGAACAAGGTCGTTGCTTTTCTCCAGCCTAAATTCTGTGTGTGTGTGTGTGTGTGTGTGCGTGTGTGTGTGTGTGTGCGTGCGTGCGTGTGTGTGTGTGTGAAAACACACACATATGTGTATAGATATAGAATCATCAACAAGCTGTTCTATTACAGGGCTAGAAAAAATAATAACAAAATTTCTCTTTTCCATTTCTTTGGAGAATAAAGCTCCAGTATGGAGGGTATATGACCGAGTGATAGTGGAATGCCAGCACGCGGTAGGACGGGAAAGTTGTGCCGGGCCCTTGCCTTCAAAAGAGGGTGTGGCACCCCACCAAACCCACGTCCCCTGGTCCCCTGCCGGGTTTGAAGAAAAGCAGCTATGGTTGTGTAGACCCCAAGGAAAGGGATGAACCAGAGCGATGGCCCAGATGACAGCTAAGAAAGTATTTATTGAATGATCTAGTGCCAGGCATGGTTCTAAGGGGCCTGCGGTACAAGCAGAAGCAGACTAGACAGTCTCTGCCCTGAAGGAGCTTACATTTCTAATATGGGGAAGACAGCATGTAATAGTGGAGCTAGATTGTGGAAGGGCAGAGAAATTGCTGCGTGGCAGAGGAAGACAGGTAAAGAAGGGGAGTCTAGAGGATCCAGGGGTGAGGTGAAGCAGCGGGATAGTACTATGAACATTATTAAACCCTCTCTCCATCTCTTACTTATATTTGAAGACAAAACTCTACAGCTTTGACAAAGCATGCATTGATTAAGTGCCTACTGTGTACCAGGCACTGTGCTACAGGCTGGGGATACAAAGGCAGTTCCTGCCCTCGAGGAGCTCACACTTGGGGAAGAAAACATGCCAACAATTATGTACAAGCTATGTACAGGATGACTTGGAGATCATTTCATTGACAAGGCAGTAGCATTAAAGGGGGGCCAAGAAAGCCTTCTTGCAGAAGTTGGGATTTTAGCTGAGAAGCCAGGGGAGTTAGGAAGCAGAAGTGAGGAGGCAGAGCCTTCCAGGCATGAGGAAGAACCATAGAGAATGCATAGCTTGAGATGGAGTGTCTGGAGGAACAGCCATCCCTGAATTATAGAGTCTTTGGAAAGGAGGTGTAAAAAGACTAGCAAGATATGTAAATCAAATGTATATTTACAGTATTGCATATTTTTAAACTCTAGGTTTGTGCATTCATCATTGTAGGGATTCAGAGATAGCAACTCACCTCTTATTGAGGGTTGCCTAGGTAACCAAGAACTTAAGTAACTTTTTTTGAGTCATCCTGCTAAATGTGTGTTCGAATAAGGACTTTCTATTTCTATATATCATAATGCCTCTCGTGTATTTATTTCGGGAAAAATAGCATTTATCCAGAATTACTGGGGAGTGGATGTTCTAGTTAACTAAAAATTAAACATACTGCGATAATTACTTTCAAAGAATTAGATTAGAAGAAAATATAGTAAATTAGAATTTTAGTTATCTGAGATTTCTGAGATGGTGTGCCCTAATAGATAGAAAGCTGAAGTCAGACCCACCTATGAAACACACTGATGTGTGAGGCTGAGTAAATAAATCATTTAACTTCTCAGGATCCCAAGGCAACTCCCTAAGCCCATAAGCTGCAGAACTGGTAGCAGTCTGCATCGATGGAGGTGATTTCCTCAGTGGCATTTTTCACAACCATTGGAACCACAGACAGAAACAGTCATAGATAGATAGGTAGACAGGATAGACAGATAGAAAGGATAGATAGATAGATAGATAGATAGATAGATAGATAGATAGATAGATAGATAGATAGATAGATAGATAGAGATGGATCAGGTGTGTTACAGGCAGCATGGCAGCAGACAGAAGGCTAGCCTTAGAGTTAGGAAGACCTGCCTATGACCCATCCTGGCTGTTTGACCCTGGCCTTAACTCACTTAACCTCTCACTGCCCTCAGACAACTTTCTAAGATAACAGAGTACCTAGAAAGTGCTGAGCTGTACAGATAGAGAATGTTTTCTGAACAGAGTTTTCTATACCACTGGATTCACAGGTTTCCTTTGTCCTCCTCAGTGTCCCTGTTATTCCCCACTGCCCCAGGAAAATGCAAGATCCTTGAGGGTAGGGACTATTTTTTCCTTTTTTTTTGTTACCCCCTGCACCTAGCCCAGTGCCTGGCACATAGTAGGCATTCAGTAAAAGATCATTGGACTGAATTGCTGCAGGTTTCTAAAGGAGAGAGAGATTTCAGTCTGTGACAGTAGGAAGAGGTGGAATTTACCCTAATGGACTCATAGCTCCTTTGCTATTTTGAAATATCTGTAATCAATCCTGAAGAGCTCAAGTTTTTCTGATTATTGCTGTTTTTTTATCTTTCTGACATTTCCCCTGTTACCAACCTTCTTTAAATAGGTTGCAAATCAAACAGGAGCTCCCAGAGCCTCAAGTCTGGGGCAAACTTATTTTGTTCCCTTTTTCTGAAATTCAGACATTTTAAAAGTTATTCTAAGGACAAGGTCCTTTATAGAGATCCAGAAATTCACCTCTAGTTGACATGGAGAAAAGGGAAAACTTGTCTGTTTTCATTCCCTTTGTTTCAAATGTTAAAACTGGCTGACACCATGATGTAGACAGGTTAGTTCACAGTACTTAAACATCTGTTTTCTGGTCTACTCTTGTTGTTGTTGGAAGTATGAACATTACAGTAGAGTTTTTCTTAATGAGTCATTTTTCTAATTTGCCTTACCTTCTCCACATATTTTAAATATCGTCTTTAAGAAAGCCAAGACATTTGGAAGCAACTATACACTGTGGTTTTACAATCCTCATTCTTCTTTTCCTGAGAAACTACTCAAGTTTGGCATCATTATTTCACAAAAACTTTTGATGGCAGTACCCTCCAAAGGGTCAGTTTATTTGGCCTTTTCACGTCTCCTCAACTATACGGACACTCATTTTGCCCAAGTTTGTGGCCCTTAAATAATCCAGTGAGTCATGGAAAGGATGAATTCACACACATCACATTTAATCTCCCCTTCTCTGTTATATTTAATTTCTGCTTTGCAAACTCTATTCAGTTCCATAGTCTCTGTCCAGGTGACTGAGACCTAGCAACAAGGCAGAATCTTTCATTATGGAGAATCACATCCCTGAGGGGAGGAGAGGTGTATTCATAAGAATGAGATGTTAATTATTTACACTAGTGAATTAGTAAATCTGATGTACAACATATGGCCCAGCAGGGCCTGTGAGTGATAATTGCTTTTCTCTTGAAAGACAAACACAATATGTTTATCTGGGAACTAGAAAAGATTGTGGTTTAAATTTTATAACCGTTTCTCATGAGGAAAAAGCCATAATGTTATAATTTATGTAGCTAAATGATGAATAAATCTCATATAAATCAACCAGTACCAACGTTTGTCAAAGAATGAGTAATATACACAGTTGGCAAAAGCACTTTAAGTTTTATGGAAGAAAAAGCTGAGGCACCAAATGTCAATCTTGGAGTCTGTAGCATCTGGAATGTTGAATTTTCTAGTTTCACATTAACATAATTACAGTTGAGATATATAACCAACTAGTTTGATATTAAAACCCAAACACGGACTTATTTTGTAGAGTCATGCTGGTTGAGAACAAAGCCCTGACTTCTAATAGCTTAATTGGAGAACTAGAAGATAGCAGTTGTCAAAAGAAAAGGACCTTTAGTTTCTCTGATGTGTGTATATGACATACGTGTAGTACAGACTTGAATCTTTACCATACGGGAAGGGTTGCTCTTCCTTCCTGAGTCAATGTTAATGGCACTTCATACTTCCTTCATACTTCCCTGCCTTCTACTCTGTGCAGCCCACAGTAATTTGTATAATATAGCCCATCTGCCCAGGAAGAAAATGGAAAGTGAAGAAGCAATTGGAGAGATGCTTTTTAAAGATGACAGAGTAGAAGCAAAACCATTCAGTTCTTTGCACAATTCCAGCAAAGATGAAAAAAAAAATCACTATACCTAGTAAGGACCAAGAAATCCAAGAAAAGGCCATAGCAGGTGTATTTTACCAACCCATATCCACACCAAGAGACAGCCAGATACCTGAGGTCATGAGGGTAGTGGCTCACCCAGAAAAGACCAGCCTAGAAACTCAGTTTATGGAAACTTAACCTAATGATTGGAGGCAAGAAGAAAGGCCAAAGTGGATCTCACTGGCCTACTGTTTCTGGACTCCATCATTCTCTTCCTTTTTTTTTTAAATTTTTTTCCTTTTTGAGTCCTCCGGGAGTTCCCTTATTCTACATCATCTTTCAAGGGTTTTGAATGGTGGCTCAACAGTCACATTTGCCTGTTTCTTCAATACTTAAGCATGCAGTCATCTGGGCCAGTTGACTTGAACTTATCAAGGGCAGGTATTTTCTTACTATCTCTTAGCTTATCTTAGATGTCAAGTCCTTATTAGCCATTTTTGTTCTATTCTTCCCTGTCCAGAGGTCGTTCCCCTTTGACAAAAATTAAAAAGCAGAAGATTAAGTGGTCTTGTGCTCTCTCCACTACCAGTTATTGTCTTGACCGTGGAGAGCTGCAGTATTATCCAATACCTCATTCTGAGTTTTCCTTACACTACTCTCACAGGACCATGCCATACTTTTGTTTTCATCTTATTACCTGCCCTTGCTCTCACTGTGTGTGTGTGTGTGTGTGTGTGAACTGGTTGACAAGTTCCAAATGTAATCCACATTCATTTTTTAGATTAATTTCCTCTTCATCAGGATGATTTCTCTTGAGGTTCTTAAGAGATTCCCATTCCTCAAGGGTTGACTTCTTCCTTATAGAATTTTCATTGGAAAAACCCCCTTAACTCTTTGTACATGTTGAAATTTATTTTCCTAAAATCTAAAGTTTATATCAGTAGCTTTTCTCTCAATCTCTGTCACAAATTTTAAGATAAGGTGTTCCAACTTCACTTGAAACATACCTGTCCTGGCTCCCCTAGCAATAGGTTTTTTCATGTTGGTGGAATCCGGGTTCAGAATAGCAGTTTCTCAGCTCCTCTTAGTGGTTACTCTATCTTTTGAAAGATGACATCATATCTAACCCTAAAACCATCTCTACTACTGTAGCCTTCTGGTCGGTCTCCCTATCTCAAGTCTTTCTCCATTCCAACCCATTTTCCACTTAATGGCCAAAACGATCTTTCCTAAAATGCAAGTCTTGACTGTGTCAGTCCCTTACTCCATAAATTCCAGTGACTCCTTCTTACTTCTAGGTTCAAATATAAAATCTGGTCCTCTCTTTTCTCCCCTTTCATCATTCTTCCTCTTTATTCCCTTCCACAAACCCTGTGACTCAGTGACACTGGCCTCCCTGATACTTCTCCTAAAGGATATTAGGTCCCCTAACTCCAGGCCTTTTCTCTGGTTCTCCTCACTTTCACTTCCTGGCTTCTCCGGATTCCTTCAAAAATCAGCTCAAATCCTGCCTTCTGCAGAAGCCTTTCCAGGTCTTCTCCTCCCCTTCATTCCCCAGCAACTGACTTCCCATTCACATCATATGAATATATCTAGTGTGAATCTACTGTACATATCTTGTATGTACATAATTGTTTGCATGCTGTCTCCCTCATTACAATGTAAGGGCAGAAGATGTGTTTTTTTCCTTTCTTTGCATCCCCAGTTCTTTGACATTTAGTAAGTACTTAATAGGTGTCTCAGTGGATAGGCTCTAGGCCTGGAGTCAAACAGAGGTTAAGTGACTTGCCCAGGGTCACAAAGTAAGGTCTAAGGTTGGATTTGAACTCTGATCTTCCTGATTTCCGGACTGCTGTATAGCTGTCCCTATTCAACATGCTACTTTCAAAGCTGTTCTGAACTTTCTTCTAATCTCTTTTGTACATTTCAAAAAAATGCTTCAGTGGCCTTCTTTTCTTTTTTCTTTCCTTTCCTTTCCTTTTTTTTGGCAACGCTATTATTAGCTCCTCTCTTCACCACCCCCCTTAAAAAGACAAATAATCCTTGTAACAAATGAGCATAGTCAGCCAAGAACTATTTCCACACATTTTGTCGTGTCCAGAAATATGTGTCTTGTTCTGTACTCTGAGTCCATCATCGTTCCGTCAGGAAGTGGGCAGCCTGCTTCCCCATCAGTTCTCTGAATTCCTGTATTTTAAATCACAGTTCAGAAATAGAAATACTATTCTCAGACATTAGAGTCTCAACCAGTGTTCATTTTCTCTGCCTTTTCTTTCTGAGAGAGGATTTTCTTTGATCGTCAGCAGTGGGGAAAATCATCACTATTCTATAATTTCTTGCTTAAGATTTCTTAATTCTTAGAAGGAAAAACAGCAGCAAACTCCAGGCCTGGGCCCAGTCCAGCATTCTCTGAGACCACCGTCCCTGCCCCAGCCCCGCCACTGAGAAGGAGCAGCATGCCGGCATCCTCCTGGCCTCATTCCTCTCCTCCTCATCCCCCAAGAGGAGCAGGCGAATGTGACTAGAACCCTACACCTGTGGCGCTTGTCCAGCAATAGCATTCCTTGAAGACTCACCTTTATCTTTCATCTACAATCCACACCTGTCTCTCTGGCTAACAAATTTCCCACTACCTCTTTCTCTGCCTTTTCTGGTATTGATCAAATCACTGGCCACATGGGAGAAAACAACTTACATCCCCATTATCTTCAACCAGTCTTCAATGGTACTGCATCCATGTACCATTGCAACCTTGTTTTATAGTGAATGAAATTCCCTCATCTTGAACCTCTTTTTCTCATGTGCCTTTCCATCTACTTACCCTCACTGAGAATCAATTAATGAGAAAGAAAATAATTGCCTTGCTGGAGTGATGGCCCAGTTAAAGGTTTTTTTTTTTGTTCTGTCATTTCAACCATGTCTAACAATTTGTGACCCCATTTAGCAAAGATACTGGAGTGGTTTGTCATTTTCTTCTCCAGCTCATTTTACAGATGATGAAACTGAGGCAAACAGGGTTAAGTGATTTTCCCAGGGTCACACAGCTAGTAAGTATCTGAGGCTGGATTTGAACTCATGAAGATGAGTCTTTCCGACTCCAAGCCTGGCACTTTATCTACTGTGCCACTTACCTTCCCAGAAATTGTATAAGTTGGATTTTTTTAAAAAGTGGGAAGGAAAGAGGTCTCGTTTGTACCAGACCTCAAATACTGCTATAAAGTAGTAACCATTAAAACAATATGATAGTGGTTTAAAAAAAAAGTACCTAAGTGTACTATAGTGTACACCTATGGTGTAAGAGCATTGGGCCTGGAGTCAGGAAGGCTTGAGTTCAGATATGACCTCAGACATTTACTATGTGACTCTAGGCAAGTCACTTAACCTCTATTTGCCTCAGTTTCCTCAACTGTGAAATGGGGATAATAATACCTATCTCCCAGGGTTGTTGTGAGGATCAAATGATCCTCACATCCTCATCTGTGAAGTGCCTGGCACTTAGTGAGCACTGTATAGATGTTGACTATTATCATCATTTAAAAAGGTCAATTGGTAGAAGAGATTGAGAATACGACGTGCAGAAGCAAAACAAACAGCATGGTGTTTGGTAAACCCAAAGATTTCGATTACTGGGGGAAAGACTCTATTTGACACAAACTGCTGAGAAAACTGGACAGCAGTCCGGCAGAGGGTAAGGCTAGACCAAAACCCCAAACCATTGGCCAAGACAAGCTCCAAATGATTGTAAATTGCACCAGCCAAGGCAGGAGAGTGTCCTAGCCCCCTGGATTGCACTCACTTGGACACCTGCTTGGGTGTCCCTGCTTTCTACTGCTTCCTGATCCACCACTACAGAGGTGATAATCCCATTGTTCTCACCAGAAGAGAGGTGGACAAGGTCTGGAGGGTTATGTTTAGTACTGGGCCCAATGCTCTACTTGGTTGCAGATGGTGGCATTTAGAGCAATGGACCTAAGTTGCAGAAGGGCCAATTTAGACTGGATGTCAGGGGAAAAAAACTTCCTAACAATTACAGCTGTCTAAATAGTGGCAAGCCTTTGGATAGGGGGTACTTCACTGGAAGTCCTCAAGCCAAGGCCAGATGATTATTGGGGGGCTAAGTATTGTGAAGAAGATAGGAGTGCATTAGGTGAGGTGAGCCCTGAGATTCTCTGACTTCATGCCTTTCACAGAATGTCAGACTGCTCCAACTGAGCTAAAGGTGAAGTGCAAAGTGTTTGTCTATATTTGACGTCTTTAGATTGACGAGTAGACCTACTGATTACCAGGCTGAAAATGACCAGCTCTCTGCATTCTTATGCCTTCCCATCTACTCTGTACATAAATCTTCCCAATTATCTACATGTCGTCTGTCCCATTAGATGTAAGCTCTTTCTGCTCAGCATTTAGAACAACACTGGGCATTAGAGCAAGGTCTTAATAAATGCGTGTCAGCTGACTGGTGGGGATGGCCAAAATTAAACCTAAGAGTGAAGGTCGGCCTCAGCTTTTGTTTCTGTTTCAGAGGTTACGTTTTGGGGGGGGAGGGGTGATGGGGTGAGAGTCCATCCTTGAGAGCAACTACTGGGTCCCTTTCCATGCTACTGAAAGAATTCCCATATGTAAGTTCTGCAGGGCAGGCTTAGAATCTCTGAGCTATGAATGAAAGAGAGTCGGCCTTGCTGCTTGTTCAAACTGATAAAGTTTACTGAATGCCAATGAAGTTAATTTATCTCTGCTTACACTTTAATAACCTTATGTTCATTTTCCCTCCACATCTTATGTACAGCTTAAATACGGGAAACTGATACAGAAGCAAGTCATTACTAAGGAAGGGGTAAAAGACGTTCTTAAAGTAGAGAAATCTTCAGAAAGGTGGCCCAGGGCTTGGCTGCTCAAAGGAGGTCTCTGAATGAGGATGGGATTCTGTCCGTATCTGAGAGCACCCCGAGGTTTCCAAGTATTTGCCTTTCGAGATCCAGATACTCTTCATACCTCATCCTCAGCTCAGCCTCTAGCTGTTCTCTTGACTTTTGAAAAACTTTCTGGGGAAAAGAAAGGAAAAGAAAATCACATTAGGTGCTTAAAGTTAAATATTGATATATGAGAAGAGTGGAAGCCCTAGACTGCTACTATGTAGTGGAAATGTGTATATCTTTTTTTGCATTTAAGCCAACCTACAAAACTGGAGCAGAGATTTTTGTAGATTGTTTTTATTACCTTTGAAATCGATTTTTCTTTGCAAAAGCTAAAAAAAAAATGGTTTTTGTTACGTGTTGTTTGTCCTTTGTTTTCGAAGAAGACCAACAACGTCATGGGGTGATGTCTCGACTTGCTCAAGAACTGGATTTAAGTGAGGCAGGGCTGTGCAGATTTGTCAGCCTCACTCTCTTTTCCTGAGTCATGGAAGTCCAGTGTAAGACAAAAGTCAGGACTACTGGTGATGGCCCTGGATACAGCGCATGACCTTGGCATCTTCGTTGTCTGACCAAGCTCTAAGTGCTCCACAGCGCCTGGTTCAGCCGCTTTCATTTCTGTTGGAACAAATTGTTCTCATCTGCCCATTCCGCCTGGGGAAGTCTTCACATGCTTGGGGTAGTCATCCCCCTAACTCGTTGAGGGGTTTCAGGCCTGTCAGTTACCTTTAACCTGGTTTAAGGAGACAGTTTTAGGGGGTGTGGCTGCTGTGCATGCTACAGCTTCTTAGAGCCGCAGGTGAGAATAGGGTGAAAGGTGGACACCAAAACTGCTAGTCCACCCCAAACACCCCTTTGTTACACTAATGTCTGTGCTAACGACCTATTCTGCAGTTCACACATTGCAGGCAGGCCTTCTGGAAATTAGGATACTCTGTCCTTTTAGGTTTTGTAACATGGCATCCCTATTCCCTTTCCCAAGGTGCCACAGGACACAAAAATAATTTTCACCCACTTCAATTTTTAAAAGGTTTTAAAAAGGTTTTGTGTTCTAGGATAGCACAAATTTAAGTTGCTAATCACTGTTCTTAATTAATTAGAAATTCATTGCAGGCAGAGAGGCAGTTGGCTATAGTGAAAAAAAGAAAGGAACTGGGGGTAGGAGACCTGAGTTGGAACACTGGTTCTGTCTGTGTGATTTTGAAGAGGCCATTTCCTTTCTCAGTGCCTCAGTTTACGCATGTGAAATGAAAGGGTTGGACAAGATCAGGGGGTCTTAACCTGGAGTCTATGAACTCTTTTAGAAAAAATCATTTAGATAATTATTTTAGTATGATTAGTTTCCTTGGTAGTTCTCTGCATTTTGCTGTATGCATTTAAAAACAATATTCTTTATTAATATTTAATATATTTAGTTTTCAGCGTTGATTTTCACAGGAGTTTGAATTACAAATTTTCTCCCCATTTCTACCCTCCCCCCCACTCCAAGATGGTGTGTACTCTGGTTGTCCTGTTCCCCAGTCAGCCCTCCCTTCTGTCACCCCACTCTCCTCCCATCCCCTTTTCCCTTTCTTTCTTGTAGGGCAAGATAAATTTCTATGCCCCATTGCCTAGATATCTTATTTTCTAATTGCATGCAAAAACTTTTTTATTTTTCTTTTTGAACATCTATTTTTTAAAACTTTGAGTTCCAAATTCTCTCCCCTCTTCCCTTCCCACCCACCCTCCCTAAGAAGTCAAGCAATTCAACATGGGCCACATGCGTATCATTATGTATAACCCT
>CM053626.1:300339645-300388002 GCA_028646595.1 Phalanger gymnotis | reverse complement strand
GGCTGTCCTGGGCTGGAGCCCTGCTTCCCTCTGCCACTTTGTGGGTTCTGCAGCTCTAGAATTGGTTCAGAGCCATTTTTTTATAGGTTTTTGGAGGGACTTGGTGGGGATCTCACGCCAGTCACTGCTTCCCAGCTGCCACCTTGGCTCCGCCCCCCCCATCTAATGAATTTCTTTCTGGTTGTTCACAGTATTTTCTCTTTGACCCAGAAGCTCTGGATTTTTGCTGTGATATTCCTTGGAATTTTCATTTTGAAGTTTCTTTCAGGAAGTAATTATTTCTGTTTCTACTTCGCCCTCTCATTTTAAGAAATATGGGTAGTTTTCTTTAAGATTTCTTTAAATTTGATGTCTAGGCTCTTTGTTTGGTCATGGCATTCAGATAGTCCAATGGTTCTTAATTTTCTTCTCCTCGATCTTTTTTTTTTAGGTCTGTTTTTGTTGCAAGATATCTTATGTTTTCTTCTTTATTTTTAGTCTTTTGACTTTGTTTTAATATTTCTTGCTGTCTCATGTAGTCGTTGACTTCTATTTGGTCCATACTAATTTTCTGGGAGTTTGTTTCTTGGGCAAGGTTCTGTACATCTTGTGCCAAGTTGTTAATTCTAATTCTTTCTTCCACAGCTCTCATTTTTTCCAACTTTTTTCCCTAAGTGCTCTCATTTCATTGATAAAAACATTTTAACTCTTTTTTTGTAAAGACTCTTGCTTCATCTCTTTCAAAAATCCTAGTTGAATGTTTGCCTACGCTGTATTTTTCTCTGAAGCTTTGCTTACAGATGTTTTGGATTCATTCTCTTCTGCTTGGTTTATGTCTTGAGCCTCTCTGCCATCATAGCAGTTCTTTATGGTGAGATTCCTCTTTTGTTTCCTGGTACTTCCAGCCTACTTCCTGCCTTCATTTCCTCTTGGATGTTCTCTTCTCACTTGTGTTTTGTGACACTGTACTTTCTTGGTTTTCCTGCTTGTCTGTTGCTTCCTCTCAGCTGCTTTTCTGGGTCATTAGCCATGCACATCCTTCCTCTACCTCCAGGTGAAGGCTCTGTCCTGGGTCCTTTTTTCTGTACACTCTCGTTTGGTGACCTCATCAGCTTCCGTGGGTGTAATTATCATCTCCATGCTGACGATGCCCAGATTTGTACAGGGAGTCCCCACAAAGTCTGAGTGCACTAAAGTTTGGAGCGACGTACTAGTCTTTCTCCTGAGTTCCAGTCTCTCATCCTTACGTACCCATTAGATATTTACAACCGGATGTTTTGTAGGCTTTGCAAACTCAACCTGTTCAAAGCAGAGCTCGTTATCTCCCAGCCTCAGTCCCCCTTCAAGCCACCTTTCTGTGCAGGGTAGCACCATCTTCCAAATCTCCTTCCCAAGGAGCTCTGTTGACTTGGTTTTTGTGCTTATAACTTACTTATTACAAGCAAAGGTCCCCTCCGCCCCCAGTGAGAGTAGGCAGGGGAATGATAGTGATACTTCATTTTTTTTTTTTAAAAAGAAGAACGTGCATGAACCATTAAAAGACACAATGAAGGAAGCAAAAAAAAAAGTTCAGAAGGGGACACAGAAAAGCAGGACGCTGTTAAGACTACTAAATTGGAAAAATCCTTTTAAAAGACCCATGCCGTATGTAGTAGAAGGAAAAAAGAAGCTTCAGTGCTTCCTCGTTGCCCCCAAGGTGAAATACATGTCCTCTGTCTGTATGACAATCTGACCAAGCTTATTATACGTTATTCTCCTTTGTGCTTTCTGTGATCCAGTCACACTGGCCTGCTTGCTTCACCTCATAACCATAATACCTGGTGCTGATTGTCTTGTATAGCAAAGAGAATACCTCTGGCCCTTTAATGCATCCCAGAGGAATTCTCTGCTTTTATTAGAAAATTCTCTATAGGAAATTGGGCGAGATTTCCTAGCACTTAAGACCGGTATCTCCTTTTTCGTGAATAACTGACAAAAGATTGTGAAATATCTTCTTTATCCTGAGGAGAGATGGGGAAGGAAGAGGACCTGACCAAAGCTAGTCTTCACTGCTGAAGGACAGAAAGCTAGATATCAGAGGAAAAAAAAGATTCGTTCCTTAAATTTTCACTTACAACTTTCTTTCTCTCTGATTCTAGCTGCATTTCTGCTCTTTCCTTCTCTCGGATTTCTTTGCGTTTTTCTGTATATCTCAGATGACTGACCTCTTTGTCAAAGTAATTGTTTACACTTTGTACCTGTTAACGAGGACATAAAGAGACAATTACATCATCCAGAAGTTCCATTTCAAATGACAGCACAAAACTCAGCAACATTGCCTTTGATCATCAGAAGCTCTAGAATGGGGATAGTAGTTTCTAGGTCCTTTCTTTGCTTTACTTATTTGTGTAGGCTCTGGATAGGTCACAAATAGTATATGGGGACCTAAATATACTCTCAAACTTGTCCAAAACTGTATATATCAGTGACTTTACTAAGCATCTTACAGGGCCATTCCTCATGGGAGACATTTCACCTACTAGGACCTTTTATGTTGAATTGTGCTTGATGTGAACGTAAGTAACACTGCTTTCCCCCAAGGGGGAAATGTTATACTTGAACCCCTATGAGCTCTTGGTGGTTGTCATTTGGTTCAAATCTGTGGAGGTTAGATTAGTCTAGAACAGACTCACTGTATTTACAATCCACTGGAGAAGAGTGATACTATACTTTCATGTTAGCATCATGCACGCTGATTGTAATCCATATCCTTTCTTTAACAGTTACTGATTCTTAAAGTCAGTTCTTCTCAAAGCCAATTCTGTTCTCCTTTGGTTGTTCTCCTACCCTTACAACTGTAGTTTGTTTGACTTATGAAATAGAAGAAAACTCCCTATTTGACTGAATGACCACTCACTGAGTAAATTTTAGTGGGGATTATTTGGAGGGGGAAGATTCAGTAGACCAGCTGTCCATGAGGCCTCTCCCAAGCACAACATGGTATGGCAGAGAAATGATGGTGTCAGAAGACCAAGATTTGAATTCTGCCTCACCTCACCTCTCTGAATTTCGAGTTCCTCCTTCATAAAGTGAAGGGATTGGACTTGGTGATCTCTAGAGTCCTCTCCATTTTTTAAAGGCAGATTGTGTTTTTTCCCAGTGACATGTAAAAACAATTTTTAACATTCATTTTTAAAACTTTGAGTTCCAAATTCTCTCCTTCCTCCTTCCCCACCCCCGCATTGAAAAGGCAAGCAATTCAACATAGGTTATACATGTGTAGTCATGTAAAATATATCCATAGTAGTCATGTTGTGAAAGAAAACATAGACAAAACAACTCAAGAAAAATTTAAAAAGTATGCTTCAATCTGCATTGAGACACCATCAGTTCTTTCTCTGGGGGTGGAGAGCATTTTTCGTCATAATTCCTTCAGAGTTGTCTTGGATCTTTGTATTGCTGAGAATAACTAAGTCATTTTTAGCAGATCATCTTACAATATGGTTGTTACTTTGTACACTGTACATTTCACTTTGCATCAGCCATGGAAGTCTTTCCAGGTTTTTCTGAGAGCATCCTGCTCATCCTTTCTTATAGTATAATAGTATTCCGTCACAATCACATACCACAACTTGTTCAGCCATTCCCCAAAGGATGAGCATCCTCTCATTTTCCAATTCTTTGCCCCCAGAAAAGGGCTGCTATAAATATTTTTGTGCATATAAGTTCTTTTCCTTTGTGTTGTTTTATCTCTTTTGGGATACACACCTAGTAGTGATATTCTTATTTCAAAGGGTTTATAGCCCTTTGGACATAGTTCCAAATTGCTCTACAGCATGGTTAAATCAATTTACAACTCCACCAACAGTGCATTAATGTCTCATTTTTCCCATATTCCTTCCAACATTTGTCATTTACCTTTTCTGTCCTATTAGCAAATCTAGTAGGTATGAGGTGTGGTACCCTCAGAATTGTTTTAATTTGTGTTTCTCCAGTAGTGAGAATATTTTTTCATATGGCTATAGATAGCTTTGATTACTTCATCTAAAAACTGATCGCATCTTTTGATCATTTATCAATTGGGGAATGGCTCTTATTTTTATAGATTTGACTCAGTTCTCTGTTTGAGAAATAAGGCTTTTATCAGAGAAACTTGCTTTAAATTTTTTTTCGCAGTTACTACTGCTAACTATATTTCCCTCCATCCTATCCCCCTGCCCCATTTATTCTATTCTCTCTCTCTTTTCATCCTGTTCCTCCTCATAAGTGTTTTGCTTCTGACTGTCCCTCCCCTAGTCTGCCCTTCCTTCTATCACCGCCCCCAGTCCTTTCCGTTTTTTACATCTATGATCCTGAGCTCTAGAATTTTCTGACTGTATGACCACACAACAAAGATGCTAACCATTGTTTCTAAACTTACTAAGTCCATAGCTAAAAGAACCCAAAACAACTTTTTAAAAATAATGCCTCTGAGATATCTAATCACACAAATCCCCAAAGCAAAATATTACCAACCTCATTGAACGAAGGGTGACTTAATGTCCACGGAATTTCTAATATATGCAGCGTTCCATAATAGTCAGCTATGGCTACAAATTGCTGCTTTGCTGAAAGATTTTTAAAAAGGGGAAAAACTTAGCAAACAGAAAGTAATTTTAGAAGTTAAACATCCATGTGTTTTTGTTTTGCAGTCTCTTCTGGGACTCGTTGCTTCTACATGTGGTTGCATTGGTCATAGAACCTTCATTGGGTTTTACAGCAGAGACCACATAGACATGTGGAAGTCAGTTTTTCCAATTTAGGGGAACAGAACAAAGATTCTAAACCTTATGTCAGCCATCCTGAGGCTCCCTCCAACCATGCTTTCCTTGTTTGTGTTTCTCTGTGAGCCTTCCCTCCTAACTCAGTGGGTAGATAACAGACGTGCTCAAAGGGAATGCTAATGAGGACATGTGGGAAGATTTTCAAAGAATACTTCTAGAGGATATTTTAGTTTGTAAGACTCAAAGGGAAAATAAGCTTCCCATGATCCGGAGGAATTTCAAAGCAGCCACCAGAGCCATTGCTTTCTCTGCCACAGAGCAATAGATTTTTTTTCCCGAGATTTTAAAATATGAACAAAATATCAAATGCCGCTAGAGAATTTTCACTGAAAAGACTCATCACATTGGTTGTTTTTCCCTTTTCTCCCCCATAGGAGACTTCGTTCAAATCAATTGTAGACTCTTGTGATCAAAAAGTTAGGAAAATTAAGATTTGGGCTAATTAAAAGTAGCAGACACCTTGACCACATGTATTGCATGGCTTAGCAGTGGCTGACCTGGAAAACACCAGGTAGTTGGGATGGTTCAAATGATTATGTCTAATCTTTTTGAGAGGTGACTAGAGGAATGGAATGAAAAGAGATGCCTACGTACCTCTGGGACAAAAGTGACCCTGCAAACAACCTGAGAATCAGAGAACCTTGTAGAAATGCAGGCCGCCTGTCCAAAGACAGGGATGATATCTCTCTCCCGGGAATTATCTTTAATTTCCAAGAACATTTTTATGTATTTTTTTCCTTACCCTGGGCAAGTTACTTACCCTCCCCATGCTCTCGGCATTATAAATGTATATTATATGTGAATGTGTAATATAAATGTAATTGCAGAGAACAGGGCAGCCGGATGGTGCAGTGGATAGCGTGCCCGGGCCTGAAGTCTTGAAGACCTGAGTTCAAATCCAGCCTCAGAACTTACTGGCCGTGTGACCCTGGGCAAATCGCCTTGTTTGCCTTCCTTACCTCGTCTGTAAAGTGAGCAGGAGAAGGAAAAATCCCAAATAGGATCGTGGAGAGTTGTATGTGAATGAAACAACCGAGTAACAACCTAAATTGTGGAGGTGCTGAGCCACGTTGGGGGAGGGAGTTTCCTCACCTGGGAGTTCCTTATGGTGATGTCATTACAGGTTCATTAGTTCAATAATAAAAATAATAATAATAATAATAAAAGAAACCTTACACAGAATGCCTCCCGAATTATTCATCTGATTAATCAAAATAACTGTTTGATATGAGTTCGGCGGATAATCATAAGGATGATTGAAAGATCGGAAAACACGGTCCATAAGGAAGGGAAGGCTAACGCAACGGAAGGAAGATGTGGATTCAAATTCTACCTCAGCTGTGATCGAGTTCTGTGACCCAGGGCAAGCCGTGATCTCTCTCAGCCATAGTTCCCTCACCTGTAAGATGCTCCCTCAGGACTGCTGTGAGGAGTAATAAATGCTGGGAGGCGTTTTGCAGACCTAGAGCATCCTGCGCAGCAAGGCGAAGGATGTCACCTCACTGCTACCCATCTGCCTCAGGGGAGGGGCTTCCTTACTGAAGTTCTCTACGGTGATAAAACCTTAAGTCTCCATGAAAAGAAAAAGAGCGATCCTCCTTCATCGCTGATTCACCCCTAACTCCGTGGCCTCGGGAATTACCGCATCTGTCAGCAGCTTTTGGAAACAGATGTAAATGGGGGAATGATTTCAGGATAGCCCGCTGTGCGGCGTCTCTGTTTGCTGACTGGGGTCAGGAACTAGCCGACTGGCAGACTGGCAGCTTCTACCCAGGACGCGCAAAGCTTTGGCCTAGAAGCCGACAAGAGGGGCGGCCTGGCGTCTGCGGAAGCAGTTAGCAGCCGGAAGAGCGGTGTCAGGCTTCACCTGGGGCTCTGCAATGACCTCAAGTATAAAAGAACACATTTAAAAAATCGAACATAAGGTCTGGCTTCCTTATGAGAAGTATAATGTCCTGGCCGAGGAGAGTGACACTCTGTAGACCCCATCTGAGATACGAAGGTCGCTCCTCACTGGCCACACCTCAAGAAGGTCTTGGACACATTCGCAATGTCATCTTGAGGAAGGAAACGAGAATGAGGAAGACATTTGAAGCTGTGTCTTAGGGAGATTGGCTGAAGAGTCCAGGAATGTAGAGTAAGATGTGGGGTTGGAGGGCATCATTTCTGCCTTCAACTATTCAAATCACCGTCATGTCACTCAGCAGTGATGGTAGCCAGCTGCCCTCTGGTACCAGAGGCGAGACCTCCAGTGCTTTTCACCATTGGGAAACAAAGACTGGCTTCAGTTCAAGGAAAAACATCCTTATCAGCCAATCTACAAGCAATTATCGAGTGCCTCCTGTGTGCTAGGCAATGTCCTAGGTGCTGGGGATACAAAGACATAGAAGACGTAGCCTTTGCCCTAAAAGAACTTCTACTCTAACAGGGGAGACACCAGTATATAAGGGAAGATACCAGTAACTCTGGGAAGCGGCAGTGGCCTCTTCTAGGTGGTGGTGCTTGAGCTGTGTCTTGGAAAGAAACCAGGTGATCTAAGAGGCAGAGGAGAGATGGGTGTTCTTTCTAGGCATGAGCAACTCTCAGTGGAAAGGCTGGCAGGTAAGAGATGGAGCTTCGTGTTTGAGGAGCTTCAAGGAGGCCAGCACTAGGGGATTGTGCCGTTGTAAGAAGGGAAGTAAAGGGGAGGAAGGGGCCAGATAATAAGTAGCTTTAAATATTTGATCTGGGAGGTGACAGTAAATAGTAAACCGGAGTTTACTTAGTAAAGAGTAGAGTCAGATCTGTGCTTTCGGAAGATCCCTTTGGTGGCTGAATGGAGGATAGGCTGGAGTGGAGAGGCACTTGAGATACCAGTTGGCTGACGGTGGCGATAGTCCCTGTGAATGGTGAAGAGGATGTGCATTGGCGGGGTGAGTGTAAGAGACAGCAAGATTTGGCATCTGACTGAATTTGTGGGGTGAGTGAAAGGAAGGAGGATGACATCAAGATTGTAAACTTGGTGGCTGGAAAGTATGGTGGAGCCTGGTTCAGATAAAGGGATAAGTCATACAGTGGGCCACCTGTCACTGGAGATGTTCAAGGAGAAGCCAGGGTTAGCAAAGGGGATTCATTTCAGACTGAGTGAATCGTCTCTAAGGTTCCTTCCTACCTTAAGACTGTAGGTCTAAACTTGGGGAAATCGTTTCTGCCCTACCTCAAAGAGTGGCTGTGAAGACCAAATGTCCCTCTTGTGTTAAAACTCTTTGAACGGGTACAAAGCACAATAGAAATGCACAGGAGAGGTAGGCACAGCTGGGCCCACAGCCATCCCTTCCATTCAAGAGTCTGAATCAGGCTGGGGGCCAGGGAGGAAGGCAGCTGCCATACCTGGGAGACAAGTGAACTGGGCAAAGTACTCACTAGGCTTCAAGGCCTCAGTCCATCTCATGGAGGAGGGAGCCTTCTTTCACGCTCACCTTCCAGAATGGATGGGAAAGTCTTGATGCTTAGCTCATCATAGGAGGGATTTAGATTGGATAATTTTCTCACACTAGAGACTTAAATCTTGGAATGGATTGTAGAGGGAGGCTGTGGCATTTCCTTCTCTGGAAGTCTTTAATAACAGATGGTTCTTAATCTGTTAGGGATGGATCATGTGACTTCCTGTAGGAAGGGACGGAATCCTTGTTAATAGGTTAACAAGGAGTGCTGGGCATAGCGGAAAGTCTATTGGACTTGAAATCAGAAGATGAGTGCAAATCTCTGCTCCATTGCTTATAAGCTGTGTGACCATGGACTAGTCGTTTGCCTTCAGTCTCCTCATTGGTAAAATAAAGATAAGATGCCTGCACTCATTGTAATTATACATTGGGACAAGGACAGACGCTGGACCTGTATTAGCCTTAAACGGGGTCCCAAAGCCCCAAGAGGTTAGCAGAGCCGGTAGGCATCGGAAGGGGTACTTCACCCAAGGTCCTGCTGTCTTTGAGAATGACCCTCTAGCCACCATTGCTTTCCACTTTGTCAACCCCAAAGCGCTTATCTAAGGTCAGATACTGTTTATTTATAAAGAATGATATGAGTGCAGGTTGTCTCTTTTTCAGAGTTAACTTACTGGAGACCATCCAGGGTCTGATGTATGTGATTGACGTTATGCATATGTTTTGTGACTGGGCAGGCTCGTGAGTTTTCTCCAGCAGGTCCCAAATATCAACGTATCCATCTTCGTTGCCAACAAAGAAGACTCCTGGTCTCGTCAAGGACCAGTGTCCAGCTGTGTACCTTTGTGCTGAGCAGGCTGACTGAAGAAGTGGTCCTTGCTGAAAAGAAAGAGACAAAATCCCACATAAATACAAAGGGAAGCTTCAAGCCTTTTGCTATTGTCAGATGAAATTACTGATCATTTTGAATGACAAATCTAAAACTTTCTTGAAGATTCTACAAGCGAAGTCTTGGGTTTTGATTCAGTACTATTCAATAAGAGTTCACTATGACCATTATATGCTCTTAATAATACTCTCCTCTGGAGTCCTGCCTCAGGGGGAGGGGGAGGGGGAGGGAAGACTTCTTTAACAAAAAAACTTGGGGTTTGGTTCTTCATTTTCTGTGCTCCCTGATCTCTTATTCTGATCTCAGCTTTCCTAACACAATGGAATGGAGGAGCATTTCTGACCCTGGGGATCCTGAGCACTGGAAATGCAGAGAGAGAAGAGAGCCAATCTCTGCTCTCAAAGCGTTCACATTTTAATTGGGGGCTACAACCCATGACTGTCCTTATCCATCTAAAATTGACAATTGAGAGTCTGAAGGGGCTCTGCTGCTGCTGGAATCTCCACACAGGCCCGGTAGTCAGACTCAGAGGGCGAAAACTCCTGCCAGTCCTTCTGTAAGCTAACCGCTGCTTGCCCTCACCAGACCCAGGCCAAAGTCATGGAACAAGTCTCATAGTGGACAGTAGCCAAGGCTTGCCGTGGGATTCATCAGGAGTATGTGGCCACCCCGCCCCCCCTTAGGAGACCCTTCTCTTTCTTCTCGTCCATAACATACTCAACTGTTGGCACATCCCTTAGGATCTTTCCTCCAAAGAAGAGTGTCAGGACCCACTCACATTTCTGCTGCCTCAGTCTTCACTCCAGCCAGCTGGACCCACCCGATATAATGAAGGCCTGGGATTGGCCATTGCCCTAGAAAGGACCGTCCGCGAGTCAGCTTCCTATCTGAGACTGAAGGTCAGCTCGGGCTCAGGGTCTCCTTGGGGTGGGGGCTCTGACCTCTGGCTCCATTTCCTTTAGCTCTGACACTCAGTTCTCTTGCCCTGGCCTCCAAGCATATTTTCTCCGATCTCTGGTTACCTGCTTGTGCCCGGCTGTTAGCCGTTATCAGCGTCTTCAACCCTGATTTTTGAGTCAGGTATGCTTGTGGAGCCTGGCTGCCTGCTTGGCATTCTCTCTACTCCTGCCCTTCTCTCTCCTCTGCACGTAGCTTGTCTGCACATGTTTATTTCTATTTTGTTTCCTCTGTTAGAATGAAAGCTTCCTGAAGGCAGGGACCATTTCTGTTCTTTTTCTTTCTATGTACTCCACAGTGTCCGGCACACACGAAGCACTTACGCATGTTGATGATGCATTGATGTAGTGCCGTCCTTTCCCTCTGCTCTACCATGGCCATCCCTGGTCCCAGTGCTGACAAAGAGGCTAATGGCAATGTTCCCTCTTGTACTTCAGGGGTTCCTAGTGGACTCCTGGGGTTGAGAGGCCAGAGGTGGACGCAGAGGCAGAGCTAGCCAAATCTCTCATAAAACCTCAAGAAAGAAAGTCCTGGGTCGCAGAGAATAAGCAGGCCAGTTAGATTGTAAAGTGGGAATTCTGAATGTTGTTTTGTTCGCCTAGATGAGAAATTTATAAAAGTCGTTCTAAGGAGATAAAAGGGGTTGTTTTGAAAGGCTCAGGATAGATCTGCTTGCAAGCTGTGGCCCTGGCCATCTGTTGCTGTTCCCATAACTCCTGCCCCACAGGCACGATGATGTGAGAGCAGCTAGTGTATTGTTCTTTCTCAATAACCAGGGACAACACACCCACAGTTTTTGCTCAGCCATTATGTACATAACTTACAGGAACACCTTCTTTCCAAATGGCCACATTCCAGCCCCCAATGGTGAGGACAATGTCTTGGTAAAAAGGGGATCTCTGGACAGTGTGAATGCTTCCATCGTGGGCCAAGTATCGGTTCATTGGCTTCTGGCCTGTTAGGGTAGAAAGGTCATTTCCTGCCTGTAAGATGGCTGAGACATTTACCAGTGAAGAGAGGAAGGGTCAGAGAGCAGGATCCTGGTTTGGGGAAGTTGGGAGAAGGTGAGAAGAGATAAACTGAGCCCCTTGGGACCAGGGAGAGCAGGTGGTAGAATGGAAACTACATGAGGCTTGGAGGAGGGACACTGGGCTTGAATTCCTGGTTCAACATGAACAAATTGCTCTCCCTGCCTGGGCCTCAGTCTCCTTATATGTAAAATGAGGGGATTGGACTCCATGATCTCTGCCATCCCTTCCAGCTCTAAGTCTCAAGAATGATACTTTCCCTTTGAATAGAGATTTGTAGCTCGTGAGATTGGTAAATTATCTTCTGAGTTAGATTATGGTCAGTTTATGTCTAGGTTCACAAAGGAAGCCATTGCCTGGGTGGATGAGAAGCGCTTAATATTTACTGAATAAATAAATAATTGATAACGATCTTGGGAAATGGCCTAAGAAAGCTTTGTTCAGGTCTCCATTTCTATATTCATTCAACAAATACTAAGTCTCTCTATTCACCTATTACAGGTTATGAAAATAAATAAAAATAAAAGTGGTTTATAAATCACCGTATCTGTTCACTTTAAAGCACCTAAAGAATTCTAAACCTCACCATGTTGTTTGAATGAAGTTAACACCCAGGACATTCATCCCTCATCTCTTCCACATAGAATCCTTATTTTCCATCAAGGTGCTTCCTCTGCTAAGAAAACTGCCCCTGATTTCCACAGCCCTTGGTGATCTCTCCCTCTGTCTTGCACAGCGTGTTTAGCTCTGTACATGTGACATCCGCCAGCAGAATGGAAACTCCCTGATGGAAGAGGATATTCCTTTTCTTGTCTCTTTATCCCCAGAGCCTAGTATGGAACCTGGCCTGTAGTTAACACTTCACAAATATTGATTGAATTTGACTGACCTCCTCTGTGGGTCCTAGAGAGTTTCCTCTTTGCCCAGACACAGGGTGAGCTGCTAATTAAGTAGGAAATGATTTACTGAATTTAAGTAAGGTCTAAATGCAGCTTTACTGGATTAATGCATAACATTGAAGGAGAGGAAGGGGGCAGGAGGAAGGTTGCTGTTCTCAGGAAACCTTCAGTTTGTCTAATTTCATTCTGAACTGCCCTCAGCTTTTTGTTTCCTGCTGGTTGGGAAATGTCAGAATAGTTTTCTTCTGTCTCCTGGCGCCCTTTGGTGGAGGTTTTTTGCATTGCAGCACTAGACCAGATATTGCTACTGTGAGTTATATTTTAAAACAAAATTTTCTTATAAGAAATTCCTAGTTTCTCCCTGAAAAGATCACAGTGGACCTCAGTAGTGGGGTGGAGTGTCTTCGAATGACTGCCTTTACAGGGGAACTCGGGATTCCCAGCCAGGATGCAATCATCCAAGTTCCTAGGACCCGAGGACCTTGCTTCAGATCCTGGCTCTGATTCTTACTCGAGTCGTGGGCATGTCAGTGAACCTCCCTGGGCCTCTGCTTCTGCATCCATAAGATAACAGGGTTGGACTAGATGACTGATGAGTTCCTTCCCAGCTCTAAATCTATAAGTCATAGTATTTTAACATTAATTTTTATTCTAGTGAACCATTTTCTAACGTTAAAAATTATAGTCGGGAGAGGACGAGTTGGATACAGCAGAACCCATGGAGCATGCTAGGCCACGGGATGGCCTTTTTCCTAGATGTGTATTTTGGCCCATTATGCATCCAGAGGCTTCTGGTTATTGACTGTGTGTCATCTCCTCCCTGTGATGGCGGTAGGTGGTAGAGAGCTCCAGCCTGCTCTTGCTCATTTTCCTCTTTTCTGAACCTGGGGCTCAGGACTATGACAGATCTCCCTTGGCTTTCTACAGTTGAAGGAGGGAATGTCTGCTCTGCCTACCCCCTATCCCCCAGCTATGTATGAGTATCCGGGTTTATCTGGGTAGACCTGGCTGACTTTCCTACCTTACGGTTCCTTCCCTGAGCACAGGTGACCAAAAAGCAATCCTGAGAGTTGAGGAAAGGAAGGAAAAGAAATAAGCATTTATTAAGCCCCTACTCTGTTAGGCATTATGCTAAGCACTTTTTACAAATATTATTTCATTTGACCCTCACAACAACCCTGTGAAGCAGGTGCTGTTATTATCCCCAATTTACAGCTGAGGAAACTGAGGCAAACAGGGTTAAGTGACTTGCTCAGGGTCACACAGCTAGGAAGTGTCTGAGGTCAGATTTGAACTCATGAAGTTTAGTCCCCTTGACTCCAAGGCCCAGCACTCTAGGCACCACCTAGCTGCACCTATGCCTAATTAGCTTTGTACATGAAGTACCTTTTCAAAAGGGAACCTACTGATTCCTTTTGGGAAACCCGAAACATGAGCCAAACCTAAGCTTCCCTTCCAAGATTGTCACCAATTCAGAAAAGTTTCTTGGAGGAGGAGAAAGATGCTTCCCGAGCCTTGGTGTGGGCCTGGACGCCTCTGAAGTCCTTCCAGCTCTGACTCAATGACCCCCAGATGACGAGAGCTAATCTTCTAGAGCAGTTTGAGGTTCTGCAAAGCGCTGGGTGCAGGTTATCTCACTGGAACCTGACAGCCACTCTGTGACATAGATGCAACTATTGTCCCGTTTTACATACAGGGGACTGAGGCTGGGGGTGGTAGGGGCACCTGTCCAGGGCCACACAGCTAGTGTCTGCGGTGGGATTCAGACTCGGCTCTTGCTGCCTCCAAGTTAGCCCACTACATGGCTCTGACCAGCAGCAACGAGATTACCCGGGAGTTTTCCGGGGTCTTTAAAAAGATTCTGTGCCCTAATAGACGGCCTCTGCCAGGAGCCCGCAGAGCTGGGCTTGCAGCTTCCAGACGGTTACCACTGAGACCCCCGGGTGGAACTGATGCCTCCGCTCAGCAGAAGGAACCCAAAGGCCGGAGGGTGCGCAGGGCTGTGTGCTCTGTCTGGAGCTGGGTGTGACCTGTGGGAAGCTGAGGGTTGGTCCCTGTCAGCACTGGAGCAGCGCTCAGGACACCCCGCGGCCGGCGGTCTGAGCGCTGGACTTGAAGCCCCGGAGGCCGCTCAGCTGTGTGACCCTGACCGAGACATTTTACGGACAGAGGCCTCGGTTTCCTCATTTGTGAAATGAGGTCTTAGAATAGATGACCTCTCAGTTCCTGTCCACGCTGAATCTTCGCTTTCTGAACCCTCTAGGAGAGGATGGAGCTGGGGGGAAGGCATTG
The DNA here is from genome assembly GCA_028646595.1 of Phalanger gymnotis. Lineage (NCBI taxonomy): Eukaryota > Metazoa > Chordata > Mammalia > Diprotodontia > Phalangeridae > Phalanger > Phalanger gymnotis. The sequence continues at coordinate 300,373,734 of CM053626.1, read as the reverse complement.
CCCTTGGCACCCGCTGAGGCGTCGGCCCCTTTATGTCTGAACAGAACCAGGTGCCTCATTTTGACCTATGACCCATTCGCAGGTTGGCTTGAGGACGAACCTGCTTTTTGAAGGCAGGAACTATTTTATTTCTGTCTCTGTGCCCCCAGCACAATGTCTGGCACATAGGAGGCACTTAATAAATGCTTGATGTTTAAAAAAAATTATCTCTGGAGGAAGGGAAGGAAATCAGCATCTATTATGCACCCACTGTGTGCCATGGACTGTGCTAAGCATTTTACTAATTAACCCTCATTTCATTTGCTCCTCACAACAACCCTGCAAGCCAGGTGCTGTTATTATCCCCAATTTACAGTTAAGAAAATGGAGGCAAACAGATGAAGTGAGTTGCCCAGTGTTGTCTAGGCTGGATTTAAATTCAAGCCTTCCTGACTCTAGGTCCATACGCAGCACAGATAGAATGTGACTCCTCTTTTGGCAGTCAGGCTTTCCCAGGAATGAACCCGTCCATGAGAGTCCAGAGTGCAGGGCCTCTTAGTGGGGGGGGAAGCCAGTGGGTCAGCTACTTAATACTCAAGTGCTTAATTAGTACAGCTCCCAAAAAGTCCTTCCCAGCTTCTCAGCAGCCTCTACTCTGGGCCAGGTCAAACACATGTACTTTAGGGAAGTTATAGGGTCTACAAATTCAGTTCTCACACAATTTAAAGTTCTTTGTCACTTAAACTGCCGGATCAGCCCTATTCCTCACATGCAGTTCAATTGGTATCAACTGGAGACTGACCCTTTAAACTCATTTTTAGAAGAAAGAAGTCTTATTCTTAAGGAGTCAGGAAGACCCTAGTTCAAATCTAGCCACAGGCACTTACTAGCTGTGTGATCCTGGACAAGTCACTTACCCTCTGTTTGACTCAGTTTCCTCATCTGTCAAGTGGGGATAATAATAGCACCTAACTTCCAGGGTTGTGAGGGTCAAATGAGATAATAATTATAAAGCACTTAGAACAGAGCCTGGCACAAAATAAGCACCATATAAATATTAGTGATTAGTGGTGGTAGTAGTCGTAGTAGTAGTATATACAAGAGTGTGCCCAAAAAACCTAACGAGCTGCTTTGTCAATTTGAATATTTAAAAGGAACATTCCTTTATTATGCTTTCGTCTTTAATATATCAGTGGGATGAGATGGGGGAGAAGCTTCTTCATTAATGGAGAGTATTCCCACCTCAGTGAAGTACTGGACCCATAAAAGAGCAAAGGTATGAAAAGGGCTAAGCTACGGGTACTGGCGGGGGACGTTGAATTTCATTATCTTTGCTTCTGTGCCGTACTAATATCCCCGGTGCTTCAACCATGGCCCAGCGGGCCAAGTGCTTTTGTGCTGCTGAGTCTTCTAAGGAGAGAACCAGCATGATGGGTGGTACATAGGGAGCTGGCCAGGAAGACCCGGGTTCAAGTTCTTCCTCTGACACATGCAGGCAGTGTGACTCTGGGTGAGTCTTTCAGCCTCTCATTGCAGTGGTCTCTAGGACTCCCAGTTACAGAGACATTTCTGATCTGCATGCCAATGAAATCGCAGGTCCTGACCTCATCCCTCTGTCCATATAGAGTTATTTCCCCTTCTGTCTCTCCCGACCTACTAATTCTCAGTCACGTTTCCTTCTCTCTGCCCTCTCTTCCTTGACAGTCTCATTCATTCATCAGCTATAGCCTTGACGAAGATGACTCCAAAGATTGGATCTCCAGCCCTGTCCTTTCTCTCAGATCTCAAGCTGCCTGTAGCATGTCCCTACCTGGCCATGTCTCATCAGTCTCCAGCTCAACCCACTGAGTTCACAAACTGAACTTACCTGGCATCCCCACCCCGCTCCTCTCTATGACCTCCCTGGTTCTGCTGGTGGCATCACACTCACCAACCCATCCTGTTCAAAGATTAGTCAATCCCCTTGATTCTCTGTTTCCTCATCTCTACCCCCATCCTCTCAGGCACCAGTATTGACTGCCTTTCCTCCTGTATCTGCCAGCTCCCTTTTATGGCCACTGCCCAACTCTGGTGCAAGCCTTGATTACTGCCAGCCCAGACTTGGGAGACAGCTTCATGTTAGGTCTCCCCACCTCCACTCTTTTCTGCTTTTTACTGCCTGTCATGTTACAAGCTCCAGGGGCAGTTTCTTATTTAAACTTCCTATTTTCCCCAGTGCCCAACCCAATATTCTACAAAGGCTGGTGATTCATAAAATGGTTGTTGATTAAATGGCTAAATCTGTTCTTCCTATTGAAGACTTTGTAGTGTTAACTCTTCTCCTCAAAACCCTTCTGGGGCTCCCTACTGCATACTGAACAAAATAATACCTTGGTCTTTTTTTTAAAGACAATCAACATCATGGAAGCCAGTGTTTCGAGCCTTATCTTACAGCACTCCTCTACACATGTATGATGCGCTAGCCAAGCAGGACTTTTTGCTGTCCCATGTACATATCCTGCTGTCTCTACCCTTTACTCATGCCATTCCTTATACACAAGTACTCCATCTACCTCCCCATCCCACCTTCTGCAAGAGGCCTGCCTGGCTCTAGCTTTCACCCCACGGTCTTCTCTTTGAGATTCTTCCCATTAACCCATTCATCGCTTATGTACATAGTTGTCTCCCCCAGCAACTTGGGGAGAGGGGTCATGTTTTTGCCTTTCTTTATGTCCTCAGTGCTTACCACAGTGCTTGGCCCAGAGTAAGTAGCTTAATAAATGCTTGTTATGACTGACCTATTTCATTCCCACCTTCTCAATCTTTGAGGCCCAGATCCATTGCTGTCTCTCCCTGCCCTGAGTCAGTACAGAGGATCCTTCCATGGTCACACTTGGAGTTTGACATGCCCCCTTACAGTCGCCATATTGTGTTCTTGTTCCTTGTATATCTATAGTCTCTTAATATTTGATTGTCTGGTGGACTTCTATCGTTTTTGTTTGTTCTCAGAACCTCTACTGGGTGAATGCTTTACAGGGGACACTTAATACATGTTTATTGAATGAATTAAATTAATAATAGACATCTTTGGAAAGGTTCTAAATAAGATTCGTCTAGCTTTGTTCTCTTGTCTCCCCTATAGCTAGAGACAAACTGGGAAGGGCACAAAGCATCCTCTGTGAACCAAAACTAAATTGATCTTGTTCAACGGTTCATAAACTAGTTCCATTAGTCGTGCTCAATGAAGGAAGGGACTTAATTAGCCTCTTGCATCCCCACCTGGCAAGGGTCTCTCATGACGTGTGGCAAGTGGGAGCATCTTTATAGATTGCTGTCACTTATCAGAGTGCTGGGAGGTGAGTTCATAAAGAACTGTTTTTTCACTTGAAATCAATGTAGTCAGCACCAGAAAGTCAGGGCTGCATTGCACGTCAATGAAAGAGTGGTTGTGTAAAGACAAAGAACCTGGGCCTTTAACTCAGTGGGGTTGTGTCTGTGTGATCGTCATTCAGAAACTTGAAAATCAGGTAAAAGGAGGTGATATTTATAAAGCGCTTTGCAAATCTTAAAGTGCTATGGAAGTGCTTCTGTTGTTCAGTCATTTCAGTTCTGTCCTACTCTTTCTGATCTCTTTGGGGTTTTCTTGGCAAAGGAACTGCAGTGGTTTGCCATTTCTTTCTCCAGCTCATTTTAAAGACAAGGAAACTGAGGCAAACAGGGTTAAGTGATTTGCCCAGGGTCAAGCAGCTAATTACTGTCTGGGGCTGGCTTTGAACTCATGAAGATGAGTCTTCCTGATTCCAAGCCCAGGGCTCTATTCACTGTGCTAACTAGATGCCCTCATATAAATGCTAGCTATTCTTCATCATCATCGTCATCATCACCATCACCATCACCACCACCCCAAGTCTTTTTTCCAGGCAAATCATCCTCATTTCTTTCAAATGATCTTCATTTTATGTGATCTCCAAGACCTTCATCATCTCCTGACTGCTTTGTTCTGTTCTGCCCAAGCTCCAGCTTGCCAAAGTTCTTCCTAAAACATGGCACTGAGAATAGAAAAGAATATGGCAGACATAGGCTAACCAGAGGGACTGTGTCCTCCCTGGTCTTGGATGCCAGACCTCTCTGAATGCAGCCTAAGACTGCTTTAACTTTCTTGGCTGCCACATAAAACAATAGCTCATATTGAATTTAAAGTCACCTAAAATCCCCAGACTTTTTTTCAGACAAACCATGGCCTAGCCACACTCCCCCATCTTGTTTGGGTGAAGTTGAATTTTTTTGGATGAAGGTTGACATTTATCTTTACCAGATTTCTACCCATTAGATTTGACTCAATGATCTTGCTTTCTGAAATCTTTTTGGATTCTGGTTTTGTCACTGAATGTGTGGACCATCTCTCCCAGTTGGGTGTCATCTGCAGATTTGATTAGCATCATCTATGCCTTTATCCAAATCATTGGCGCACACACACACACACACACACGCACGCACATACACACACACATTAAATAGTACAGGGCTAAGCACAGATTCCACCCATACAAAGTTCAACGTACTATAAAACTCAGGTGGTCTGTGAGATTTGTTGTTGCAAATTCATCACTTCACTGCCAATTAGGTGACGAGCTTGCGTAGGCCAGCATGACTGGGTCACACTTGAAGCCTTTTTTAGGACGATGGGGACCTCCAGACTCTAATCCTGGAATCTGGGTTTTGCTGGTATTTGAAAACCAGGCACACCTTGGAATCAGGAGGAAGCTCTCAAGGTGGAACTTGAGTCGAGGCTGGGGTTGTGGGGCTAACTTTTTTAAAGTGACCCATCCAATCTGTCTAGTTCAATTTTTTCACTTATTTTTTATTTTATTTTTTATAAACTGACAATATCAGCCTATCATTTCCACATTATACAGACACAACTCTCATTCCAATTAGAAAGATCTCCTCAGAAGCAACCTGTGTTTCTCAATTCCTCTTCTAGAGGCTAGAGGCAAATGGAGCAGTTTTATGAAGCAAGCAACCACGGCAACTTACTTATTAATCTTCCAGAATCATGATCTCTTTCCATCTTCCAATCTGCGTATATCACTTCCCCATCCTAAAATGTTACATAAGTCTCATAAGTATAATGACAACATAATGGAAAGATAAAACTCTTTAGTAATGCTCTTTTGACCATAACGGCATTTACCACAATACCATCCTTCCCCCTCCAATTGAATTTAGTGAAAAGCCAATTAATATAGTTGGAAAAAGAATCAGATATTATTTAATGCCACTTAGAGCCTCCTCCAAATGGTTGATTAACTGAATTTTTTATTCTTCAACAAGTTTTCATATATGTAATATATATACATATATATATATCCATTATCCAGGTGATACATTAAAAAAAATTAAGCAACCTCCCATATTTATGCTTGGATTTCTAGGTAATTCAGGTAAATGGGCAGCTTGGTAGGTTTTTTTTCTTTGATCCAAATCCAGATAATTGCCCCAGTTCTCCACTCCACTTTTACCTGGAAGATAGTTTGTTGGCAAACAATGGCAAATTTCTGAATAAAAATAGAAAATTTGTAAACTTTAAGGTGCTACAGAAATATTAGCTATTTTGACTCTTATTGTTCTTCTGGCTAAGAGGATTCTTGCTCAAGTATGTGGACTAGATCTTGAAGGCCCCATCTAATTCTGATGTTTTTGTGATTCTAGGGTTACCATGGAGGATTCTGTTACCTACTCTGTGCTACAGTTTCCTTGTCTCAAGACCGTGTGCGTAGAGGGGATAGAGTGCTGGATTTGGTGCCAGGAAGACCTGACTCAGATACTTTCTTAGCTATGTGAAGAAGGTCTCTTCCAGATTTCAATGTATGGTCTCATGACATTACATTAGCTGTAATAATGTCCTCATGGGGTGGTTGTGACAGTCCCATAATATATGTATGTCAAGAATTATATATACCAGAAAGCACATTATGAACATCAGCCCTTAACTTTCTAGGCCTGACTCGATTATCAACTAGCAGTATGATACTTATCTCTGAGACTCAGTTTCCTTTCTGTTAAATGAAGAGACTGGATTAGAGATAATCTCCAAAATCAACATTCTTTAAATCTGTAGATATTCTAATAACAATGATTTTTTTCAGTTTATATCAATGATCAAACTATAGTTTCTCTATAGTTTTTAGAAATGGGAGTAGGCTACATACATTTCAGTAAAATGGATTTCTCTAGTTTGGAGTTAAAAAATAATTTTTTTGAAACTTTGGGACAGGACTTAAAGCTTATATTGAGGGCCAAGAATATTTAAGGAGTTATCAGAGATCTAAAGCATAAACTGGAAGAGGAGAAAGTAGTAGGTAATTGAGACACCTAATGGCCAAGTAGATAGTGTGTTAGTCCTAGAGTTGGGAAGATTTGAATTAACCCGGTGATGCTGGGCGATTAAACTCTTATCAATCTCAGTTTCCGCATCAGCAAAGTGGGGATAAAAATAGTCCTTGCTTCATAGGGTTGTTGTGAGAATCAAATAAGATAGCATATATAAAGTGATTTATAAACCCTTAAAGTGCTGTATAAATGCTATTGGAACTATTAATTAGATGAACTGGGCAAAGACTGCATATTACAGTCCTACATGGAAGAGTTTCTTTTTGTTTCAGATTTTAGCTGGAATCATTGCTAATCAAAGCTAGATGGGTTGAGATGGTTCTGTACAGGAAGGCCAGGTCAGAATAATAATAATAATAATAATGATAGATAATAATAATCAGCCTCCCACCCCCGAACCCCCAGGCAGCCAACAATTCACTATAGCAGCTGAGCAGAAGACACAAGTCATAAGAACTACCATTGGTAACAAGAAAGCATGGCGGGGGGAGGGGGGGAAGGGCCATTGCGCCACGTCTCTGCAGAGAACACACAAGATGTTTCTATTTTATGACGGTACCAAGTAACAAAATGCAGGTTGGTCCTTGTACTAGAGGAGAAGGTGAAAAGCCTGGAGAAACATTTCATGACCTTCTGGGTTATCATGGAGAATGGAGTGTTCTGGAAAGAACTGGAGCACTTGAACAAAGAATAAAACAGATCAGAGGAGGCCTAGGGGAATGCTAACTTCCATCAGGAGGTTTGAGGCTAGAAAAATGGGGCAGAAGGAAGGAAGGAAGGAAAGAAAGAAGGAAAGAAGGAAGGAAAGAAGGAAGGAAGGAAGGAAGGAAGGAAGGAAGGAAGGAAGGAAGGAAGGAAGGAAGGAAGGAAGGAAGGAAGGAAGGAAAGAAGGAAGGAAGGAAAGATCGATCATGGCATGTTTGGAACTGAATGACTTATTTGAGGCTCTTCCCTTAAAGCCGGGGGACAGTTGGACCCTCAAGAGGAGGAAGCAGCTGTTTGTGCTTCAGGAAAAGATGGTGATGAGGATCCACAGGAACTATTAGGAGAGAGACTAGCCAATAATATTTGAAGGAAAACTCCAACTCACCTGTAAAATGGGGATAATCTGTAAAATGATAGTCATGAGAATCTATGAAAGAGGTTTTCTCATTTGTTAAATGGGGTTAGTAATAGTAGCTACCATAGATATGCGTAAAGCAAAGCTTAAAGAACTTAACTGTATGTTAGCACTACATAAATGCTAGCTATTATTATTATCATTGACTTTTTCCTGCATTTGTGTCTCTTCTCTTGGGTTAGCTCAGCTCTTTGAGCACAAGAACCATGCCTTAGACTTTGCACAAGTAGTTTGCACAGTGCCACAAATGTGGTAGGCGCTCACCAAATAGAGTATTTGATGATTGGTTGGTTTCAGCAGTAAATGACATATTTTATGATCTTTTTTATGTTCACAAAAGAACTCTTAGACTAGAGAGAATGATACAGCAGGTTAAAAAAAATTGAAATTATCGATTAAAATAGCAAAAGTTTATAGGTATGAAAACGGCAAATTCCTCTACCAACAAGAAAAATATAAAATATGCTCTAGTTTGTGTGATCTTCTTACAGGACTCTATTTCAACTTACCTCTGTTCCAACGAAGAACTTTGTGTTATAATCCTCCATTGGCCTGAGGATTTTGGCCAAACCGGATTCTAGGTTGTGGTAGGGGTCTTCTCCTGCAATCAGGGCCTTCTGCTGGAGTGTCTGGGCATCTTTCAGAAATGTTTGGATAGAAGAAACCATTTTATAGTTAAAAAAACCAGTCACAAAACAATGTTCTTTAAATTACCTTGTTCCTAATCAAGCACAAGTCACCACAGTTATTCCTGATCAAAATGGAGCCCAGAATCATTTGCTCTTCTGTGATAGGAAAGGACTCAGGGATGGGGAAACCTGTGGCCTTGAGCCCTCATGTCATTCTCTAGGTCCTCAAATGTGGCCCTTTGACTGAATCCAAACTTCACAGAACAAATTAAACTGCACCTAAGGATCTAGAAGGCCACATGTGGCCTCAAGATCACAGGTTCCCCACCCCTGGGTCAGGATTTTCTAAGTCAATCATCATGTCATCAGCAAATACTTTGTGTTTAGCCTTATGTCTTTAATTTTTTCTTTTGTCTCCCTTTTTTTGCTAGCATTTCTAGGACAATGTCAAATAATACTGGGGAAAGGAGCCATCATTTATTTTAGAATTTATTGGAAAAGCATTTAGTGGTCTCCTGGTGCCTAGCATCTAGCTTTTGATTTAGATCAGGGGAAGCAAACTACAGCCTATTTTTGCACCTGAGTAAAACTAAGAATGGTTTTACATTTTTAAATAAAGTGTTTTAAAATGTTAAAAAAAAAATTCTTGGCTCAGAGGCTGCACCCAGCCAGGTTGCTGACTCCTGATTTAGATATATACTATTTATTATTTTAAAAAGGATCCTTCAATGTCTATTCTTTTCAAGGTTTTTTGAGCATAATTAAGTGTAGTACTTTGTCAAAGGCTCTTTCTGTGGTTTGGGATGTTTTTGTTTTGTTTTCCTAATGTTGAACCATCCTTGTATTCCTGATATAAATCCAACTTGACATGTTGAGTAATTTTTGGATATATCATTTTAAGCTTTTTGCCAGGATTTTATTTTAAATTTTCAGTAGATATTAATGACATTGGCCTTATTTTTTTTACTTCATTCTTCCCTTGTTCAAATATTAGGATTGTATTTGTCTCATAAAAGGAGTTTGGTAGGGTGTGTTTTCCCATCACTTTTTGAGAAAAATTGGTATAGTGTAAGTGTTAATTGGATAGAATTCAATAAATCCTTCTGTTGTTGTCATTGTTGGTTCCTTTATTTTGGCTGGTTCAATTGCTATTTCTGGAAATGTATTTTTTAAGATTTCTATTTTGTATTTCTGCTCATTTGGACATTCCATATTTTTGTAGGTAATCCTTGGTTCTTTTAAATTCTCAGTTTTACTAGTCTATAACTACATAGAGTAAGTTCTGATAATTTTTATTTTTTTCTGTTTATTGTGACACCACCAATCCATTTTAAGATTTTGTTGATTTGATTTTTTTCTGCCCTTTTAAAAAAAAATTAGATTAGATTCAGGTTGGCTTAATGTTTCTCTTTTTTGAGAAAATAGTTTTTATGAACATCTGAATTATTTGGTTTTGAATATTTGAAATCCTTTCATCCCGGTGTGTGTGTGTGTGTGTGTGTTTATATAAGAGTTTGTCATTGACCTATTGAAATTCTTTTTCTGATGTCAAATTTCTTTTTTAGCTTATCTATTTCTAGTTGTGTCACTTTGGGTATTTTTGCAAGTATTCATTTTTTTGTTTTTGTTTTTGTTGGCACATAAATTGTGTCTACTGCTTTCTAGCAATTTCCTTTCTCTCTTTACTCTCTGTGGTGATTTCACAAGTCTTCTTCTCATTCCCCTTTTCCAAGTTTGGCATTGATTTTGACCTTTGCTCTAACTAATCGATAATGTAGTTACATTCAGACATCTTATCATGAAATGACTTCCACCCCAGAACTCAGTTGTTTCCTTCCTTCCTCACTAAAATAATTAGTATTTCACAGTAAACTTAATATAGCTCATCTTGTTCAAAGTAACAATCTATCCTTAAAACAAAAGCATCCAGTCAGTCAATCAGCACACATTTATTTAGGCTCCTACTATATGCCAAACATCTGTTACTCATCAGCATGGGGTGGGGGGCTTTCCCTGTACTGATGCAGATTAGGAAACACATACAATTTAAGTTGCCAGAGGCTCATGGTTACATAATTAATGTGTGTAAGAGGTAGAATTTGAACCCAACTCTTCCTGACCTAAAATCCTGCACTGTATTCATTGTGCCATGTTTCCTCTCAGTGATTACATGATACTATTTCATATATTTGGTTTTTAAAAAGGCAGGGACTCCTGAGCACAAAAACATGATGCCATCATTCATTGTTTGTCTATCTCTTATCTTCTCACCCTTTGGGGAATATGAGAATTGAACTTCAGTGTTTCCACAAGTTGTCCAACAAAACCACCAATTGAAAATTTAAAATAAAAATCTGGTCAGACTAAAGATGAAGTGTCATTTAATTTTTTAAAACCTTGTGTTTTAAAACCTGGATTCAGTCCTAACCTTTTGTGTAGACAGCTCTACCATGGTGGACACTGCTTCTGAAAGCTCCATTTTTGTGGTTTCAACTCTGCTTTTCCTATAATTTAGGCTGGCACATATTTGGGTGAGGTTTGAGAACAAAAACAGTTTGCTCAAATAATAACAACAACTCATACTACCCATTCAAGAACCTTCTCAGAGAGGGCAGACTGTTACCTTGAGCGTGGTAAAGGAGATAGTCATCTCTCAAGCTGAGTTTGACTGGGCAATGGTCTAAAGTTGTGCCACTTTTAGTCAAGGTTATCTTTTTGAGGAGAAAACAAAAATACATAAAAATTCTCAGCACACTTACTTAAATTATTCTTGAGAATAATTCTTTTTTACATTTATATTCAATTTTATTTTTCTCAATTACATGTAAGCAAAAATTTTAAATGTTCATTTTGATTTCTGTATTCTCTCCCTCCCTCCCACCCTTCAATCCTCCTGTTGGAGAAGGCAAAAAATTTGATATAGTTGATATGTATAGTCATGCAAAACATTTCAATATTATTCTTATGTTATTTCTATATTAAAAGAAAATGCAGACAAAAAATCCTATATGCATAACCAAAAATGATAAAGTAAAAAAAAAGTATGCTTCAATCTACAGTCAGATGCCATCATTTCTTTCTCTGGAGGTGGATAGCATTTTTTATCATAAGTCCTTTGGAATTGTCTTAGATCATTATATTGCCGAGAAGAGCTAAGTCTGTTAAAGTTGGTCATCATACAATGTCGCTATTACTGTATACAATGTTTTCCTGGTTCTGCTCATTTCATTTTGCATCAGTTTATGTAAGTCTTCCCAGGTTTTTCTGATAACATCCTGCTTGTCACTTCTTATATCACAATAGTATTCCATTACGTTCATATCCTATGACTTGTTTAGCCATTCTCCAATAGATGGGCATTTACTCCATTTCCAATTCTTTGCCACCATAAAAAGAATGCTATAAATATTTGTGTGTGTTGTTTTAATTTACATTTCTCTAATCAATAGTGACTTAGAGCATTTTTTAATATGACTATAGATAGCTTTGATTTCTTCTTCTGAAAATTGCCTGTTCACATTCTTTGACCATTTATCAATTTGGGGATGACCCATATTCTTTCCAATTTGACTCAGCTCTCTATATATTTGAGAAATGAGGCCTTTTCAGAGAAACTTGCCATAAAATTTTCCCCTTTTTTCCTTCTGCTGCATTGGCTTTGTTTGTGCAAAATCTTTTTGATGTAATCAAAATCATCCACTTTCTATCCCATAATGCTTGGTCACAAATTCTTCCCTTATCCACAAATTTGACAGGTAAAATATTCCATGCTAAGAATACTTCTTACTCTTTTTACACAATACGACCATTCCTTAAATGAGAATCATCTGTCTTTCAGGCATCCTGTCCAGGAATCCCCCAGAAACCCCCAAGACTGCTAAGCTTTCTCCCTGTCCCTGCCGATGACAGCAGCTTAGATGTACTGGTGGCCAGTGTGGGAAACCGTCTGACCCAATATTCCTTTCCCCCTCCTCTTCCATCAAGCATGTTTGCTCTCTTCCTGCTATCTTTTGGCACTTAATCATAGCTCATTTCATCTGACTTCAGGTAATCTCTATGTCTTCCTTATAGATACTCTCCATCTTTAATTCCCTTTCCCTCTCCTAACTCTCAGTTAGGAAAATCTGTCTTTCTGTTTCCCTCTATGGTAAGCTCTCTGCTACCATTAGGAAAGTGTTAGTGGAGGCACTTTTCTTAAACCTTTCAAAATACACTAAAATATTTTCTGTAATTTTTCAAAAATTTCCTCCTATCCTGGTTAAAGCCAATTTTCCTCAAGCACCAACTTCCAGAAAAATTAAGAAACCCATTTATTTCTTATGAAATTATATAGTTTTCCATTTTGTTTAATAGTATGGTAACACTATTGCAACTTTCATTGCAAATCTATGATATTTTGGTGACAGCAAAATAAGCTTTTGTGGACCAAGAGCCCAACCACAATTTATGGCATTGTTTCTATGGGAAAGCAAATCCCAAGTTCATGCAGCTGACTGACAGATGGGCTTTTCTAGTACAACTTGTTTATAACAGCAGGATCTAAGAATTGGGAGGTACCTCGGAGGCCACTTAGCCTATCCTATAGCTGAGCAAGAGTTTTCTCCCACAGCACACCGAATAATGATCATCCAATCCAGCCTTTGCTTTTGGACCTCTAGTGAGGGAGAATCTGCCACCTCCTCAGGTGCCCGTGCCACTTTCAGACAGTTATACTTTTTAGGTAGTTGTCTCTCAGATTGTACAAAGGTCTGTTTCTTTGCTCTTTCCAGTCATTGTCCTTAGTTCTGTCCTTCGTGGCCACAGAGAGGAAGGCTATTTCCTCTCTCACCTCTCTCACACGGCAGCCGTTGAAATAATTATGCCACCCTGAGGTCTTCTGCTTCTTGCATACCCCCATGTTGGGTGCCTGGCTTTATATGCGATTGACTGCTTGTCTTATGTGTTGACACGATCACAGTTGCCCTCATTTGAAGCATGGTACATGCCTCTATTAACCTGGGTTGTCTTACTTTTCAGTATATCTCTACTGTATAACAAGTGAGTCGGTGTAGTGAGAACCAGCCTCAGAGAGCATTCAGGAGCTTGCTCTGACTCATGCTGCCTGTGTGATCCTGAGCAAATCACAAAATCCTCTGGATGCCCTAGAGCTGCATTACTTCCTGGTGAACTCCCTTCTCTGATGAAAGTCCACATTTGAATCCCACCCCCACCTCATAGTATTTTATGTAATATATACAATTAGGCTGGAGGAATTTTTTTTTGCCATAATACTTACCTTAATATGAGGCCTCCAAGAGAGATCTAAATGTAAAAAAGTAGAAGGAACATCTTGAGGAACCTCTACAGTTTCTTCCTTTTTTTTATCAGTTGGTGTTGGTGGAGGCCTTGTTGGTCTGATATCCCAGAAGTATATTGTGCTAACAATGGGAAAACATGCAAGTCATCCTCTACTTAAAAAAAAATTATGATCTTAAACATTCACAAGCACAAATGTTTCAATATGCAAAGAATAGAGAATGGCTTATGAAATTTCTGTTATTTATAGTTTCTTTTTAAGCGTATATTAAATTTAGTGAGGTAGTCTACATTCCCTTCTAAACTTCCTTCTCCCCTCTTTTGTGTATTTTTTACATATCTCATTGACGATGTTTTCTTTTCCTCCTCTTTTTATGTATTACTATCACTGCTCCTAAGCCCTTTTTGAAATAAATAAATATGGCCGAGTAAAAAGGAAGTTGACACATTGACTATGTCTGAAAATGTGCATCTTATTTTGGGCTTCAAGTCCGTCTTTGCCAAAAGGTTGGAAGCATGCTTCAATGCCAGTTTCCTAAAGTCTTCATTTACTGCTGTGTTGATGAAGACTCCAAAGCCATCCAAAGAGGCAGGGTGGAGTAGAGAGGGGGGCTTCAGTTATTCAGATATCTGCTGGAGCTCTCTGGGAAATCAGAGCAACCAACACCTTCTCAGCTTCCTTTAATGATGATCTCCTCCTTCCAAAGTAGAGGGATGACAAAGGGAAATAAATTTCTGGATCTCATTCTTAGTAGTAAAGAGACACTGCTTTCTAGAATAGAAATGATAGAGATTCTTGGGGAGGAGTAACCGTTCCCTTCCAAGTTTGTGATACAAGAGAGGAAATCTGGTCATAGTTCAACATGAGCCCTAGATTTTTGGAAAGTGGATTTCCAAAAGAGTCAGAGAAAGGATAGGAAGATTCTCATGGACTTTAAAATTCTACTGATGAGGGGCGGAGCCAAGATGCGGCTGGAAAGCAGGGATTTGCTTAAGCTCCCCCCACAAATCCCTCCAAACACCTGTAAAAAATGTCTCTGAACAAATTCTAGAGCTGTGGAACCCACAAAATAGCACAGGGAAACAGATCTCCAGCCCAGGAGAGCCTAGATGGTGGCCAGGAAGAGGTCTATTACACGGTGCTGAGAGTGGAGGGCAGCCCAGCATGGGCCACTCCAGGACAGACCAGACCCAGAGTCAGCCACCCGGAAAAGGCCTTGGGCCATGAAACAGTGAGCTGTTGCAGTTACCAGACTTCTCAACCCATAAAAGCCGAAGAGCAGGTTAGGGGGGAAACCGTGGGATCGAGTTCAGAGTGGTTTGCCGCCGACTCTGGGGGTGGAGGAGGTGGTGCAGCATTGGTGGTGGCAGCAGCAGGAAGCTCCTGAGGCTGCTTCCAGAGCTACAGCATCAGCTGCTTCCCAAGTCCCTGGCTCACAAGGTGGGAGGAATCTAGCAGTGGATCAGAGTGTCAGTACGAGGAGTGCTTAGTGGGCACAAAGGCAGATTCTCTTGCTGTGTCCTGCTGGGATCTGTATTGTGGTTCTCGTTGTGGTTCTTGGGGGAGGAGGAGGCTGCTGTGACAGAGCCTGGGGTGATGTTGGAGTAGAAGTAGCTCAAAAACATCAGTGCTTGGACTCTAAAGCTTGGTTCAAAGTACTCTCTACTCTACAAGCAGTCATAGCCTGACAAAAAAGCTCAAGGGTTAAGCGGTTGGCTGGCAACATGAACAGGCAAGGAAAACAAACTCAGACTCAGACTCAAACTCTAGATTCCTTTTTTGGTGCAAAGAAGACCAAAACATACAGCCAAAAGAAGTCAACAAAGTCAAAGAGCCTCCATCAAAACCTCCAAAAAAATATGAATTGGTCTCAGGCCATGGAAGAGCTCAAATAGGATTTGAAAAAGCAAGTAAGAGAAGTAGAGGAAAAATTGGGAAGAGAAATGAGATCGATGCAGGAAAACCATGAAAAACAAGTCAACTACTTGCTAAAAAGGAGACCCAAAAAATACTGAAGAAAATAGCAACTTAAAGAATTGACTAACCCAAATGTCAAAAGAACTCCAAAAAGCCAATGAGGAGAAGAATGCCTTGAAGGGCAGCATTGGCCAAATGGAAAAGGAGATCCAAAAGACCACTGAAGAAAATACCACCTTAAAAATTGGATTGGAGCAGGTAGAAGCTAGTGACTTTATGAGAAACCAAGATATTATAAAACAGAACGAAAGGAATGAAAAAAGTGGAAGACAATGTGAATTATCTCATTGGAAAAACCACTGACCTGGAGAATAGATCCAGGAGAGATAATTTAAAAAGTATTGGACTACCTGAAAGCCATGATCAAAAAAGAGCCTAGATATCATCTTTCAAGAAATTGTCAAGGCAAACTGCCCTGATATTCTAGAACCAGAGGGTAAAATAGAAATTGAAAGAATACACCGATCGCCTTCTGAAAAAGATCCCCAAAAGAAAACTCCTAGGAATACTGTCGCCAAATTCCAGAGTTTCCAGGTGAAGGAGAAAATACTGCAAGCAGACAGAAAGAAACAATTTGAATATTGTGGAAACACAATCAGGATTACACAAGATGTAGCAGCTTCTACATTAAGGGATCAAAGGGCTTGGAATATGATATTCCGGAGGTTAAAGGAGCTAGGATTAAAACCAAGAATCACCTACCCAGCAAAACTGAATATCATGCTCCAAGGTAAAATATGGATTTTCAATAAAATAGAGGACTTTCAAGGTTGCTCAGTGAAAGGACCAGAGCTGAATAAAAAATTTGACTTCAAGTACAAGAATCAAGAGAAGCTCGAAAAGGTAAATAAGAAAGAAAATTCATAAGGGACTTACTAAAGTTGAACTGTTATGTTTACATTCCTACATGGAAAGATGATGTGTGTAATTCATGAGACCTTTCTCAGTATCAGGGGAGTTGAAGGGAATATAAACAGAGGGCACAGGATGAGTTGAATATAAAGGAATAATATCTAAAAAAATGAAATAAATTTAAGGAGTGAGAGAGAAATATATTGATAGCGGGAGAAAGGGAGAGATAGAATGGGGTAAATTATCTCACATAAAAGTGGCAAGAAAAAGCAGTTCTGTTGGAAGGGAAGAGGGGGCAGGTGAGGGGGAATGAATGGATCTTACTGTCATCAGATTCAGCTTGAGGAGGGAATAACATACACACTCAATTGGGTATCTTACTCCACAGGAAAGTAAGGGGAAGGGGATAAAAAAGTGGGGGGTGATAGAAAGGAGGGCAGATAGGGAGAGGAGGTAATCAAAAGCAAACACCTTTGAAAAGGGACAGGGTCAAGGGAGAAAATTGAATAAAAGGGGACAGGATAGGATGGAAGGAAATATAGTCAGCCTTTCACCACATGAGCATTGTGGAAGTGTTCTACATAATGATATATGTGTGATCTATGTTGAATTGCTTGCCTTCCTAGGGCAGATGGGTGGAAAGGAAAGAGGGGAGAGAATTTGGAACTCAAAGTTTTAAAAGCAGATGCTGAAAAACATTTAAAAAAATTGTTTTTTTGCATGCAGCTGGGAAACAAGATATATAGGGAATGAGGCATAGAAACCTATCCTGCCCTACAAGAAAGTAAGGGGAAAGGGGATGTGGGGAGGGGAGTGAAAGAGGGGAGGGCTGACTGAGGAATGAGGCAATCAGAATATATATATAATCAGAATGGGGGGAGGATAGAAATGGGGAGAAAATTTGTAACTCAAAATCTTGTAGAAATTCATGTTGAAAACTAAAATATTAAAATAAAATAAAACCTAAAAGAAAAAAAAATAAAATTCCACTGACAAATTCATCTCAGTAAGGACTGGAGATACTCAAGAATGAAATTCTGTAGACACAAAGGGAAACAGTTCTAAGAAGGAAGAAAAATGGTGTTTGTCTGAAGAGACTGATATGGATGCATGAAAATGATACATGAAAATGTACATGTATATGTGTATACATACATGATAGGAATAAGGCTAGATAACATAGGATGAATTTAAAGCATGGCAAAATTCTATAAAAAACAGTCAGGAGTGCAAAAACTCAGAAAAAGATGAAGATACTGTACAAGAAAAAGGATTTGGGTTTAAAAAAAATTATATCGGGAGAAGAGAAGGAAAAATCCGAGAAATGATGGGACCTTTACTTGAGGTCAATGAAACAGAGAGAAGGCAGAATGGTCCACCTCTTTATTTTACTCCTTCTTTCCTACCAAGGAAAAGTATCTTCGCTCTGGATGTAACTGACAGGGAGTTGAAACCCAAGATGAATAAGGTGATGGTAAGAGAGTATCCAGTAGCCCTTAATTAATATAAGTTACCTTCACCTGGCTCAGATGTATTACATCTTCGAGGAATGAAAGAATTGGCAGATGTGAATGCTTAGAAATGGTCAGTAATACTTGAAAGGTCATGGAAAATTAAATAGGTACCACAAGATTGGAGAAGGGTGAATATCCCAATTTCCAAAAAGGAAAGTAAACATATTAGGCTGACTTTAGGCTAGTAAGCTTGACTTTGGTTTCTGGGAAAAATTCTTGAATGGATCCTTAAAGGGATGCTTGGTTAACCCCTGGAAAGGGAAGCAGTGATTACAACGACCCTGCCTGGCTTCCTCAAGAACTGGTTAAGCCAGTCTAACCTCAGCTGCCTTTTGTGATAGGGTTACTAAACCAGTAGATGAGAGGGATGCTGTAGGATTAGTTTATCTATATTTCAGCAAAGCCTTTTTGATGAAGTATCACATAGTATCCTTGTAGAGAAATGAAGAGGTAGGGACTAGATGATAATATAATTAGATTAGGGATTATTAACCTTTTTCTACATCATGGACCAATTGGTCCATGGTCTTCCTTCTCAGAATAACATTTTTAAATGCACAAAGTGAAATACATTGTATTACAAAAGAAAATAAATATGTTGAAATTGAGGCATCAAAAATATATATATTTTAAAAACACAAGTTTAACCTGGACCCCACATTCAGAACCCCTGAATTAGATTCAGACCTGCTTGCATGGCTAAACTCAAAAGAACAGTTGTTAATGATTCAACATCAGCATGGCAGAAGTCTTCCATTGGAATACTTCAACATCTGTGCTTGGCTCTGAGGTATTTGATGGTTTTTTTTAATCAGTGACTTAGATAAAGGCATACATGAGTGCTGACATTTACAGAAGACACAAAGTTGTGAGGGAAAGATCTTACTTAGTAAACTGGACACTAGGTTGAATCTAATAAGATCAAATTTAATATAAAAAACCCCCCAAACCAACCCTTCATAACTATAAGATGGGGAAAACATGTTGAAGTAGCAGTTATTTTTTAAATACATGTCTTGTGGCCAGTTAAATATTGTACTCATTATTAATAATATGAATATTGTTAAATATTTTCTATCGTTGTTGATAACAGCTTGCATTTCTATTAGAATTCATGGTTTATATATTGTTTTATCTCCGTTGTCTCGCTTGATCCTTTAAGTTATGGATCCTTTAAATTTAGAAGTAACAGAATATCTAGAAATGGACATACTATACTGCATTAAGGTTATTTTATGGATGGGGGCACATGCTTATTCCACTCGTGATAGAATGTGAATTATAGCATGATAAATAACCCAGCAGCAAGCTACAATGTTCCACTCTTTCATTATTAAAAACTAAATTAATGCCATGCAGGCTATGCCTGTTCAAGGAACAATGGATGACCAGAGCACTTAGGAGATTCTCATTAGAATTCCACATGTTTTGTGTAAGTGTAGATGATTAAATGTTTACAAAATATAAATACCAGTCTATCGAACACGTCACAAGCTGACAAGATATTCCGCTTCGATTCTCAAAAACATATCCCATTCTGTTGAGCTAAAAAGAACAAAATAAGAAAAAAAAGAAATGGTTTAGGAAAAATGATTTCCAATAACAGATAGATTCCTAATACAATAACTGAATTTGTTATTGTTATTCACTTGTTTATCAGTCACGTCTGACTCTTCCTGACTCCATTTGTTTTTTTTGAGACAATCTGGGTTAAGGGACTTGCCCAAGGTCACATAGTTAGGAAGTGTTTTGAGGCTGGATTTGAACTCAGGTCCTCCTTACTCCAGGGCCGATGCTCCAGCTAGCTGCCCCATTTGACAAAGATACTAGAATGGTTTGCCAGTTTCTTCCCCAGCTCATTTTACAGATGAGAAAACCGAGGCAAACAGGGTTAAATGACTAGCCCAGGGGCACACAGTAAATGTCTGAGGCCAGATTTGAACTCAGGAAGATGAGTCTTCCTAACTTCAGGCCTGGTGCGTTATTTACTTAATTGAATTAAGTGATCATTCTAAAAGACATCTAGCCCGTGAACCCTTTAATCACTATATTGGGAAAAGAGGAGGGTCAGAGAAGGGATAAGACCACAACTCAGGGTAAATGGGATGATGATAACTAACAAGGGAAGGAAAATAGAGCCACTTCTGTTTTCTTAGCTGAAGAAAATGATCTTTGGACTCATTGGTGGACAAAAAAGGCTAATGAAAGGGGCTAGAAAGAGCACCTAGCTGAGCCACCATGGATGACTATGAGTTGGCTGGCCCAGATGAACGATGTCCCGGGAGATGGAGAAATTTCTGAGTCACTGTCAGTGACTGTCAAAAGCCCTCCAGAATGGGAGAGAGGCCCCGGCATTGGAGAAGGGGAAACGCTGACCTGGGAGTCTGCATGCTACAGACCAACAAGCTTGGATTCCTGGCAAAATCAAGAATTTATTATTAAGTGGATTTAGAAAAGGAAGCAAGCCCTCACGAAGAGTCACTCTAGCTTCACCAAGAACAGGTTATGCCAGAATAACTTCGTTAGTGACTAACTTCTCATTCAGTAACAGGATATTAGGCTGGTAGATTGGGGGCAATGCCACAGAGCAAGCTTCTCTACCTGAAGAAAGTGATACAGTAAGAAAAGGCCAAGTTCTGGAGGCAGAGACCCTGTGTTCTAATCCTGCTTCTGATTCTTACTAGCCATTTGACTTTGGTCAAGTCGCTTAATCTGCCTTGGTGTCAGTGTCCTCATCTGTGAACAAGTAAATCAAAATATGATTGCAAACACAAAGGCTTGGGTGAGATGGCCTTGGAGGTCCATTCTTTATCTATAATCCTGAGATCTCAGCATAGTAATTGACCAAAACTCTTACACAATTTTCATGGACCAGATGGAGAAAGAATATGTCAACAGCAGTTGGAGTTAGGTGAATTCAGATTGGGCTGGATAGCCAAACTTGAAGTTATTAATGTTTCCATTATTATTGGTTAATGGTTTCAATGAATGGTTCAGTATTCACTTGGAAGGAGGTCTGGGCTGGAACCCTCTGGAGGAATTCATGTTGGGCCCAGTGATGTGTGACATTTTTTATCAATAACTTCCCTAATAATGCAGATAGCCTGCCTGTCAGATTTGTGGGTGACAGGAAACCAGAAGGGGCAGCAAACTTACTTGATCATGGAAGCACGATCCCAGAAGATTTTGACAGACAAGGGAAAGGGACTGGAAGTGAGATTTAATTGATAAAGGGAACTCCTGGATGAACAAATTCTGTTTGCCAATTCAGGCTAGCACTGTCTTTGGAGTTCATAGAATTGCCTAGAGCACTGAGAAATGATGTGAATTGACCAGATAAAATGTTGGGTCAAATCTGAGATAAAATTTAATAGGGATAAATTAAAAGTATTTTACTTGGGTTCAAAACATCAATTCTACAAATGGGAGAGGTGAGTCTAGATAGCAGTTTGTATGTCAAAGAAGTAGAGGGGCAAAGATGTAATAAGGATGGGGCAGCTGGGTCTCTGCCCAGATGTCAACATGTGGGGGGCTGCAGGGACTGCCATGTCAGGTAGTGAACAAAGCAAATGAGGTTAGTCTGGCACAACCTGTTCCTGAGAAAGCCATCCTGACTCTTTGGAGTTGCCACTTCCCTTTTCCAATATCTCCTAACAATTTCTATAATGATCAATTCTAGAATTTTCCTAGCAATTGAAGTCAAGTTCACTGGCCTATAGTTTGCAGACTCTGTTCTCTTCTTTTGAAAATAAGGACATTTATCCTTCTCCTACTATGTGCCAGGCACTGTGCCACGTACCAGAGATACAAAGAGAGAGGAGAGACAGTCCCTTAAGGAATTCACAATCTAATAGGTGAGCCAACAAGCGAACATCTATGTACAAACCAGCTAGGTATGGGATAAATAAGAAATAATTACAAGAGGAAAGACAGTTGGATTAAGAAGGATGAGAAAGGCTTCCAAGAGAAGTTGGGACTTTAGTTGGGATTTAAAGGAAACCAGGGTAGCCAATAGATGGAGATGGGGGGAGGGGCAGCATTCCAGGTATGGAGGACAGCTAGAGCTTAGAGACAGTTTCTTTTTCCTGGAACAGCAAAGAGGTCAGTAGCACTGGACAGAAGAGTATGTGGAGGAGAGGAAGGTGCAAGAAGACTGGAACAGCAGCGGGGGCGCTCAGCTACGAAGGACAATCAAAATGGGTTTGAGTGACATGTTTGTGACATTAGAAGCTCTTAGACCACGTGGGTTTAAGTTGCATTTTTGTGATGATTTTAGGTCATGTGGGTGAGTCACATGTGTGGCTCATCTTTGACCTTGAACAAGATATATTAAACCAGGGGTTGGCTTTCCTTTTTTGGAGCTCAGAGCTGCAGCAGGAGTGACGCGTGACTCTGAGCCAGCCGTTGTCGAACTCAGATGTTGGTAACTACGAATTGTATTTGGTCTGTTTGTAATTTGATTATATTTGCTCTGAAGTTCAGGGTGCTGGCTTTTCCCCCTGAACTGAGTGAATGATATTTGTATGCTGGATTAAAGTAAGATTGTTAACCCCTTAATGTTGCTTTCCTTAGTAAAGCAAATCAAAAGAACCTAGGCTTGCAGCATTCTGTGAGCTGGTTGTTGTTGGTTTTACACCCCCGCAGCAGCTGCTAGCTGAATTGTTGAAACACGAACACAGCATTTTGTATTTGATCCTGGAGGCAATAGGGAGCCCCTGGAGTTTCTTGAGTAGGGAGGTGTGGATGTGGTTGGATGTAGAATTTGGAAAATTGCTTTGGTGGCACTGCAGGTAGGGATAGTTTCATTCTTTGTCCTTCTATAATAAATAGGCTGCTAATAAATGCTTAATTGATTCATGAAGGGCAATTAGGTGCTGTCTTACTATCTCCTTACTTATCCTAGGTATCAACTCCCTATTGGCCAGTTCGTTTTGTCATTTTTCAAGAGTTATTTCTGAAATGATTCTACTTCATAAAGAAAACAGAAACAAAACAGGAATACACACAAGAGTAGAATTGACCCCCCAGAAGAAGTCAAAGGAGTAAATGGGAATGGAATAGCTGCCCTTGTCCCAGTGTGATTGGCTTTCCCAGAGGTTATGGGGAGAGTAGATGAGAGAGGAAAAGGGTCAAGAACCCCAGAGGATGGGCTCCTTTTCCCAGCAGTCTTCACCCCAGGTTGGAATGTCTTAGTAGCTCAGAAATGAAATGAACTTCAGAGGCCGTCTACTCCAAACTTACTGAAACACACTTGTGATAGGGCCTCTCCGGCTTTATCTGAACCCTCCAGTGATAACAATAAACACTGACAATAATAGCTGACATTGACATAGTGCTTTAGGGCAGCTGGGTGGCTCAGTACATAGGGCACTGAGCTTGGAAGCAGGAAGACTCGTTCTGGTGAGATATTGGGGGGATAAATTTGTGTATTTGTGATCATCCCTTTGGAAGTAAGTATTCATTTGTTAAAGCTCCACTGTGTTACACATGCTTTCAGTCAATTCCCTGAGGACGCCGGATATTTTTCTAAGTATCCCTTTAACTCGTATAAATTAATCATCACTTGTCTTTACTGCATACGAATAATGCAGGGTTCTTTCCAAATGATGTCATTTATACCCAAGGAGGAATTTTTGCTCCGTATTAATGCCCTGCTCTTTCAGGAGATAAGATTTTTTAAAATAAACTTTTGTTGAATTTTCAAATGCTAGAATCTTCCAATTAGAAAGAAGCTTAGAGGTTTAGAATCAGACCTATGCAAAATGTGCATCTCTCTTACAACATTATTTGGTATTTGTTTTGTATTTCTTATATATGTGTGCATTGTCTCCCCCAGGCAAATATAAGCTTTTTGAGGGCAGGGACTATTCTTTTATCTTTGTATCCCCAGAAACCAGCTCAGTGCCCGGTACACAGCAGGTAAAATGCTGATTAATGGACCTGTGGAGGCAGGTAGGGTAGTGGAATGTGAATGAACTTTGGAGCCGAGGACACACCTCAGTGGGCCCCATTGCGCCTGTGTGGATGACTGTGTGCATTTTCTCTGGCTGACCCCCAGGCCTGGACTGCTCTCCCCCCTCCCCTCCCACTCTTGGCTTCCTGCAAGTCCCAGCTAAAACCCCACCTTCTCTGGTTCCTCCTTAGTGCTAGTTACCCCCAAATTATGCTGTACAGATCTTGTATGTCCAGAGCTGTTGGCAGGTTTTCTTCCCTACTAGTCTGTGAGCTCCTTGAGTGTAGGCAATGCTTTTTGTCCTTCTTTGTATCCCCAGTGCTTAGCATAGTGCCTATCCTGTGTGCCTAGAGGTACACAGTAGGTGCTTAATAAAAAGTTTATTGATCTGACTTGAAATACTCTGTATTTTCTGGCCAAACTGGACTACTCCCTATCCTCATTCCTTTTCTCCCATCTTTCATTCTCAGAATGGATTCTCTTCCCTACCCCCAGCCCACCTCCACATCTTGTCTATTGTAGTCCCAACCTGGCTTCATGTACCTTTCCCTGACCACTCTCCTCAATTGAAAGTTATTTCTTCCTCTTAATTTTCCCTTAAGAACCTTTCATTAGATTGTAAACTCCTTGGGGGGCAGGGATTGTTTTTTGCCTGTTTTTGTATCTCAAGTGCGGCACACAGTCAGCGCTTAATAAATGTTTGTTGATTGATTGAGATGTTAAATAATTATTGAATCGAATATTTGCCCATTTCCAATCTTCAGTTTCAATATCCCCCCCTTTTCAGTCATGTGTTAGGTAATTATTCTGTAGTAATAAGACTTAATATTACAGGCAGCAAAGAGCTGGCCTTAAAGCAAGGAAGACCTGGGTTCAGGTCTTGCCTTTGAAGTTCAGTGGCTGTGTAACCCTAGACAATGAATTCACTTAACCTTTCAATGGTAACTCTCTAAGATTGTAAGTTGCAGAGAAGGTGGAAACCTGCATTGGTAGAGGGAGTTTCCTCACTTGGGAATTCCTTATGCCAGTGAAATCACAGTTTCAGTCCCTATCCCTGTAGGCAGGGATAGGGGAAGAGCAATGTGGTAGAAGACCTGGATTCAAATCCTACCATTTACTTTTACTAGTTGCATAAGCCTGGGTGAGTCACTTAACTGCTGAGTATCTTGAGGAGCTCCAGAGACCTTTCCGTTAAGTCAGAGGTTGGTTGCAATCTCTGTTGTTCAAGGAGTTTGCATGTGGGGAGTTTCTGAAGCTGATAAAGTAATGGCTCATATGCTGCCATAGTAGAAAATTATTGTTTTTTAAGTCCAGGAAGCACAATTTCATTAAGTAGATAGGATATTCGAATTGGAGTCAGTGAACTCAGGGTACGTTCTAGATTTCATTATTGTCCTGATTTTAGAGAATCTCAGAGTTGGAAGAGGCTTCCCAAGCCATCTGACTCATCCTCATACAAGAATCCCCTCCACAAACAGAAGGTTTATGACCTTGCTTGCCAATAAATGCTGAATAAAATGTCATGAAGTCAGTGTTGTCATTATACAATAGTGCAGCAGATTTTTTAAAGGCATAAAAACATGAAAGGCAAAGGCATGATTCTTTTGTGATTTAAAAAACCTCCAATTAGAATGAAAACAATTTGTGATTTAAAATGTACGATTATAAAGCCAAACCATTTCCATGAGAAAAAATTTTCAAAAGAAGAGCAAAAAACCAAAACAAGACAAAACAAAACCCCTAACCATTTTAACTCACCTCAAAATTGTCAGTTAGCCAGTGTAAATCAGTAATTATTTTCTTATGTCCATGTTCTATCGATGACACAGCACAATGCCTCACATATGGTGCCTCCTTATTACTGTCTGGTTCCAGTAAAAATATGGGCTAGAGGAAGATTTTAAACCATTTAAAAATAAGATCCCAGGCCATAATTTCAGAGAATTAATAAATGAACTAATATGAAATGTTATTTTGCACAGATTAAAATTACTTAGTTTGAAAATTGTAGCAAAAATAAAAACATCTACATTGGTATGTCTGTTATTATGCCCCTGATCTTTCCATGGGTTTTCCCTTTTCCATCTTAGATCATGGCATGTTGGATGGAAAGCAGGCATTGAAGGAGGAAGGCTTGGGTTCAAGTCTCTTGACTTGACATATGCTTGCTGTGTGATCCTGGACAGATCACTCCCAGTGCTCGCGGTAACTAGACTGATTTATAAGACTGTAAATTGCAGAGAAGGTGTGACCTGCATTGGGTGGGGGAGTGTCATCTTTTGGAAGTCCCTGTACCAATTAAATCACTGGCCCAATCGTCATCCTTCAGTTTTTTCCAAGATCTCATCTCTAAAGGCTGTCATGATCACAAAAACCACCAGTGTTTTTAAATCTTTGAACTAATGGTTCTTCACTTGAAAATTTTGGAGTAATTAAGTATTAAGGATGAAATTCTGTCATCCTTTTTGGAAATGAACTAATGAAGATAAGGGCTAATGATATGGGACAAGCCCCAAAGGGTCCATGCAAGAGTCTTTTCCATAGTTTTCCCACATTTCCCTATAGTTCACTATAAGCTTATCACTTACTACCTTGCCTTTGTAGGCTACATAACGTCACCTTTAGATGGCACTTTATAGTGGATGCCAGTTTTCCTCATGACTAAGTCCCTACATTGTGAGCTCCTTGATGGCAGGAAATGTAGTTTTCCTTTCTTTTATCCCCATTTCTTAGCATGTGGTCAGCACTTAATAATATAGAATAATAGAGTTCTGGACTTAAAGTCAGGAAAGCCTGGATTTAAATCCTGTCTCTAACATTTATTAGTTATGTGACTGTGGGAGAGTTACTTAAAAATGTCAAAACCCCAATTCCCTTTTCTGTAAAATCATACCTGTAGCACTGACAGGAAGACTTTTCTGATGATGATGATGATGATGATGATTACATAACGACAACAACAGTAATGATAATAATAGCTAGCATTTACATGGGCTTCAGGGCTGACAAAGCACTTTACCTAGGTTAACTTGTTTGATCCTCACAAGATGCTATTTTAGCCCCATTTTACAGATGAGCAAATGAGATAATGTGTGTGTATATATATATACACACATATGTACATATATATAGTATGTATGTGTATATATACACACATATGTACATATATATGTACATATGTGTGTGTATATGTATGTATATATATATATATATGTATACCACTTTGCAAAATGGAAAGCACTATGACAATATCAGTTATGACATGTACCTCCATTTTACAGATGAGGACTTGAGGTACATTAAGGTTCCAAAGCGAAGTCATTGGCAGAGTTGGCTGAGACTCAAACTCAGCCAGAGTTCATGCCAAGATACTTTACTGGAAAAAGGAAACATAGGGAAACTGAGGTTTTTTCATTGGCTAAAATATAGTATTAAATCTAGATGGGAGTGAAGAGTGCGGATAGGGTGGGTTGATGTTTAGCAAAGATGTGAATGTGGGATGTGGGCCCAGTAAGATCCTTCCACTCACAAAGTGGCCTATCCCATGTTCCCCTGGCCCTCCTACTGCCCCAGCTCTCACTAGCTCCAAGACATAGAAAGCTGGAGAAGAGAAGGCTCAACATTCTGGGCATGGTGGAGAGAGAGGAATCCCCCCCAAAGTACAACAGAGGCACCATATCTCTTCCTCTACCTTTGTCTTGCCTGAATGGTCCCCGTTTCTGTACCCCCAGGCTGACTGGGGGTAAAGGATCGCTTTCCTGACTGCTGCTTCAATCTCTGGACTTTACTATCTCCTAGTAGTGCCACATGATGGGAGGCAGCCCCCGAGGGAACATTGTTGTCTGCACTAATCGGACCGGCTCCCGAAGCCACGACCAAGTTTCCCTCCCCACCCCTAAGCTGAGTCAGAGCTCTGGTCTAGCTATACGTGTCTCCCTACAGGGGTGCCCCCATGTGTGGTCTCATTGAGGACGTGTATATTTCGGAGACAGTGTTTACAGGGGTAATATTTTGTCACTACTTTTCTTACTAGCCATTTCATTAGATGCCATTGCTTTCAACTAATTATTTCCTCTGGCTAAGTAATAAAAGCAAACATTGGTGGGAGCTTGGCAAGGTATGGTTGTGACTAACTACAAATACCTTGAGCAGCATTTTGGGGTCTCTACATGCAAGATGGGAGAGCCCCAGGCACTACAGATACAAATTCCTAATCAAATACCTAGAGGAGAATATTTGGGATCAGCTCTGTCAAGTAGCTGAGAAAACCTGAAAAATACTAGCATTTCTGTTTATTGGGGTCTTATTATTAACCCTGACAGCTCTTTGCAATACATTTCTTGAAAAATTATTGAATGGGGGAGAAAATAAAAATGATCCCGTGCTGAAGCAAGTAAGGCTGGAAAATAACTGACCTTAAGTACGGCCTTCTTACTAGCACCACCAGAGCCTTTGATGTTGATGATACGCTCGGTGTGTTTACTAATGTCCCATAAGACTACCTAGGGGGAAAAAAACCCTGAATGTTAGGAAGTAAACCATGTTAAATGACAATACTTAACTGAGATGTCTCCCTTCAAACTTCAAGAGGACATGTGATTTTTTGTCAGGGTGCATCCTCTCCTCACCAACATAGACTCCAACTCTTTAGTGACTTGGTCAGTCACTTTAGGGAATCCATCACTAGACAGCCAGCCTGGTGGGGCCAAACCACACGGAGCTTAGCGAGGAAGATTCAGGGTCAAGAGGCAAAGGGTGCATCACTGGGCCTATACTTATAAGCCTTTTAAGCTTGATAGAGGCTTTGAGAACCCCCATTCTTTGGGATAAGAATTCATTATTTGGTAAAAATTGTTGGGAAAGCTGGAAAGCAGTATGGCAGAAACTGGGCATAGACCAATATCTTATACCATCTACCAAGATAAGGTCAAAATGGATATATGACATATAAAGGGAGATATCATGAGAAAATTTGAATATGGGACATGTTACCTATCAGATTTATGAATAGGAGAACAATTTATGAAGGAACAAGAGATAGAGAGCAATATAAGGTATAAAATGAATAATTTTGATTATATTGAATTAAAAGTTTTTGTACAAATAAAACCATTGTAGCCAGGATTAGAAAGAAAGCAGAAAACTGGGAAAACTTCTTTATGGACAGTTTCTCAGATAAAGGTCTCATATCTCAAACATATAGAGAACTTTGTCAAATTTATAAGAATTAGAGTCATTACCCAAATGATAAATGGCCAAAGGATATGAAAAGAAAGTTTTTTAATGAAGATATGAAAAAATGCTCTAAATTATCATTGACTAGAGAAATGCAAATTAAAAACAACTTTGACATATCATCTTATACCTATCAGATTGGCTGAAATGACAGAAGGGGAAAGTGACAAATATTGGAGGGTAATGTGGAAAAATTGGGATACTAATACACCGTTGGTAGAATTGTGAACTGACCCAACCATTTTGGAGAGCAATCTGGAATTATATGCAGTTATAAAACTGTGTATACCTTTTCACCTAACAATACCACTATTAGGTCTGTTTCCCAAGGTGATTAGGGAAAAAGGAAAACAATTTATATGTTCTGAAATATTTATAGCAGCTCTCTTTGTGGCAGAAAAGAACTGGAAATTGTGAGGATGCCCATCGATTGAGGAATAGCAAAGCAAATTGTGATCTGTGATTGTGATGGAATACTGTTGTGCTATGAGAAATGATGAGCTCAGTGATTTTAGAAAAACATGGGAAGACTTGAATGAAATGATGAAAAGTGAAATCAGCAGAACCAAGAGAACACTGTATACAGTAACAACAATATTGTTCTAAGAACAGCTGTGAATGACTAAGTCCTCTTGAGTATTAAAAATACTCAGGACCTATGAAGGAAGATGCTACCTGCCTCTAGAGAAAGGACTAATAGAATTATTTATAGTATACTTTACACACACACACACACACACACACACACACATACACATCCCTATCTGTGCCAAATGATGGCCTTCTCTAATGATAGCTGGGGAGGGATAGAGAAACAAAAGTGCACAGCAGAGAGCAAAATAAAACTTAGAAGGAAGCGTGGAAAAGCATGGTAGCTTTGAAAACAATGTGTAGTATTTATTATATAGTTTTGCAAAAA
The DNA here is from genome assembly GCA_028646595.1 of Phalanger gymnotis. Classification (NCBI taxonomy): domain Eukaryota; kingdom Metazoa; phylum Chordata; class Mammalia; order Diprotodontia; family Phalangeridae; genus Phalanger; species Phalanger gymnotis. The sequence goes on along the minus strand of CM053626.1, from coordinate 300,343,888 downwards.
AAAATAGTAAACAGTGTGAAACGGAGATTCATGGTTTCACATTGAATCTTCTTTTTGTGTTGTGCTGTGTACATGTAAATTTTTTTGTCTTTTTGTATTTCAGTTCAAAATGAATAAAAAATTAAAAAATAAAAGAACCTAGAGTCTGCTTCATGCAGTGATAACATATTAGAACATCTCTTCAGTGAAATGGACAGACTTAGAGATGAGAAAAATATTATATGTGGTCTGATATTGCCTACTAGCACTTGAGTTCTCATCTGATGTAGTATATAGGAACCTAAAATGATCAAGGGCCAGACTTGGAGTTGAGGAGAGCTGTGTTCAAGTCCTTTCTGGGACACATATTGACTCGTGACCTTGGGCAAGTTACTTGGCCTCTCATTGTTCTTAAGTGACTTTTCATGGTTATCAGTTGCAAGGCTGGCACATATCTGCATTGCTAAAAGTCTCCTCAGTGTGAATTCGTACAACATTCCATGAGAGAGAGAGAGAGAGAGAGAGAGAGAGACAGAGAGAGAGAGAGAGAGAGAGGAAGGGAGGAAGGAAGGAAGACCTCTAAACCAAAAGATGCTAACATTGTGTCTTGAGTATGAGTGGGATGGTGAAACCCTCTCATGGAATTTGGATCTTGGCCTTTCTGTGAGTTGAGAGAGATGAATGGGGGTGGGGGATTTTTCAACATGGCTCAGGACTTCTGATTGTCAGCTAGGCCTAAGTTTTGAATCACCTGACCCGTAGGAATCTGGCACTTAGAGTAGCTGGACCCACTTCCTCTCCACAACCACTTCAGCATGAGCCTTGCCAAATAAGGAAAAAGATGTTTTTCATTTCCTTGTTCTTGGGTTAGATTTCTTTCGAGATTGTGAGCCTAAACTCCACCAATGAGGGTGAAGGTGGGAGGAGGATGGAATCACTAAGGTATATAGTTATGCTTCACTTCCTGTACCCTGCCTCTCCCTACCGATTGTCTATCGGTTTGGCGATCCCCCTTTCTCTCTGGATTGTAATAAAGAAGTTTTCTGTTTCTACCTTGAGACCTCAGACTCTTAATTAATTTCTGGCAGGTGGTCTCACCCCACACAAGTATAAATGAATAAATCCATTTTTAAAGTTTAATATCATGTGATAAATGCACATAAATAAGTTTTAATTATTCTGTTTTGATGCAATTTTATTATTAATAAATGTAAAAACCCAACATCACATTCAGATTCCTAAAGTCATCCATCCTTCAAATATTTACCTAGTGACTACTGTATTTGAGGCATTGTACTGCTTAGATCTTTTGCTATGAACAAAACAGGAAGGCAAGCTTATGGTTCTCAATGATCTTTCCAGTGGGTTTTTCAGTCGTTCAAAATGTTCTATGTAATGGGAGTCATTGCTTTTGATTTAAGAGAAATGTGTCTTATTTAACATCAATATGATGAATAGTAAAAAAACATTTATCAAAAATCACTGGAGGAAAAATATTCTGGTCAACTTAAGATTATTTCTTTTATTAATCTCTTTTAAAGATGCTTGTATACACACATGCAGAAAGACATCCTCTTGAAAGAGGGCCTTTCAGGCAGTTTGCTGGGCCCAGAATGGAAGAGGAAGCTAACAGTGTTCTGTATTGTCTTTGGGAAACTGCCAAGTTCTTTTAAGAACCCAAAACTTCTCCTTCAAACAAAGGTCCATGTTTTTAAATATCAATATTCCTCAAGAGGTGTTGAATGGCTGCAAGTCATGGAATTCACCAGTCTCTGAAGATTAGTTGAGGAGGAGCAATAAAGAGGAACCTGGCAGGTGTATGCAGGCTGAAACACATTATAAACAAGGTATTACCCAGGAGAGTTAATCAAATGGATATCATCAAAGAAATTTGTAATTGCAAAGGAAAATGGGCTGGTCATTTGGTGAGAGTGAGGGATAATTGATAGATAGACTGTGTGTCCCATTTGCATCTTCTCGATGTCAAAAGAATTCGAGAAAGGTTCCAGCACATTAGGTCCAACCTACTACGGGCAGACTTATGGGGGATGGGAATAAGAGTTGCCTACAATGGGCAGGTTCTGATGGACTAATTAATCCACCATTATCCTTAATGTATAATTAAAGGGAAGATCCACAATGATGTGATCACAGATCCCCTGGAAGAGTTATAATAAATAGGATGACCCCCAATTTTGAGAGAGATAGAACATACTATACTCACTTGGGATTCTCAGATTGCATTTCATTCTCAGATTTAAAACCATATATATCATAATGTGATTTCTGATGACCCAAAATAAACTTCAGAATTTTTCTATGTGGTGCTTTTGGAAGGGGGGATGGTATAGCCATCATCTTTTTCAAACTGACTTCATTTCCGTAACTCTTGCTCTCTTAGAAACACTTTGCAATGACTTCAGGCTTCACTCAACTGAAACAATCTCTCCAAAGTTACTAACAGTGTCTTAATTGCCAAATTTAACAGGGGTTTTTTGGTCAGGTTCATCATTTTTTATCTCTCTGCAGCAGGTGACATTGTTTACCACCTTCTCCGGGATTCTCTCTCCTCATTGGGTTTTCATGAAATTACTATCTTCTGGTTTTGCTCCTTCAAACCTGATCATTCACCATTCCTTCTCATTCTGCTTGGTTGGGTCATCATCCATATCATGCCTACTAATTGTGGGCATGTTTCAAGGTTCTGTCCTAGGGTCTCTTCTCTTTTCTCTCTTTTATTCTCTCACTTGGTGACCTCATCAGCTCCCAAAGGCTCTATTATCATCTTAATCCAGATCACTCCCAAATCTATATATTCCCACTCCAATCTCTCTCCTGAGATCTACTTTTCAGATCTATTCCTCAGTGGCACATTGGACATTTTGAATCACATGTCCTATGAGTATCTCAAACTCAACAAAATGGAATTCATTCTTTTCCCTTTTCCCATCCCCAAAGCTATCCCTCTTCTGAACTGTTGAAGACATAACCCTCCTTCGACTCATCCAAGTTCACAATTTTGATGTCTTTCTTAACTCTTCACCTTTACTTACCCTGCACATCCAATCAATTGCCTAATCTCATTTCTATATTCATAACCTAACCTTTCTGGCATATTCTTCCTCTCCATTCACATAATCACCATCCCGGTTCAGGCCCTTATCACCTTTCACTTGGATTATTGCAATAACCTTTTAATTTGTCTCCCTGTCTCAAATTTCTCCTCTCTAATTCATCCTCTACAAAGCTACCAAAGTAAGTTTCCTAAAGCTCAGGTCCAACCATGTAGCCCTCTTTAATTTTGGTCTTTGTATCCCTGGGCTTAGCACAGTTCCCAGAACATAGTAGGTGCTTCATAAATGCTTGATGTGGTCGATGTTCGCAGTGTTAGAATTAATTTTATTTCAGCAGAGTTTATGAGTTATAGAATATGATTTAAATTTTATGTGAAAGGGATTGAGGAAAAATATAAACACTCTGTTTGCCCTTTCATGGGATCCTACGTTAAAGTATATTTCAGTAAGGAATAGAACAGGTCTATCATTGCTGTGATTATCCAGTTATGGTAAATAGGGCTATGTTAATTTTCAGTAGAGCTACTTTTGTTTTATTAGAAGAAAAGTTCAACAGATTCTTAAAACTTGCTAGAAAATGTTGTCTAAATTTAACATTGAGTTGGGAGATAAAAAGTTGGTACATACCTGTCCATTTATACAGCCTCCAGCAATTATATCTGGGTTACTGGGACAGAACCGGAAGCAGAAGATGTCATCCGGGCTTTGCAGCATGAGCTAAAACAGAACCCATCCCAAGGGCACAGAAGACAGTGAGAAAATGCTGTTGCTCTATACCCTCCTGGTTACAGACAGCTAGAGGGGCAGATGGTCCATTGGCCAATTCTCTAATGAAGCAACTACAGGAAAAGCACTAATTGCTTTCTCCATTCAAGAGGAAGAGTTCCTTCTCCAACTTTGGGCCTTTGGAATGAGAGCTGCTTTTACTGCTGCTCTTTCTTATTGGAGGACGGGGACATGGTGCAAAAAGAGGAGATGCTTGACGGGCAGAAGCAGTTCTGAACCTCAAGATGTCAGAGAAGGTCTGAGCACTGAGAGGAAAAAAGAGAGTGAGGGGATGACAGGTTAGAAAAGGGAGAAAGGGAGGGGCAGAGCCAAGATGGCGGCTGGGAAGCAGTGACTGGCGTGAGCTCCCCACCAAGTTCCTCCAAAAACCTATAAAACAATGGCTCTGAACCAATTCTAGAGCT
>CM053626.1:300313162-300339145 GCA_028646595.1 Phalanger gymnotis | reverse complement strand
GACTGGGGAACAGGGCAACCAGAATGTACGCCATCTTGGAGTGGGGGGGGAGGGAAATGGGGAGAAAATTTGTAATTCAAACGCCTGTGAAAATCAATGCTGAAAACCAAACATGTCAAAAAAAAAAAAGAAAAGGGAAAAAGACCAGTGAGTATTGGACAAAGGTATAGGCAGGAGTGGGGAACCTGCAACCTCGAGGGCACATGTGACCCTCTAGGTCCTCAAGTGCAGCCCCCCTGTGATCTAGGGTGATCCAAAAGGGAGAGCCTATAAAGCTGGAATATTTAACCTGGGGTCTGTGCACTTGTTTTTAAAATATTTTGATAACTCCACTTAATTATAATTGGTTTCTTTTATAATTCTGCATTTTATTTCATGCATTTAAAAACATTGTTCTGGGAAAAGGTCTGTGGGCTTCACAAGACTGCCAGAGGAGTCCATCCCAGAAGAAAGACATCACACCTTAAAAGAAGTCAAAGCCTGTCAATTTGGCATTCAGGACTTCTCTCACGTATGACCCCCCTTCTCTCTTCTGATGTAGCCATCATTCCAGTGCGGATCCTCATCACCTCTTGCAGCAATGATTGAAAAAGTCTGATGGTTGCTAGTCCACCTTCCACTCAGGTGTAAAATTAACTCTCCTTAGGAGCATATTGGACTATGTCTCAAACCCCCTCCACATTTGAGACACACCAGCGGCTCCCTATCACTTCTAGAATCAAATAGAAAATCCTTGGTTTGGCATTCAAAGCCCTTCACAAGCTGGTCCCCTTCTACCTTTCTCCCCTTCTACACCTTACTTCCTGCCTCCCTTGAGGATCCTTGATGATCCAGACATTTTCACTGGCTGTCTACATTCTCATCTTTGCCTCCAGGCTTACCCCTTTCCAAGTCCCATTCCTTTAAGACCCAGGTAAAATCCCACCTTCTATTGGAAGCCTTTCCTGACCCACCTTCATGTTAGTACTTTAATTCTATTATCTTGATTATCATCAATTTATCCTGCACATATCTTGTTTGTACATAGTTGTTTTCATGTTGTCTCCCCTGTTAGAATGTGAGCACCTTGAGGACAGAAGGACAGAAGCTGGGTTTTTGTCTCTTTGTATCCCCAGGGCTTAGCTCCGTTCCTGGCACAGAAGGAACTGAAAAAAAATGCTTGACTGACTGACGTTGTAGGAATCAGCAGAACACAGAAGGTGGGATCAGAGGGGGGAACTCTCAAATCTATGTCAAGGCTAAAACTGAAATTAAGATGAGTTAGGCTACTAATCATTTTATTCTGGTGATCTTCCATGACTTCTGCCCCAGTATTTTAAAATTAAACATTAATATGAAATGATCTCATAGTTTTGATTAGAAAAACAGCAAGAGAAAATTAGTATTATCACCTTATGAAATTATCTGCTCTCTTTTAGTCACTCTTCAAAACAATGGAAAATGTTTCCTTTTCTCATCTTTCCAAAAGCATGGAAATATAGGACTTTTTGGGGGTTTGGTTTTACTTTGGTAAAGGGGTAGATAATGTGGTAAGGGAGAAAGGAGGTTTGTAGAAGGAAAAAAGTTTAAGAACCAAGAATTTAGAGGCCAAGAATTCTGCAGAGGGCATGTCACCCAAAAGGGGAAGACCTTGGCAGTGAGTTTCAGACAAGCAGCTAAAGGATGGTATTCTTCTCACCCTTGGCCCATTTCCCAAGGGATTGAAACTGGCTCAGAGAGAAACCAGAAAAATAAAAACGGTATTTCGGCAACTATTCTTCCCCCCACCCCCACACCGTCTGTCTCTCTGTATGTCTCTCTCTGTCTCTGTGTTTCTCTGTCTGTGTCTCTGTCTCTCTGTCTTTCTCTTGATCTCTCTGTCTCTCTCTGAGTGTCTGTCTTCTTTGTCTCTATCTTTCTCCCTCTGTCTCTCTCCATCCTTTCAGGGTAAAGGATGCTGCACAGGAGGAGTCACATGGAAAAAAGGGATCCCAGGGTCCCTAAGGACCACCATGACTGTGTCAGGTCACTTCCATGACATGGCTCTTCTGACCTCAGCCTTGCATTCATACTGTGCAGGGCAATGTTGATGAGTCTAAACATTAGTAATTTACCATGGCTAAAACTTTGTCTTAAAATATCCCCAGGTGAATGACCACAAATGCAGACGGGAATTCCTAGATGCCCCTTCCTGAAGTTGTTCCTTGCCTGAACTTCATTCCTCCCACCAATGAAGAGCTGGTGTTAGTATTTTTTTAAACTTATTTGCTGCTGCCATCTTCTGGTCAACCAAGGCATTCAGCAGCAACTAGGGCCCTGTTAATTTTGATCTCTGGTTACCATGAAGTAATTAGAGCAAAACCTCTTTAATCCAGATGAATGGAAGAGAAAGCTAGTCTGAATTAAGTGAAAAAATCTAAAATATAGTAGATTTTAAATAAATTCTAAGTTTATTCATTTTAATTACATTCCATAACTAAATCTACCTACTAAGTATTTCTAAGCAGAGGGGCTTGTTGGACCTTCTTGAATGAACAGGTGAAAACTCACATGAGATCAGCATCTTTTTGCACGTAATTATTATGCTAAAATTCTTAAACACAGTTAAACATTATAATAATCTTGCTTATGTATTCATTTGTTTCCTTTTTAGGTAGGGCAAAATAAGTTTAGGCCAAGTCTGAACGATCACAAATTTGCAGTCAGTAGAAATGAGATTTTTAATGAGATCTTAGTGTATCATTGACCAGAACAATTATGAAGTGCTTTTGATGGGGTCCTTGTGCTTGGACCCTAATTCTAACATCACATTTCCCCTTAGCCTCTGCTTGGGTGCCTGTGCCTGAACTCCATTTCTAAAATCACATCTCTCCCTAGCTTCAAAGCATTGGCCCTAGTAGTCTCTCTCTCTAGCTAAAGGGCAGCGTGCCCCAAAGTTATCTCTGCTTCTTCCTCAGTAAGCAGCTATGCCCAATTATAGATTGATTTCCAGATGATACACTGAGTCTAACATATATCCTAGACATAGTCAAATGTATACTCCCTTACATTAATCTTGTCTAACAAGACATGTGATGGAGTCCACCTGGATATTCCCAGTCAGCCGTGAACTTTTGGTGACTTAGTGATGTTTCACAGCAAAAAACACACCCCCTCCAACTCCCCCCTTGGGCTATTTCCCAGTGAACTCTGGGTAAGATACTTGTGCAGGAGATACAAAAAGTGCGTGTTCCTTTAAGAACTGACCACCCCTTGATCATGCTTTAACCACTCCCTAATCCCACCCCAAAACACCTAATTGACAGATTTCACCCCTAAATCTTGTACTTAAATTTTCCCTGTAGCCCTGTATGGTTGCAGGTTCCCTAAGAACTCTTTCCTGCTTTATTTATGTAAAGCATAATAAATCTTTGCCTCCTTGACTTAAAGGATGCTTGGGTCCGTGAATTCATTCCAGGTGACCTGGGAACTTTGGTTTGGGATTTCTACATCCCTGGGTTCATTTCTCCCTCAACACTTTGATATGGAAAATGACCGTATTTCTGTGTTAAAATAGGATGTGAATGTTTAAGACTCTTTTTATAATTATTTTTAAATACCTGAGGATGTATAGGATCAGAGAAACTCCAAAAAAGAATCAGGGATGGTTGCAAAAGTAATCTGCCCGAATGGTGAACTCTTTCTTCATAACTGAGTCGTTGTGCTACAGACACTGCTATTAGCCCTGATTTTGGAAGGAAAAAAAAAGACAAAAAACAAGAAATTAAAAGTTGTAGTTACTAGCTTTATTGCAAGAGTGGTGTTCAATCTTTACTTTTCTATGAATAGTTGTCTCTACTCATGTTTTGATAGCAATTTCAATGAAAGTATGATGCAGGAACCCCAGTGGGCTTTCTAACACGGACATGATCAATAGAAATAAGGCTATGCTGCCTACATCAGGGCCTAGAGGGTTAACTGAAAGTGTTACTTCCTTCTGGAATTCAAGATTGCTGACAGGTAGTTTTGCATTCCAAAATGAAGGCTGTTTCCCCACCCCCACCCTCACCCTAAGAAAAAAGGGTTAACTGCCTCGAGGGTCCATCTTGTGTGACCTTTGCAGTAATATCTTTGGAAGAGAATTTTTTTTAGGAGGCAGATATGATCTCTGGGAAGCTCTGCCAACACTGACATTTTCAAGTGAATAAGTGCCATCAACATTCACCTGGCCTGTCTGTAGTAGCCGAGTCACTTTTCCTAACACAGAACTGCCTTTGAGGCCTTTTCCCCACTTGTGTTCACAAACTGTTCAGCTGAACAATTGTTACAGGGCCCAAAGGTGATCATGAGCTGGCAAGGGACAGGCGTGACCAAGGCCTTCCCACAAACCTTTGTACAAATGCTGAAATCAATATATCTTATAGTCTTAAATACAAAGATAGCATTGAAAGATTTGTGATAGTCTTGCAATAAGTTGCTTTAAAATAGCATATATAATAGCATACTTTTTCTTTTTCCTGTTTTGGACTTTTGAAATAAAGGGTGCCCACAAGTGGTTGTTAATTCTATTAAACCTACATGCCACCATTTCAAGTTCATCATCCCTCATTTCTTCTTTGGTAGAACTTCAGTTATCAGTGAGCCACACATTTATTTATATTGCTTAAAGATTTATATCTTAGGGGGCTACATTTTTCACCCAAATGGTTATAACTCTAGTGAGGGTGACGTCTATAGCTATTAGGAGAGTTTCTCTATAAGGCCTTGGAGATAAACAAGCTATGTCTAATTGAACATAGACTGGCTTTAGTATTTGCGGTTTATGACTCAGACTCTTCTTTGAAAGGCACAAAGATTGTTAACACAGGCTAGGAATGATCTTGATTGTAAACATCATTGACCCTCCTCTCCTCAGGGCCCCAAATCCAATAGATGCTAAGCAGTCTTGGGTAAACTTTTCATTCCTAGAAACAGATGTCCAGTGGAGGTGACTATGTAGATGATGATGTAGAGGAGAGGAGAAGGATAAAGCCAAACTATATAAACTCATAGTGTATGGCCCTTTATGGATTCATATAAATCTATTTTCTGACCCTCGGGTCAGATAAGAAGGCACTTTATAATAGTAGTGACAAAATATATATGTCATCATTCTTAAATTAGAAGAAAGGTTTCCAAGTTCTTTTATTCCTTCTTGATTCTGTAGGTTGTCCAAGTTCTTTAAGTGTCATTTCCTATTGTTAAGTATCGTATTCCTTTTGATATAAACTATTTAACATTTAGATTTTTAAAGCAATTAAATACTATATTTCAGTGGCTTAAACGAAGAAGAGTTAGCATCATAGCAGTTATTACCAGGAATCGTGGGATGCCAACAAATGCAAGTAATGGTTTTATCCTTTATATTGTGAAGGTCTGTAAAGGACTGATATTCTTTAAGGTGGGAATCTGTCTTGTCACCAAAAGTGGTTTCTTCCTCCCCGAGTACCTTCCAGTCATCAATGAACACATTCATAATTTCATTTTGTTGCAGTGCCACTTCAACACTATTGGTAGAAGAAAAGGTTTTTTTTTAAAGATTTCAGATTATAGCATTTAATGATACCATTAATAATATTCCAATAGTTACTCCTCCTTCATCTATATAAAAATGCTGGTTATTATTTATTCTCTACCTGATCACCTAGAGCATGCCCATTTAACTAAAAAAAATAGACTAGAAAAGAGGAGACTTAAATGAAAAGCAGTCTTCCCAGATGTACCATGAACTCCATTTTAACTGATGGTGGATAGCACAGGTAGGTATAACGGCAAGTAAACCAGCTGTATCCTGGGCATAGAGCTTCCCTGTTCATTATACTTTTGGACTCCTGAGCTCTAGGGTCTGTTACTGTGGCTATGATATTTATGTTTTAAAATTGTCTTTTTCTGTATTATACAAACATCATTAAACATTAGAATGTATGCATGCATATGGACATAAAGCCAAGAATCTATTAAATACAGCTTTACATTTTTAAAAAGAATGTAACAAATTTAACGTAGTTTCAAAGCTGTCTTACTTGTTCATGTCTACTTCTCCACCTCTTTCTGTTTTCTTCTGTACATTAAAAAGAAAAAGCTATGATGACCTTCTCTTCTCTTCCTTCCTTCCTCCCTCCCTCCCTTCCTTCCTTCCTTCTTTCCTTCCTCCCTCCCTTCCTTCCTTCTTTCCTTCCTTCCTTCCTTCCTTCCTTCCTTCCTTCCTACCTTCCTACCTTCCTACCTTCCCCTTATTTTTAGTGTCCCCCTCCCTCCCAAATACCAACTCTACAATTAAACAAAACAAAAACAAAAAAATCCTTTCCTTGTAACAAATATTGTTGTGATATTTGTCATCCCTTTCTGTGTTGAGGTTTGATATCTTAGCACTCACAAAGCTGTCTGTTTCCTCTTGTGTATTTAGGCTGCAATCAGTTTAACCTGCCCTTGGCTGAGTGATGATCCTCTGGCTGTGATCTGTTTCACAGATCAACTAGCCCGTAGACATAATTAGCTGACAAGGATCATAGGATCAAAGATTCATCACTCACTGGACGCCAGGGTAAACTGATTGTAGGCTAAATACACAAGAAGAAACAGACAATTTTGTGAGTGCTGAGATAACAAGATAAAGTATAGCATCTTTTCCCCGTCAGTTACTTCAAAATGGTTCTGTCATCTCATCAATGTGAGTCTCCCCTCTAACAGTACAAATCACAACCCATCCATGTCCACGTTCGTGTTATTTCCATAAACTCTAAACGCACTTATCCAACTTGTTAGAGAGCCTTTCTTCTGGTATTTGAGCATTCTGTAGGTACCAAGAAGTACTCAGGTCGTTCATCCCTTGCATCTGCTCCATGATGGGCCATGTTCTTTTCCAATCATGCAGTTCTAGTTTGCCATCTGTTATGTTGCTTCTCATGTACAAATCTTGGTTGGCAATATGTTGCAGTGTCCTTGCGTCTGCCGCAAGTCTCTTCATTGCTATTTGGGTCATCTGAAATTCTGAGGCTTTGAAATTTGTGGGGTCCTATAATTAGCAGCCACATAGCAATACCAGAAGGATACTGGTTTTTAAAAAGATGCATTTTCATGTGAGGCAGCCACTTGAGAGCATTGAAAGCATAGTGTAAATCTCCAGATGTGACCCAGCCCATTCCCTTCTTCCTTTTCCAGCTCACTGTCAATATACAGCAGCTATCTGAGATTATAGGTGTGGTGCTAGACTCATTTGGTTTTTTTTCTATGTGGACTGTTAAGCCAATCTGTGGTTAGTGCCCACAGATCTCTGAGGAATCCCTAGAGTCTTCTGGGACTTGCAGTCATCGCTATGTCATCTGCAGATAGGGCTATTCAGAGCGTCCTGCCACTTTGAAGGAATCCCTCTTTGGTGTGTGTGGGACACCTCCCATCGTGTTAGACACTTTTGGCAAACACATCTTCCTTTGTTTAATGTGGCCAGTCAAGGGCTAGCTGAACCTAGTTACCTCTGTAACTGTATCTATCAAGAAATCATAGAAGAAGACAACTTGTCATACCTTCACTTTAAAAGGCTATTTTGTTCTATTGAAGCAAATGCTTAAAAACCCGCAGTAAACAATGGGATTTTGTATTCTCTACACCTTTCAGGCAATTGTATGACTGGGAAGATGTTGTCCACTTTTTAAAACATCATCTATAAAAGCTTGCCTGTTTCCTTTTAATAATTCTATCTGGGATACTTGTATTATTTCATGCATAAATGTGCAGAGAATTCTCATAAAGATTTTATAGAGCAGAGAGAGTAGGCATATGGATGGGAGTTACTGATAAATTCCTGGGTCTTTTTTGTGATAACACTGCTTGTGATTTTTTCCATTCTTTTGACAAACTTCTCTTTTAATGCCACAGAACCTTCAAAACCGAGTCACCTCTAGCTCTGGTTTTTCCTGTGTGTACTTGGCCTGGTACAGCCAATCTTCTCAAGTTCATTTTCCTAAGTGCGCTAGTCTCTCCTTTCTGTAGGGTGAGGAGAATGGTATGTAAGCACCTATCTAACGAGGGAAGTAAAGCAGCAAAAAAGATGTAACTGTTCTTGTTGCTTAATCCTCACAGCAGCCATGTCATAGAGGCCCGTTAGCGGCACAAGTGCGAGCGTCCACATGGGACGGTTCACAGTCAACAGATGATGGCAACAGACTCTTAAGGAAATACCGACAGTTCTATTTCATTTTTCACCCATTTGTTATTCTCTTTCCAGTTTCATTTACAAAGGCTATGGGGACTGATTTGGCTTAGACAGATCTTACTCAAGTCAAGCTTTCTGCAGATGCATTTTCTTTTACTATCTTCTTCAGTGTGTATGTGTGTGTGTGTGTGTGTGTGTGTGTGTGTATGTGATGAGACATCACCTAATCATCCACTATCTATTTTCATAATGTTCGTCAAATGAGTTTATATTCTAAAGATATTTTCCTTGGCTGCCATATTCCTCTGGCTGGCAAAGACATTGATCATTTGCTGGACGAGGTTTCTTTGGCCTCTTGGGTGTAGCAACTGCTTTTAACAACATCACTTATGTTTCTATAAGAAACAGTGATAATTGTGGGCAGCGTCTTTTCCTTTATTCCACATGGTGGAAAGCTATTCCACCAATAGATTTTTTTTAACACATCAGACTGTACCTGTTATAATTTCTTACAATGTGTTCCTCCATCTTGACCTTTTCTGGTAGTTCAGTGTTTATTGTGACCTTTGTTCTAACTCATGAATGCTTTTTCTACACAGAGATGGTATGAAATACCATTAGTATTGTAAAGCATTGTTAATGTCATTTTTTTAAATGTTCAGTGCTCACCATATTCCTGCCTTTCTTCCTTCCTTCCTTCCTTCCTTCCTTCCTTCCTTCCTTCCTTCCTTCCTTCCTTCCTTTCTTCCTTCCTTCCTTTCTTCCTTCCTCCTTATTCTTTCTCAAGTATTCCTGACTTCCTGGCAGAAGAACTCTTACAATTTACAAGTCATTGGCCTCTTCCATTTCTTAATCCTGAACCATATTTTTCCAGTATCTTCCCTTAAAACCACCTTATAATTGAAGGCACCAGGTATCGATGTATATTTGACTTTGTCAGAGAGATCTCGTCTAATTTTGTAGGACTTTTCTACCTCTTCATTCTCTAAAGAAGATGTCAGTGCATAAGCTGCAATTATCTTCATAATGGTCTATTTGATTATATTACTTACAAGCACCACAGGTATATGGCTCATATTTAAACATGCCATCCTCTGACATATAGAATTTCTGCTTGACCCTAGACTGGGCCTCTTTGCCTGCAGCTTGAACTCTGCTAGAACTGAGAATGATCCATAGTTTGAGTCTGTGTCATGGCTCAGGCCCTTCTGTTGAGTAGCCTCCAGTGACAAACCAAGCACTCCAGGCCATTCTCCCCACACATCCCTTCCAGTGGTGGGCCTCTCCCAATTCTCTATTTGTGATGCCTTCATCTTCCCACTAGGAAACCAATCAGGTCCCAGCCCCAGCCCTGCTAAGGCAAAGAGGCAGTGACATTACAAAGAATAACAAATGGGGAGCTTGCTCTTGCAGAAGTAAAATTATCTGCATGCTTTCTGTTTGGACTAGAGATACAATAGCACAAAGTCAAAATACAGTTTTTGCTTTAAATGATACATAAAACTTTTACCTCAAGGATACAGAGTTAAGAAAGTCTTTCAGCTCTTTTGACTCTAGAAGTGTTGCTCTTTCCTCTTCTGAGAATTCTCTAGGCATATATTGTATAGCGGCATTTCTGGGATATTTCCTGGTTTATAAAAATAAAGTTGAATAATGATATTTTTACATATCCAAATTATCAACATAAAATTAAAGTCAAAATTATGGGTTTATATGACAAGCAAACTGACTATCTCTTCAAAGTTTTTAAATTGAAAGTTTAAAAAGATTACTATTATATTTTCCCCTTTATCATAGACAAAAAGATAAAATTATTCTAATATAATGGTAGCATTTATATATAGTGCTTTAAGATTTGCTAAGTACTTTATATATATTATCTCACTGGATCCTCAAACAACCCTGGGAGGTAGGTACTACCATGATACCCCTACCCTTTTCAGATAAGGAAATTGAGGCAGGCAGCAGTTAAGTGACTTGCCCAGGGTCACTCAACTAGTAAGTATCTGAGTCAGATTTTGAACTCAGCTCTTCCTGACTCCAAGTGCTTGAGTTTCAGCCACTGGGCCACATGTCTGCCTACCATTAAATGGTCATTTTTCTTTACCAACTCTATCAATCAGTATTTATCTGTGAATCTTAAAGAACTATATCTTAGTTATTAATAGTATTAATAATAATGTGGCTATAGTACTTCATGTATTGCATTTTTATAGTCATAATTTTGAGATAGGAATTCTTATACTTTCAAGCTCAAATATTAGAAAATATATTAATTAAATCAAATAAAATATAACATTAAGATATAACTTTAAGTAAAATGATAAATCTTTCTCCTGATAAAAAAGATATTCACATTTATATAGTATTTATTAAACTGAGGACTAGTCTTTAAAATTGTAGCTGGTTAAAAAGAAAAAAATAATTATCAGTGAGTCATTCGATTTTCTTTGTCATAACAGTAAACAACTAATTTGATTTCTTTCATCAAATTAATTAAATTCCACATGTAGGTATCATATAACTCTGACCCTAAATTTCTCTTGCTCCCTTTCTTTTCCAGTCAAGAATGTAGAGAGGAAACTCCTTTCATGGATGTCAACCAGATTGGCAGCTCATCTGTAAGTTAGAGCTGGAGGGTATTGCCTGGCACATGGAGTGGCTGAGTAGCTGAGGGGCTTCCCGATGGCCCCTTGTATTTATATATACCATTGGATCACAGACTTTGGACAACATCCTTTATACCAGTTCTGTGTCATTCTTTGTTTGAAATGGGCCACAGCCTCCTCATGCCCACCGGGCCCTCTTCTTTGTTTTCTGTGCCCTCTCCAGCTTTAGATCTTTCAGTTGAAAGAACTTCAGCCCTACAACTTTATATTTTTATTTCTCAGTTAATCCCTTGTGGGCTTTTTTTGGAGGGGTGAGGAGAAGAGGAGGAGATTTGAATATAGTGCTTTCTAAACCCTGGGCTGACCTGGCCTTCTACCTACTACGCAACATTAAAGGGGAAAAAGCAATGCTTTAAAATATATATTGTCTTTATAATCTCTGTGAATCAAGTGTACTCAGTGTAGGGAAGTAGATTAAATTCTTAAACCGCTGAAATTGTGTTCACGAGGGGATATCACCAGATGTACAATGGAATAAGTTGGCTGTCTATTGCCATCGAAGCCTCTTGCCATATCCTGGGGTCTGAGGACCACTCAGATCCTCTAAAAGACTCTCCTAATTGCTCAGAACTATGTGGTGCAGTGGACAGAGCACTGGGCTTGAAGTCAGGGAGACCTGAGTTCAAATCCAGCCTCAGTCAGTCACTAGATGTGTGACCCCTGATATACCGCTTCACTTCTGTCTGCCTCAGTCTCCCCAGCTGTAAAACAGGGGTAATAATACTACCTATTTCACAGGATGATTATAAGGACTCAAAACGTGTCTCATTTCATCCTCACATTTCATCCTACCCATGAGGTAGGTGCTATCATTATTCATGTTTCATAGATGAGAAAACAAATGGAAATAGGTTAAATGACTTGTCCAGGGTCATATAGCTAGTAAGTGTTTGAATCTGGATTTGAATTCATATCTTCCTGACTCCAGGCTGGGTGGTCGACCCAGTGTGCCATTAGCTGCCAGTTCTTATGTCACTGGCAGTATATATAAATCTCTTATTTCTTAAAATGAGATTATAAACTCATTGAAAGCAGAGACTGTGGCTCATATATCCTTTGTACAGCTGCCTCCTCCTCCTCCTCCCTGTCCTCTGGCCCAGGGCTGACCAGTTTTTTTAAAAAGATTTTTTTTAAACTCAGAGCTAGAAAACTCTTAGTAAGAAATCTCTTTCTCCATATGCAGGTAAGTCTTCCTCTGTAATTTGTAGTCTGAGGGAATACCCCTCAAGGACTCCCTGAGGAATGAAGTGACTTGCCCACAGGGTCACAGAGTGATCACATTTCCTATTCAGAGCCTGACTGCAGAGCTCTCTGACTCTGAGAATGGCTCTGTCCACTGGGCCACGCTGCTTCTCAGTGGCCAGATAAGAGGCGCTTAATAGAGACTTTTAAAATGAAATTGAATTAGCTTATAAATCTGCATTTTATAATTTTGTATTTATTTTTATTTTCATGACGTATCTCAATAACCCTGGGAATCAAAAAGTTTTCTTTACAAGCACTAAAACTGAGTTAAACTTGATTCATGCTCACCATTGGGTCTGAGTGTCTTTATCCTTTAATATCGGTATCATTTGTACAGCAATGTCTTTCTCAAGCTGCTTGACTATAAAGTTTTTATCTGTATATGCTGTACATTCAATGTAGTTTTCTTTCACACTTGAAGCATTATGGTCACCAAATTCAATGGGTGCCCCAAATTGTCTCCGTTCACGAGAAATCTTATACTTGGCCTGCAATGAATGCAAAAAAGTAAACAAATGGGTTTGGTTTTTTGGGGGCAGGGGAATGTCTTCACTGTATTGAAGGAATGTTTTCTGTCTCTTCTATCAAACAGAATCAGAGAACCCCAAGAATACCCAGAAGTTAGGCTCACAGAGTGGGGAAAAACCATGAATGATTAGCCCACCCTATGGTGGTGATTTAAGAAGAAAAGCAGCAAGGGGTGGAGGGCTTTTTGCCTTTGCCTTGAACATAGTAGGTGTTTCAAAATGCCATACTGTATTGAAAGGTATTCATTCTGACCCTGACTGTAGTTTCACGAACAGATTCTTCTTCAATTTCTTTCTCGCTTCCAAGGGAAACCCAAGGTTTAGGAACAGGTGGTTTGTAAACATAAACTTCTTCAACAGTTTCTTTGACCTCTTCGGTAACCATCTGTTCTTCTGGAGGCTAGGGTTAAAAAAATCCAGTTGTTGCATTTTCACCAGTTATACAATGAACTTTTCACAAATTACATAAATATCCTCTCTTATCTGCACATGACTTCCCACTAAAGTCTTTCTTTAATACCTCATTGAAGGCTGAACTCTTGAAGGATAGGCCAAAGTAGCACCAGATCTGGCTGGTCCTATCCAAGGTGAGAAGGCTATGAGTATAGGCTCAGGGATAAAATATGTCTCTGTTAGCTAAATTTGGAAAGGCTTATCACCAGCTTGGTCAGAGAGGAGGAATTTTTTTCCATAGCAATTCTCAGAGACCATTTATCTAGTAAATCTTACTAGATTAAAAGTTGTACTTACTTTAAGTAAGTTGTAATTTTTATTGGTGAAGGATTCACTCACATTGATAAAATCCCAGGTCTTTAAATTCATAAAAAAGTCTTCTCATTCAGCTATAGGACTCAGAATGCCCTCACTTGCATATTTGCCTCCTAGAAAAACTACCCCAGGTTTGAGATACACTGTGAGTCAGCATCCATTCAAATCTAAAAGCCACGAGCCCCCATTGGTGTGTATACTTTTGCCAGTTAGTCAGTCAGAGGTCATGATAGCTCATGTTGAGCTATTGATATTGAATGTATTGTTCAGGGAATTTCAGAGTTCATAAGTGGAAGTGGTGCATTTGTAGGTGATGGAAACATCAAGGTATGACCATTATTATTATTATTAGCCAAAGCTTATAGCCACCACAGGCAAATTAGATCTTCTGAACAAAAACCAGGCAGAGTGCCCCTCAGCCAAGATTAATTATATTTTTCAAACTGTCTACAATTGATGTTGAATCAAACTTGAAAGTCCATTGTTATATCCCATGTATGTCCATGACTTAGGGTTAGAAATTCCTTACATACCCTATATAATACCTTTGAGGCAATCTATCCCCCTAAAGACCATTTCAAGAAAAATTGTTTATTTTTTGTGAAATTTATAAATCACCAAAGAAAACTCACATACAGGAGGTATATGGAACTTGGGTTTGTGAAGTCCACTTTGCTCTCAATAGACTTATTTGTATTAGTATGGATTAGTATGAATTCAAACTAGTACAAAAGCTAAAGAAGAAGACAAGTTTATTGTCTACTACCCTCTTGGACCATTTTCCTGTTTTTATCAGCCAGCAGTAGCAAAAAATAAAATTAAAAAAAAAACTCTTTACTTCTGTGCATATTCCAATTGTCATAAGACCTCATTCTCTCCGTATATAGATAACCGATAGAAAGGATACTGGAGAGTGAAAGAAGAAAAGTAATTCAGCTGATCCTTTGCAGCCTCTATACTTTCATTAATGCAGACCCCTGCAGAGGGTCTAGAAGGTTCCCTATAGGTTCGCTGATGATAATGTTATTTTTGCTCTTCTCAGATTCTTTCTTTTTAGTTGAATACCTCTAGAATCAAGATGTCAGTTTTTCATCAGCCCTGATTTTATTTGGGATTATTGAAAATGGCTTTTTTCTCCTGATTCCTCTCCTCTATTACACATGCTGCCAGATAGTAACAGAGTTACACAAATCACAGAGTTTTGCTGTTTTAAGTTCTGACATAATTCTGAATAAATTTCAAAGATTTTTTAACAAGTCATTTTATTATGAAAATTTTACATTATTAATAAAGAAAATAATATAATTTAAATAAAATTAACCTTTCAGAGCAAAGGAATTTGATAGATACAGGCAATCTTCATATTTATACTACATTACGTTAATGTAAAAAGTGTTGCTGTAAGCTGAAATGATTTAGGAGAAATTTAATTTTCACAAAAGAATAATGTTATAATAGGGGTCAACATTCCTGATCAAGGGATTAACCTTGAAATTTTATGAGAAATAATATTAAACATATGTAATTAAATAAAAGCTTGAAAAGGTGTTCAGATTGCCTAATAATCAGAAATTATTGCGAACAATCAAGCAAAGAATAAAATAGGGAGATATATGCTCACCAAAGGTGTCTGTCACTATCGTGTGTACAGTCCAAATGGTAAAGGGATTCCCTGTAGTAAAATCCTCTCTGCTTATGGATAACATTATGTACTTAGTCTATTCCTATCCCTTTTGTTTCTGACTTCTAATATAATGAGGTTTCTATGATTGCAAGATGGTTCTTCTAATACCACTTACTGGGAATGACATAGAATCCAAAAGTTAGAGAGACCTCAGAGATCATGTATTCCAATCCAAACCTGAGTAAGAATCATAGGATGGTGAGCTTGACTTGGATTCCTAGGAAAATTCCATAACAAATCATTAAAGATATGATTGGCTAACACCGGAGAGGGAAGCAGTGATCACAAAGCACCCAACACGTCTTCATCAAGAGCGGGGAAGGTTAGACTCACATCGTTCCCTTTTTTTTGGATAGGATTATTAAATAAGTAAATATAGGGAATGCTCTCAAATCAGTTTTCTGATATTTTAGCAAAGCTTTTGGTAAAATTATCTCATAAAATTTTTGTTGAGAAAGGGAGACTTTGATTAGATAATATGAACAGATGGATTCAGAATTGGTTGAATGACCAAAAAGTAACTGTTACGGTTTCAGTGTCAACACAGAGAAGGTCTCTAGAGTAGGGCCCGAGGCATCTGTGCTTGATCCTGTGATGTTTTTCTTTTTACATTTTTATCCATTACTTGGATAAAGGCATACTCATCAAATTTGCATGTAACAAAAAGCTGGGAGAGATAGCTAACATACGCTTGATGACGGGCTAGAACACTGAGCTGAATCTACCAAGATGAAATCCAATAGAGATAAATGTAAAGACTTGCACTTGGGTATAAAAAAATCAACTTCACAAGTGTACAACAGGGGAGTATGAATAGAAAAAGTTGTTCAGAATAAGTTCTGGGTGTTTAGTGGACTTCAAGTTCAACATGGGTCAGCCAAAAATGTTAATGCACTCTTGATCTTTATCAAGACAGATATAGCTTCCAGGAGCAGAGAGGTGACAGTCTTACTGGATTCTGCCCTCATCTGGTGTTCAGTTGGAGGTACCACAATTTAAGAAGGGCATTGATAAGCTGAAAAGTATCTAGAGGAGGGCAAACAGAATGGCAAAGTTATCGAGTCTATAACATATAAGGATTGGTTGAAGGAACTGGGCCTGTTTATCCTGGAGGGGAAAAAAGACTCAGAGAGAAGGGAGGGGGGCAGGGCATGATTGTTTTCGAATATCTGAAGTTATGTCCTATGGAGGAGGGATTAGCCTTGTGTTGTTTGGTTCCAAAGAACAGAACTAGGAGCAACGGATAAAGGTTGCTAACAGGCATATTTAGGAGCTGTCCAAAAGTGTCATGAGAGGCCATAAGAATTGGTTGGTTTGTAATCTTTGGAGGACATCAAACAAAGGCTAGACAGCTGCTTGTCAGGTTCTGGTGGGGATTCTTTTTGTTTATGGGTCACACTACAGAGCTGCCAGCTCTCCAATTGGATTTTGCCATCCCCAACAAATCGGGGTGCAGTCTCTGTTTGCAAACCTACATCCCAACTAATATTACATTCCTTAGTCTCTGGAGGATTCCACTTTGGGATGACTAATTTTAGGTAATATTTTCTCATATTTAACCAAAACCTATATCTTTGTAACTTTCAATTATTGTTCCTAGTTATGCCTTCTGGGCTAATGAGAACAAACTTAGTCCCTTTTCTCCAAGACAACCCTTGAAATG
Source organism: Phalanger gymnotis (assembly GCA_028646595.1). Taxonomy (NCBI): domain Eukaryota; kingdom Metazoa; phylum Chordata; class Mammalia; order Diprotodontia; family Phalangeridae; genus Phalanger; species Phalanger gymnotis. The sequence goes on along the minus strand of CM053626.1, from coordinate 300,322,440 downwards.
TTTGAAGACTCTGTAAACCAAAAATGAATGAACATTTGCTTCAGCCAAAGTCTTCCATCATGCTTCTACTCTAAGCTGCTGAAATCAGAGATTCTACTTGAAGCTGTACCCCTGACAGCAATTCCAGCATCCCTAAATGCATTGGCTACCCAGAAATCTGAACACCCCAAAGCAGGTTTGATTTGTGTTATATACAAGAGGACACATACCTCTCATCTGAGCCTGCCTTCTATTCAGGGCTATAGTCACTGTCATGGACCCCTGGTTTAGGTGGAGTTAACAAAGTTAACAAAAGTTAACAAAGCCTCATGCTAAGACTGCTATTCCTTATTCTTCCTCCAACTGGGTTGGGCATCCCTTCATGGCACCTCATCCTCAATCTTTATTAAAATTTTAATGACCAGCTTTTGCCTAATAAGTAGCATTTTAAATTTAGATAGCATGGACTTCTGTAAGAAGTTGAAGACTTATTAATCATAAATGTCATTATAATATATATTATATAATATTATATATATAGTAAATTCTAAAAATTACCTCATCCCTACCAAGAGTAGAAGGTTCTTATAAAATAATCTATTCTTTAAAATATTGTTTTTTTATGAAATTGATAAATCACATTTAATAAAATAAGATTATAAAGTTATTTAGGCTTCATTTACATAAAGCTGTCAGATTAGAGGCTCATAGATTTATAGTTGGGAGGGGCTTCAGAGACTGTCTACTCCAGTATTCTCATTTTACAGATGAGGATATTGAAGCCCAAAGAGGTTGCAACTTTCCCAAGATCATACACATGGAGTAAATAAGAGTCAAGAGGTGATAACTTGAATCCATGTCCTCTGACTCAATGGCCAATATTATTTCCACTGGACCACACTGCCTCCCCCCATCTAGTGTTCTGAGTGGATTGTTCCATCAAATAATTAGCTTGGCTGATTTTAGTTAATGGAATCAGCCAATTGCCAGGTGGGCTAGCTAGCTAGTACATACCTATAATCTTTGCTAGCCAGGAGGCTGAGGCAAGTGAATCTCTTGAAGTCAGGAATTTTGAACTGGAGTGGCCTATGCAGAAAGGGTGCATGCATTAAGTTCAGCATCAATATGGGGAGCCCCCAGGAACATTGGAGGGGGGTAGGGAACCATCAAGTTGCCTACAAAAGGGGCAATTAGAAGCTCTTTTGCTGATTAGTAGCCTTCAAGTAGCCTCTGCACTTCCAGCCTTGGCAAGATGGGGAGACCTTATCTTCAAAAATAAAAAAGGGATAGCATAAGTCAAGTATTACAAGGATTTACACTCTGGACCAAGTTCTCTACACTCACCAGGAAAGTTTAACTATCAAGAAATGAATTTATTTGTCATCTCAGAACTAATTTGGATAATCCTGAAGCAAAGGGCAGCAGAGACCAATTGTTTTCCAGGTTGACTTTTTTCCTGATATTTGAAAGATGACCTCCAGAGGAGTGACATTCACACAAGCAGGGCATGAGCTGCCATGCGATTTTGCCAGTTAGGAACAGGCACACTCTATTGATACAACTCCTCCTGACTGCAAAACAGTCAACACAAGGTTTGGTGATCTGCTTACATTCAAAATGCTTTCCTTGGCTTCCTCAGTTCCAATAAGATAAAAGTTCTGTCCATATTTGAACTCTTTGTCATAAACAACCAAAAGTTCTTCTCCAGGATATTCCTGCATGAATAAGATCAAAAGAGAAAGGCTCATGTTTCTATGCCATGCTGTTGTATCAACAACTAATATGCAAACTGAGATTTGTCCAGTTATCGAAGGTTCTAAGAGAGGTCTGTGACAATAGTCAGTGCTTAGAACCACCAAATCCCAATTGCTTTGTAAACCTTAAAGTAAATATGATTTCCCTGAGGCATTCATTTTTTTCATTGTCTAGTTTCAGAACTCTGAACTTTCCTATTTCCATGTTTTAAACAAGAACTGAGAAGCCTCCAGAAGGAAACTCCTACAGAAATCTTGATTGCCAAATAAAGAGGGACTCTGTACAAACCATCACAATTTTTTTGACTGGGTGGAAGTCAGATACTCCAGCTCTGTTTCTGAAGTCTTGAATTATATCTTCTTTTTTGATAAGTTTATTGGGGCGTTCTTCTGTGACATCTTCTTCAGCTCGGCAGCCAAATATTTCCTGGGTCTTGGTGGTAAGTACCAGAGGAAAAATCTCTGGGTGACCTAGAAATGACATAATGAAATATGATATTAACAAAAACAATTATTGAAAAATTGAAAAATAGGAAATATGTTTCAATGGCTTCAAATTGTCTGCTTCCCTAAATAATAATGATTTTATTTTCCTTTCTCGCTATTTTAGAGATAACGAATAGACCTGTGATTTCGTCAAAGAGGGAATTCCCTGGATGAGGAAACTTCTTCTTTCAGTAGAGCTTGGCATCTTCTCTGCCACTTAGAGAGCTGCCCAGAGCATTGAGAGATTAAGTGACTTATTCAGAGTCACATAGCCGATATACGTGGTAGGCAGGGCTTGCCCCCCAGGTCTTTCTGGTTGTGTGGTTAATTCTCAACTATTCTGCCTCTCAATTTATAAAAAATGATAAATTATAAAAATTGTATATGTTCTGTCACAGTCTTGTGAGGATATATTTTAAAAATATACACATGTATATACACATAAATATACATATATGCATTATGTATTCTCACATTTTATTCATAATTTACTTGTTAGAGAAAAATAGAACCTGGGGGGAGGCTGGCTTGTTTCTGGCTTGCTCACTCTATCTAGACACACACTCACATACACACACGCATACATATAATTATTAAAACATTAGAACATTGATCTCCACCCTGTCCCTGCTTAGTTTTGTTCTTATGTCTATACCTCTCTCATTCTTTAGCATGGAGGAGACCAAAAGAATACCAGAGTTGAAAAATTGGGGGTTCTCAAATCCAGAGAGCATGTGGAAGTTTGTTGGGAGGACAGACTTTAAACTGAGGCTTTCTGGGTACAGTTTAGCAGTTGGGATTTTTAAGCAGGGAGCCACAAGGAATTTCTAACCCTTGATCAGAGTGAGGACTCTAACAGGTGATGAGGAATTTGGTTTTAAAAATAGATTTAAACTTGAATAGTTACCCAGAAGAGCCTGGCACTTGGGATGAGGAATCCTATTCTAGAGAAGAAATATCCATTTCAGATAAACCTTAGAAAAACAGGCTCCTTTCTGCTCCTGGCCCTCAACCCCTGCCCCATGGAAAAGTAAAAGCCATTGAGTCTTTTTCCTTAGTCCACGAGAAAAGACTATGACTATGTCATGTCTTTGCTTTTCTAAAAGAGCTATAGCAAAACAACTCACACAACAAAACCTCTGGACTTTATTTACGCTAAAGGGGTGGTAGCAAAGCCCATTGTCTTCCCTTATGGGGAAGATGTAGCATCTCAGCTGAGGTCAGAGCAGGAGTCAGAAGCTGGAAACTGGCCATTGGGTCAGTGGAGTTCTATCAGCAACAGCCCTACAAGACCTTTGGGACAGAGGCTTAATAGGAGCCATGTCACCACATCAGTTCTACAACATCAAATGAATGAGTTTTCCCTTCATACACAATAATTATAATAGTTAACATTATATTACACCTGCCATGTGCCAAGCACTGTGCTAAATGCTTCACAATTATAAAGTCATTTCAGCCTCATAACAAGCCTGGGAAGTAGATGCCGTCATAATCCTCATTTTATGGATGAGGAAACTGAGGCAAATAGAGGTACGGTGACTTGCCTAAGGTCTCACAGCTGGTACATGTCAGAGGGTGGATTTGAACTCATCCTGCTGACTAGAGCTCCAGAACTCCATCTGCTGCACCACCTCACTGCCCATGCACCCTGCTGTCAAGTGTTTCCTTTATGTGTGACTCTCCACATATATAGCTTTAGACACATGTTCCTTTGTATGTGTCTCTCCACATATGTCCCCTTTGTGGGAGAGTGTAGACCAGGTTTGGGGTGGGGAGGGCAGGAGGAACCTTTTATTAGTTTTCTTGTTACGCTGTTTCATTAAATGCTTTTGCTTTGAAATGACTGTCTCCTGGCCTACTAACAGTTTACACATCTGTGATGGTTCATAAAGCTATGGTTTTTCAGTGAATGAAGACCCACAGAGTAGCTTGAAGCTGAGGAAGCCTTGCCTGATAAACTCACCGTTCGAATCCAGTTGCTACACACATTTAGAAATCCTACAAAATTCTGATGAACACAACTACAGAAATAACTTTGGTCAACAAACTTCCAGGCATTGACATGTAATGAGACATTAGACAATTCATCAACAAGCACTTATTAAGCACCTACTGTATGCTAGGCACTGGGCTAGGTGCTGGGGACACCAAGGACTTTCATTCTATCCAGGAGACAACACGTACATATAAAGAATCAATCAATCAATCTGCAGGTATTTATTAAGCACTTACTGTATACTAAATGAAGAGGATACAAATAAAAAATAAAACAATCTCTGCCCTCAAGGAGATTACACTCTAATGGAGGAGACAACATGTACATAAATGACTCTGTATATGATAGGTAACATATACGGTAGATATGAGATAACTATTCAGAGGGGCCTGGAAAAGAGCCTCCTATAGATGCAGCACTGGTGCCAAGCCAACAAGAAAGCCAGGAATTTTAAGAGGCAGAGGAGAGGAGGAAAGTAAAAGGTACAGCCTTTGCAAAGGTGTGGAGGTAGAAATAAAGATCATGTGTGAAAAACAGCAAATGGGCCATTGGCTGGACTGTAGCATAATGAAAGAAGAATGATATATAACTAGATTGCAAAGAGAGAAAGGGACCAGGTTGTAAAAAGCTTTCAGTACCAAGTATAGCAGCTTATCTTTGATCCTAGAGGTAGCAGGGAGCCCTTGGAGTTCACTGAGTAGGAGAGTGACACAGACCTGCATAGTATGGATTGGAATGGAGTCTTGAGTCAGGAAGACCAATTAGGATATTGCAATCGTCTAGGCAAGACGTGCTAAGGGTCCAAGTTTAGATGCTGTGGTTGTATGAATAGAGGTAAGATGACACATACAAGATGTGCAGTGGAGATAGAAACAAGATTTGGAAACTGAGTCGATATGTGGGAAGAGTGAGAGTGATTTGTTGAGGATGATCCAGAGGTTGTGACAGAAGATGACAGTGCCCCCAACAGTAATGAGGAAGTTCAAAAGAGGTATAGGTTTGGGGGGCAAAGGTTGTGAGTTTTGTTTTGGACATGTTTAGTTTGAGATGTATATAGGACATCCAGTTTGGGATGTACAGCAGGCAGTTTATGATGAGGACTGGAACTCAGGAGAGAAATTGGGGACAGTTATATAGACTTGGGAGCCACTTGCACAGAGCTGATAACTAAAATGATTGAGACCTCATGGCATTATCAGGTAAGAAGAGTGTAGAGAAGATCCAGTCTAGAGGTTTAGGGGTACTCACATGTTTAGGAGGTGCAATTGGAAGATCCAGCAAAGGAGACAAAGAAGGAGTGGCCAGACAGGAGAATGAACAGAGAGCAGTGTTATGAAAGCTCAAATCAAAGAAAATCTCTAGGGGGGTATCTTCAATAGTGATACTGTCTTCAATAGTGTCGAAGGCACAAATCAAGAAGGATGAGTGCCAAGAAAATGAGATTTTGGAATCAAGAGATAATTAATAAATTTGGAGAGGGCAGACCAGGTTGAATAATAAGGTTGTAAGTTAGGCTGTGGAGAAAAGAAGGGAGAAGCACTGAATGTAGATGGGTTTTTCAAAGAGTTTAATGAAAAAGGAAAGAAGAGATATAGGATGATAGCTAGCAGGGATGGGATGGTCTTGGGTATTTTTTAAGGATGAAGGAGATGTGAGCCATTTTATGGATGGATGGAAAGATTAGAAATTCAAAGATGAGGTAATAGTAGGGGCAGTCTGTTGGAGGAGATGGGGATCAAAAGTACATATAGAAGGATTGGTGTTGGCAAGGAGAAGAGCCATATCTTCATTAAAGATTTCAGTAAAGGAAGAATAATGTGGGGAATAATGTAAGGGAATGCAAGGTGAGGAGGAAGGCAGAAGAGGGGGTTTTGCAGAGAACTGTTTTAATTGTTTAGGCAAAATGTGAAGTGAGGTCTTCAGGTGAGAGGGTGACTATGGGAGGTTTGAGGAGAGAAGAATGAATGAAGTAGAGATGAATATAATGAACAATTTGCTGTCATGAAGGTCCAATTAAGATTATATAAAACAAATTTATAGTGTATCCAATTGCCATAGTTTTGTTATTCCTTCTAATGGCTTTCATCAGTACATGAGTAGAAGTGAAGGAAATAGAAAGAGTAATTCAGGTTTGGGACATGAATGGCAATTGAACAAGGGAACAAGGGATTAGACAGTGTAAGATAGTATAGATGTGAAATGGTTCTTCAAGGAATGGAGACTGGGAAGGGAGAAAAGTAGAGCTAGAACAGAGAAGATGGAAAAAGTACCAGGGAAGGAAGGGGTTGGAGGTCAAAATGAAGACAGAGAACTAGATTCCAGTTGTAAGGCACGGGGAGGAAGGAACTAATTTAAAAAATCACACATGATCGAATAAAAGAACCTTGGAGTTCTTTAATTTTAAAGTTGAAGATTATTACAATGATCCAGGTGAGAAGTGATTCAGACCTGAACTAAGGTGGTAGCCACGTGAAGGGGGAGAAAAGAAAGGTTGGAAGAGATGGTATATAAAGACAGAAAAATAAAACTTGACAATGATTGGATCTGACGAGGAGGAGTATAACTTGAGAGGGACTCCTGAAGTGTGGATTTGGGTACTTGGAAAGTGCCTCAGACACTTACTAGCTCTGTGACCCTGTTTGTCTCAGTTTCCTCATCTATAACATGAGCTGGAGAAGGAAATGCCAGATCACTTCAGTATCTTTGCCAAGAAAAAAACAAATGGGTCATGAAGAGTCAGATACAACTGAAATGATTCATCACCATCATCAACAACATCTTTTGCTTTTTATAAGATGTTCTCCTCCCTCTGCTTACTTCCTTACTTCCTTCTGCATCAGTTCATACAGGTCTTCTCAGGACTCCCTGAAACCACCTCTTTCTTCATTTCTAATGGCACAATAATAATTCATTCCATTCACAGACTTGATAATCATTTAATATCAATTTAATAACTGCAATAAGGGACAGATCCTGAACTAAACAACCAGAAAAAGAGCCTAACAACTCAGAGAATACCTCTTCTTATGTCAACAAGCCCAGATGGGGCTGTCTTAAGAACATTTTTCCTCTGTTCATGGCCATTAAGAATGAGACCCTTAAGCCGAAACACTATCTCGAATAATGGGACTTTTCCTTATCTTAGTATTTTATGGACATATACTCTGTTGTGGTGTGTTAATGGTAAAGAAAATACAGATGTCCTGGATCATAATTTCAATGGACATTTTGTCAACTCCCTTATCTTACTGCATTTACAAGCTATTCAATTAAGAAGTCTTTTTCTTGTATCATGGTTAAACATACATGGAGATCATAAATTGAGTAACACCGACATGCTGAGTTGAGACTGTTCTAAAAATGTATTTAAGCCTTCTCATACTTTTATTTAGACAGTCATATTTTGTCTGGCTCCATACTTGTATGTATGTTACTAGCTTTAAGGGAATAAATAATATGAATTTACATATCATGTAGCCTGTTTGCCTCCTTTAACCAAACTTTCTGGTTGACAGGCTATAATTTGTTCAGCAATCTTTCACTTGATAGGTACCCCCTTTAGTTTCCAGGTCGTTGCTACTATGACAAGAGCTGCTATTGTATCTTTGTACACATGATAGGCTTAGAACTGATGTGGAAATCAGGCTGGTTTGCATTTAGGAACTTGTGTAATGCTTTCAATGATTCCAAACTTTAAAATTTTGTCTAAAAGACCATATTTTTTAACACTAACATTCTTGTGCTATCACTGTATTACTGTAAATCGTGGAAAACCACAATCTCATAAAAATATAATTATAAATAATCCAAAGGTCAATGGAAAGATACATAATATGCCTAATGTTACAAAAGATAACTTGCAAGTGAAAATTGGTATAAAAATTAAGGATGGGCAAAACACTTCCTTCCTGATGTTTTAATACAAATTAAATATAAAATTAACAACCAGGAGAGACTTGAAGGAGAAATTCAGATATGTTACAAAAAGGTGTTATTTGGCCTAAAGGGGGTAGGAGGAGCAGTTTTCTGAGTTGTATACATTGTATGTATATGAGCATTTCTCCCCATTTCCAACATCCTTCCTGTTGTCTTTTGCTAACTTCCGGCTTCTGGGTCCTTAACATATTTCTAGGTTCCCCAAACTTCGAGGCTTAGTATAAACATTCCTAAAGATGATGCAGGGCTGAGTTGCAGCATCTATGCCATTAAGTAGCTTTTTTTGTGGCGTTGTGCCATGGACCAGCTTAACTGGTTGAAAAACAAAGGAATTTGATTACAAAAAATGGTAGCCACCACTGCATTCTCCTACTTTGGAGGGCCTGTTGTGTATATTGGGTAGTCATCAGAATTTCCAGACACTCTGGACAAATAATAGACAGGTGGCAACTTAATTGTTAAAACTCCAAACAATTTTCAAGAAGTATCTTTTTTTTAATATTTATAAACATATCCTGTGTCCATAAAGTTTAGTGCCTGATGGATTGTCGTGAGGCTCAAATGGGATAATTTAAGCACTGTGTAAACTTTAAAGCAATATAAATTTCTGTCAGTTATTATTAATTATATCAAAGAATCTTTGCAAAAGTAGAGGGGCGGGGAGTGGCTGCCATAAGGAAACCGTGCTCTGCTAAATAATTTTCAGGAAAGGACCAGAGTAACACCTTGGTCATCTAGTCAACTTTCTCATTTTATAGGTAAGAGACTTGAGGCCTAGGGACACTGAGTGATTTGTCCAGAGTTACCCAGGTAGTGAGTGGCTGGGCCAGAACTTGAACCTAGGTTCTCTGACTAGAAATCTAGCACTTGAATTTCCATTGCAGCACACTGAGCCCACAATCCTCTAGACCTTAAAGTAGCTGATAGATCATTATGTAACACCCTGTATTAGAGGCCTGGGGGCAATAAAATGGCTCCTGGGGACCCCTGGTTTCCTTCTCTTTAGCTTTAGAAAGTTTATCTTAGATAAAAAGTTCTGAGTATCTTCAGTATTTGGCATTATTTATTATCAGTATTTATTTATTTAGTATTTAGTATTTATTTATTAGTAGTACATATTTAGT
>CM053626.1:300295453-300312662 GCA_028646595.1 Phalanger gymnotis | reverse complement strand
AGATCATTATGTAACACCCTGTATTAGAGGCCTGGGGGCAATAAAATGGCTCCTGGGGACCCCTGGTTTCCTTCTCTTTAGCTTTAGAAAGTTTATCTTAGATAAAAAGTTCTGAGTATCTTCAGTATTTGGCATTATTTATTATCAGTATTTATTTATTTAGTATTTAGTATTTATTTATTAGTAGTACATATTTAGTATAAAAAGTTCTGATCATTCTGTATCTTCAGTTAGTACTAGGAAGAGGTTGTGGGGGGAAAGAGAGAGAGAGACAGAGACATAGAGAGAGATAGAAAGAGAGAGGGGGGTGGGGAGAGCATCAGGAGGGCAAGTTGGGGAAAGAGCCACCTTTTTCTTAGGACTTCCATTAGCCTAGATCTTGTCTGGGGAACAAGGCCAAGAGCTTGAAGCTAAAGGGTAGGGAGGTATAATTAGAATGTAACAAGAATTCTGACCCTAGAGCCTTGAAGAAAGCAGGAAATGATATGCTCTCACTGCATGCTGACTGAAGTGATCACTGATCACCTTTGGTACAACATGAGCTAAACTTTTCCAGAAAAAAGGAAGACCAATTTGAAGTATAAGAACTGGGAGCTGTGCAGACCTTAGCAGTAAGTGGAATACAGAGGGAAGGGACCAACAAAGGAGAGCAGGATATATTTTGTCCTTGAGCCAGCAAGGGATATAGGCCCTAACAGAGTGGTATTTTGATTTTCTATCAAGCTCTGATCCACTCAGCTTTCCTCCTAGAAGGGGCAGCAGGAGCATTTAAGATTTATTTGTTTTCCGAATTTGTCAGAGACAATTTAATCCTCAATACTTCTCAAATAAAAGATCAGGCAATGTGCCTACCAATGGCAATGAATTCACGATTTCTGATGTTTTTTCAAATTTTAGGTTAATCCAGATTTGGACTTAACTAATGGTTTTGAAAAGCCTGTTCATGCTCCCTTGCCTCTGTGGCACATCTGTCACACTTCTTTAACCTGTTAAATAACATGCCTACTTTAAAGTTGTAATTAGCTGGGCCTTCCGTAAAACACATCCTGACTTCTGCAGAGAATCGAGCTTTGCTAAGAACTCAGACATCATTTTGTCTGCCATATGACTAACTACCTTATGTTACCCTAGCCAAGATCAGTTAGTGTTCATCTATAAGGACAATTCTTACTCAAACTTTTTTCTTTCACTAGCATCTTCCTAGCAACTTGTATACTTTTTCTTAGTCATCATCTTCTCTTATTTCTAAGAAAAAATGTTTGATGAGTAGGAGTTTTCTGGTATGTCCCTTGAAGGCTACACTCTGCTTGGGCAGCCATGCCTACGATCCCAGGGGATGACTTCTTGAGATTATTCTCACCCCGGTATCTTTGGCGCACTTTATTACCTTTGAAATTGTCTGATCAAGTGTTCATGGTAACAGTGAGCTTACCCTTATGGTGGTATCAGGTCATGAACCTAAGCAACGTCAATGGCTAAAATGGGCAGTTTGACTCAGCTGAAGAGCTTGTTTTTTGTGAGAACTTCCATTCAGTTGGCATCTCAATTGTTCTACCAGTTATTTCCATTCCCTAAATTCCCATAGTTAGATGGAAGAATGGCAGCCTGGACAATGTGTGCATGCATCACATCAGAGCAGTAAATTATAGGAGAGTTTTGGCAGATACAAACACGTGTGGGCACACATACACGTACACATGCATGCACACACATTCATGGATACAGACATTTCCAAACTCCGAGGATCTCTAATTTCACAGAATTTGAGAGCCTGAAAGAGGACATTTAGTTCATATCTGAACAAGAATCCACTCTACAGCATGCCCAACAAAGCATGGTCCTCTCTGTGTCTAAAGGACCTCTAGTAACCACAATAATAACCAACATTTATGTAGTGCCTAATATGTACCAGACACTATGCTAAGTGCTTTATAATTAGCTCATTGGGATCTTTACAACAATCCTGGGAGATGGAGACTATTATTATCCTCATTATACAGTGGAGGAAACTGAGGCAAAGAGAGGTTAAGCAGCTTGCCTAGAGTCACACAGCTAGTATTTGAAGCCAGACTAGGAGTCTTCCTGACTCCAGGCCCAGCACTCTATCCACTGCACTATTTAGCTGTAGTAGGCAATCCACTACTTCCAGAAGCATCCCATTATGCTTCTGGACCAAGATTCTAAAAGGAGTTGAGTGTATGGAGCTATGACCCTTTGCCCATGACTTCTGAAAGCACATCTTTCTTAGAGAGTATGGACATAACCATTGGTACCTTATTAAAAAGACAAAGACAACTACGGATTTGGTCTCGGAGACTGGGGCTATCCCAAAGTGCATTGACTGGTTTGGACTCACCTCTCAATGTCTCCTGGAGAATGGGTCTCAGTGACAGAAACTGTCTTTAATTTGATTTGGTTGATTAGAACTCTTGGGAGGACAGACTCTTGTCAGAGAAGCCTGTGCTTTGGTTTTCAGAGGAAGAAATCAGAGTTATCAATAGGCCTATGAAAAGTTTCTCTAAATAACTAATAGAGAAGTACAAATGAAAACAACTCTGAGGCACCACCTGAAACTCATCACATTAGCTTAGATGATAGAAAAGGAAAATGACAAATACTAGAGGGGAAATTAAGTACACTAATGCACCGTTGGTGGAGCTGTGAACTAGTCCCACTATTCTGGAGAATGCTTTGGAACTGTAGCCAAAGGGCCAGAAATACCAATACTCCAATGAGATTAATGGCTACCTTAGGTCAGAAGCCCACAGCTTTCTGAGCACGTCACAAGCAAAAGATCTGAGTGTACTTTCCTAGCCCAGGGGATAGTGGTGGCCAAGGCAGGGCAGTGATAGAGTCCAAGAGTCTCCATAGAAATACACAGCAAAGATGGACATGTGTGTACCCATGTGGCCCAAGAAGGGAGTTCATGGGCAACATTCGTCAAACCCATTTTCCTGGCTCAAAAGGGGAGGATTTTAGCTGATTTTAGACTCTAACCTCCTAGTTAAAGGATGATTTCTTGGGTATTGTGTTTTCAGGTTGTGTTGCTAACCCTAAGTTCTAGAGTTTGGTGACCTGATGTTCTAGAGAAGGGTCATTCCAGAGCAATGTGCCACCTGGAGAGTGAAGAGGATGCTGGCCCAAGTGGCTTTGCGACCAGAGAAGCAATAAAACACAACAGCCATGCAATGGAGAAGGCAGAAGACTTGTCCTTTGCTCTCCGCCTTATTTTGAGTGATGTAGATAGCATAGGTCAGATGGGATGGGAGTGCCAATGTGGTGGTTCCAAAGTGTATGCCTTCCAGGAGGAGTCCAAAGCACAGGGCAGCACTATGAGTCTGAGAAGAACTGTGTAGGAGAAAGGGATTGCGCTGGAATGTTAAAGTGTTGCTCTAACAGTAAGACAAAATGTAGTTCCTTTTTGAGGAGAGTTGATAAGCTATTTCAACGTTTGATGTGTTTTCTATACTAGTTTATGAGTTCCTTTGCATCTTATGCATTTTTGGTGGGGTGAAATAAAGGCTATCCCATATTCAATTTGTAGGTGTAATATGGAGTGCTTATATGGGAACTGGGAGCTGACCACTAGTGGAAGAGTGTTCTATTTTTGCCCAAGAGAAAAAAAATTTCTAGTCATGCCACTGCTCTCTCCTGTTGTATATATTTGAGAAAGTCCAGGCATGAGCTATACCCTGAGGATATTAGGTGAATTTCATAGAGCAGCTCCAAGTGTAGACAATAAGCCAAAGAGGGAAAATGACTCTCTTGAAGCTAATTCCATGATTGGACCCAGTATATATGACTCTGGAATTGGGGGGAACCCTGGACCATGAGTTATATATCAATAAAAGACTGAAGTAAGAGTTTAACACAATAGTAGACAAGATGCCACGAGGCTGTATATGACTAATTTTCTTTGGTGTGGGCGTTTTTCAATGTTCCATTTATTAAGCTTCATGATGGCATGATGGCTATAGATGATAATAAGTATAGCCTTATTATAAAAGACACTTCAATAAATTTTAAGCGCATAAGACTCTTTAACGGAGATTGGCATCTGTGACTGCATGTTCACAGCTTGCTTCATGATAGAGATGTGCTGGCAGAGAACTCATCAACCGATTTAGATTTTATCTTGTTTTTCAGCTATGGGACAGTCTTTATTTCACCATATAGAAGGGAAGGGGAAGGAGCAAGCATTTCTATAGTGCCTGCTACCTGCTGCACTTTACAAATATTATCTCATTTAATCAAAAATGTACATGATGCAAGAGCCTCACACAACATAATACATGTACAGAAAAGTCCTCCATCACTTCCCCCGGGGAAGGGAACAGAACCTGGAAATGCTATCAGAGCTACCCTCTGAAATTCCCAGTAAGAATGCCTCTTCCCTCTCTGCTATGGTTAGATTTCCGTCTCTTCTTTCCTTTCATTCCTTCTACATAAAAGACCCCACTGTAGCCTGGATCTTCTTCCCAATCATGGGCCTGGCTTCTCTCTTTGCCCCTTTGTCAGGTGGCAGTTTGAGGAAACTGGAAAAGGGTGATGGGACTGTGAAGGGGCCCCTGGCTTCAATCTTTTCCATTCTTTTTTACATCCCCATACTAGTTTCACAGGCATAACTTTTAACTAGTGCTGGTTGGTTAAGGTTCATTCAAGGTGCCATAATGACAATGTATGCATTTTCACCTTGGCAACTGAAGACCACAGTCTCCATATCACATGCAGGCCCACAGCTGGGGGAGGGCCTGGAAACACAGGTAGGCAAAAGGAGAGAACAGACGGCCCTCCCTCTCAGTATGGCTGCTCCCAGTAAACAAGGTGGGCAGGAGAGCTGGGAGAGTTGTACTACTGTTCCTGGTCAATTAAATCCCACTTTCTTTCCAAATCAGTGAGTGATTCATCTGAACCCCCATGAATTACATAGTTCCCCTGAGAAAATGCATTCTGAGTCCCAAACAACAAATCTGCAGATAAACTTTTGGAACATAGTTAATTCTTAAACTGAGAACTGTCTGTCTAGCTTTCTGTCCCTCGAACCAGCTCATCCCCAACTCCTTCCAGCATGACCCGGCATATTGTGGGTACTTCATAATGGCATAAGGATTTGATTTGATACGCAGTCATGCTGTTGTATCTCTCACACCTAGAAAAATGCCTGGCCCAAATCAGGTGCTTAATATATACTTATTAATGTATGGACTGATGTCGTCTTTGGAAAAAAACCAACTGATTTAACATACTGCAGGGTAGTGTTTGAATAAAAGCAGTTTTGGCTTTAGTTGCCGCTAGGTGGAGCCCAAGTGCTTTCTTGAGTGGTGCCTCCCAAATGTACCCAATGTTTTTCAGAGAAAAATAGAGACTGCCATGTTCCAAATGCAGGAGACAATTACCGAGAGCTCATTTTTCATTTCACCCCAGTTCGTTTAATTCTATAATCCCAATACTCTCCACAAAAAAATAATTCTCTGTCTGAGCACAGATTTCTGAGGCACCTATTATGATTCTTGTTAAGTGTACTTTTTTTCCCTAACAATACTAAGATGAAGGGAACATTTCCAAGCTGAAATCAGATGGTAAGAACTCTCCAGTTAACAGACAGCCCAAATGCACAGCCTCTCCACCTATCAAACATTCAGCACCAAACTGAAGTAAGCCTCCAAAAGGCTTTGGCCTCTGACCATCTACCCTCCAGCCCACCACCCACCCACCTACCCACCCGCCAGCTCCGGCCTAATCCACTGGAGACTTCTGGCCACTCAGGTTCACCCAAACAGGAGCCCGAGTGGCTGTCCAGCAAGGCACCTCATCCCTGGAACTGGAGAAAGCAAAAATGGCTATTATTGCCTCATACTGTTACTGACAAATATTATTAAATGCCGCTTCAAGAAGTGAGCTACCAAATAGGATGGCAGGCCAGGGAAGGCTCCTCATATCAGCTAGACATTGATCACCAAGGTGTGAGGCCACCCACAAAAGGGAAGAAGAGTGATGTTTCTTCTTGTTAATGTATTTCCAGGAGATCCAGTAAAAACATTTCACAGGCTGAAAGAATGGGTAATCATCTCCCAGATGGCCAGGTAGGATTGGGCCCTCAGAAACAAGGGGAATGATAAAGAGAAACTCTGAACTATAACCTGGCCCTCAAATTCCTGGTGTGGATGTGGCCCTGGAAAGAGGGTTATGTAAAT
Organism: Phalanger gymnotis; assembly: GCA_028646595.1. Taxonomy (NCBI): domain Eukaryota; kingdom Metazoa; phylum Chordata; class Mammalia; order Diprotodontia; family Phalangeridae; genus Phalanger; species Phalanger gymnotis. The sequence goes on along the minus strand of CM053626.1, from coordinate 300,306,468 downwards.
GTAACCCATCTGTTTCCATTAGTAAGGATTTCTCACTCCAACATTAAAATAACATTACAACAACACTACAATTAGGTATACACATACACACATATGTGTATATATGTATATATTTACATGCATCTTACATACAATTATACCTCTTTCAATAAGTGGTAAAATGCAGGAGATCATTAAGGTCTTTTCCAATCTCTAAATCATGTAACCCTATGGTTTTTCTTCAAGCATTCTTGACCTGAGGTCTGTGAACTTGTTATAGACAGATAGATAAAGATACATACATACATAGGTACCTAGGTAGAGACATACATACTTGGAGATAGATGACAGATTGATAGATAAATACACAGATAAGACAGATGACTTGCATTTCAATGTATTTGGTTTCCCTGTTAAGCCTATATATTTGATTTTGTGCCTTTAAAGACACGATTCTGAGAAGGAGTTCTTGGCACAAAAAGAGGTTAAGAACCCCTTCTCTAGAATATGTCCTTCCTTCTATTTTAAAATCATGTTGCAGCTATTGATTTAAACACAACTTTTGTTTTCCTCGGGCAGAGGAATATGGATATTCTTTGGTGTGTTCCACAACAAGGTGTTGACTGTTTCTGCCAGTTTTATCATGTCTCTTCATCAAGGCTCACATACAACTAGCACTGCTCTGGCTAAATAGATTTGAATGATATTTGAGCTTAGAGAAATAAATCAGAGACTGAAAACCAAAGGACAGAAAAGGGGAAAAAACACCCAGCATGTTCAAAGACAATTACATTAGAAGCACAAGAAAAGAAAGGAATGTGGTAGCTCATAGACCTAGAGCCAGCTCTAGTTATAGGCAAGGTAGGTGGCCACCCACGAAACGAGATTTGAGAGATGCTAAAAGACCCATGTGCCTCCCAATATCTCTCTTATTAGCCTGAAATTCTCACCACTAGCATCATTAATAGGTTGGCCGATATTGAAATATTTTTCCTCTTTTTTGGTATTTATTAAGTTCAGAATGGAAAATAAAATAAAAAGAAACAGATGGGCCAAGAAAGGAGAAGTGATTGTCTACTAATAGCCACATTGAACATAAACACATTATTTGGAGTATCTTCTAGACTAGAAATTGTTCCAGTGGGGTCTGTGGATAGATTTCATGGGGTCTGTGAACCTGAAGGGAAAAGTATCACATGTTTATTTTCAGCAACTTCATACCTGAAATTTAATATTTCCTTCAGTTATGAATGTAGGCAACAAACATGATTCTGGGGAAGCATAGCAAAGCTCTCCAGACTGCCTGACGGCGGGGGGCCAGGGCATTCTAAGATGAGGGAGCACTTCTCTAGACCTGTTCTGTTAACAAATGAAACACAGGTTTGTGATAAACTAAGAGAGTTAATTGACACTCTTGGCTTGGAGGGATTTAAAGACTTAAAGATCCGTTGTTTCAATCACAGCAATAACAATTCCTGCGTGATGTAACCTGATATTCCTCAGGACAAGGAGGCCAAGCATAACATGATACACTGCTTAAGAGAAAAAGAAAAGGAGGGAATCAGTGTGTGATGGGGGATGAAGTTTAGGCAGTTAGATGCCATAGTGGACAGAGTGTTGCTTTTAGAACCAAAGACCTGGGTGTGAATCTGATCTTAGAGACTTTCTAGCTGCATACACCTTTATTGTTGTTCAGCTGGTTTTTTTTCAGTCATACCTGACTCTTCATGCCTCCATTTGGGGTTTTCTTGGCAGAGATCCTGGAATGGTTTGCCATTTGCTTCTCTAGCCCATTTTACAGATGAGGAAACTGAGGCAAGCAGGGTTAGGTGACTTGCCTACGGTCGGTCACACAGATAGCAGGTGTCTGAGGCCAGATTTGAACTCATGAAGGTGATTCTTCCTGACTCCACCCACTGTGCCACTTAGCTGCCCTGTGCAATCCTAGGCAAATCAAGTAACCTGGGCCTCAGTTTTTCCACCTGTAAAATGAGAATAATACTAATACCTGCTTCCCATGGCAGCTGTAAACATCAGCTGAGATAAGATATACAAAGTGCTTTGCAAACTTTAAAGTGCTCAGCAAATGCTCTCTATCACTATTGAGTACATCCTTGAATTATGGCTAGAAAGTAGTGACTTTTTTTCCTGCCCTATGAATGGGTAACTGAATACAGTCCCATGAGTACAAAATGGAGCTCAGAAATGCCAGAGAAGGGGCTTAGGGGGCCTGAGGAGGAGGGGCTCTAGCAGCCTGTCCACTCAGGAGGCCACAGGAGAGAGAATGCCATGTATGTGGAGCAGAGAACAAAACTTTTAAATTTAATCCACATTATTAACGTTTGCTCCATCATTTTCTTACATCTACAGACAATAAACAAAACAACAAATCAAGCTTTGGCCAATTTTAGATGTGTAAATATTTAAAATGAAAATTTAACCATCAGCTCTCCAGTTAGAACTGGCACCAACCTAACCCTGAAAGTTAGTGTCTGAAGAGCCAAAAGTATAGGCACCCCTAACTAAGTTCGAAGAATCTAGCAGGTGTGTTGGGAAGGGGTAAGAGCAGGGACCCCATCTCGTGCACCATTAATTGTGGCTTTGGAGAAGTACCAGGTAAGGAAGACATTGGCTTACTCACCTAACCTAAGAGAAGATTTTGTAGTCTGTGCCATTTTGACCCTTTGACTTAGGCAGTGAAATGCCAAGATCCAGCCTTCTAGTTAGAGGTCAGGGTTTTTCTGAGCAGTGCTGGTTTTCAGGGTTGTCTCCCAGGTAAGCTCTGTTTTGAGAATCTGGGGACCTGGCCTTATTTTTTGAGCAGCACACCTCTTGAAGAAAGGAAAGAATAGTCCCTGGGACTGCCTGGTGCTTGAGGAAGCAGCAGAAAGGGATTAAGGCAATAGGATGGAAAACCAAGGACGTTAAACTTCATTATTACAATGAGCTATTTAGAAGACCTGATGGAAAGGAGGTTACCTGCCTACCATCTGCAGGTGTATTTCCTTTCCAGGTGGGGTCTCTGTGGAATGAAAGAGAAAGTCACTGGAATGCCAAGGGATTGCCCGGTCAGCAGTCTCAAGGGCAGTTTCTGAGGGAAGTCCAGACCTTTGTGTCTGTTCAAGAAGTGGTTAGATAGGATCTTTGAAGAAAGAGGGATTCACCGGAAAGGCAAGAGAGTTGTCCTTCTCTTGTAACCCCAAGTTCAGTCCCCAGGTTCCTGCTAAGAGATGGGTTGACTAGATGACTTTGAGATTTGTGGTTCAATGATCAGTTTTGGATGAAGGTCTTCCTAAACTGGGTGACTGTTCCCTTAAAGGACTCGATCTAAAAACCATGGCAGTGGAGCTGAACCTGAAAGATCTGAGAACCTTGTGGAAAACTGGCCTGAAAAGGGAGAATATTGATACTGATTATTTATGGGCTTCCGAGAGTCCTTCATGTATTTTCTAGGTTTTTTACTGGCTCCTGTGAGCCTTGGGTGAAGGGTGAAATAAAGTTTATCTTACACATGACAAATGCATTTGTTTCCTTGAGTGTTTATACTTTTCTTCTTATCCAAACTTATGGAAATTTATACGATAACTATATTCATCTCTGCGTGGGGGCCATATGAGCAAAGGAGGTGATGATATTTTGATCAGCCCTGGCTTGCGTGAATTCTGGGGGTGGAAGCACAGAATATTTTTTTAACAAATAGACCTATTTCACTGACTAAAACAGGATGCATCATTAAGTAGCTAGCTCCCCATCAGTGAAAGTATTCAGTCAAAGGATGGAAGATCATTAGAAGTGATCAGAAAATATACGGTGAGGAAAAAGACCCCAACTTTTAGGCAATTAGAGCTATCTAAAATTATAATGGTGCTGCTGGCCAAAGTCCCGGGCTCCCCTGCCCCAACTGGAAGCTAGATTACCACTCGTTGGGGATGTTATGGTCGAGATTCCTGCTAAGAGACTGGTTGACTAGATGATTTTGACGTTCTTTTTAACACTTGTGGTTCAATGATCTTTTCGGATGAAGGTCTTCCTAAACTGGGTGGTAGCTGATCTACATGAATGAAATTGTTCTTTTTCAACTCAGCGTCTGTTAGCTCTGATTCTCTGGCACATCAAAAGAGCGTTGTCTTTCAAGGCAGCCACCTTGAGAGGGACTGGACCAAAGTGCTGCCTCAAAGCTTATTTATGAGCTACAGGTGTTGATTTTTTTTATCAGTCCCATTACTTTGCAGATACAAATCATTTTTTTACCAAAAATAGGTGCCCAACTAGATCACCCACCTTATTCACCCAACTTGGCTCCAAATGATTTCTGGTTCTTACAAAAATCAAGTCCTCCCTCAAAGACGGACATTTGTCACCACTGAGGAAATGCAGGAGGATATGTCTCAGCCTCTTGAAAATGGTTCCAAAAGAGAACTTAGATTTTGAGTTGCAGCAGCATCCAAGTTAAGAGTAAGTTCACCATCTCCAAAAAGACATACCTTGAAGGCAACCAACTTTTGGCAAGGCATTCGAATGTCTTGGTTCTGGTACATTTGTTTTCCTTTGTAGTCACGTGACATAATTCACAACTTTGCCTAGAGCCATGCTTTGAGCAACTTATGAACTCAGGAAGATGAGGGCTTAAAAAGATATGAGAATGGGGAAAGGAGATGAGAGTTGGTAGGGAATTTGATCAGATTACATCTATCAATTTGCTACAACTGATGAGAATGAGTTGCTAGGCCATGGACCAGGGTTTGAAAGACACTGTGTTAGAACTGGTAAATTTAGGCTATTTCTGTTTTGGAATTCAGTTTTCTAGCCTTTTTTATTCTATCCTTTAAAGTTCTACCCTGTAGTCTATGTGTGATACTATTCTATCCACAAATATATGTATGAATCACTTTAATTCTCAATGATCTTTCTTCTTTATTCCATGACACAGTACTGAAAAAACATGAATAAATTTTAAGTAGTAATGCAACTTACCAATACTTTCCATAGAAACTGGGACTGCTTCTTCATCTAAAATACAATGAAATTAGGTCAAATCCACCTCTTTGCATAAAAAGTACATCTGATATTATGAAATTTTAAGTAAAGCTTTAGGATAAAATAACACATAAGCTCATATAAGTTATAAGATAAAGTGAAGCATTAAAACAGGTTCTAATAAACCCTTTGGTCATATAATTTTTTAAAAAAAAGCATTCATGAGTTAATTAATATTAAATAGGACAAAAACTAGAAGTTAGCTTATTTTTCCATGGAGAGTGTTTCGAATTTCACTGAAACCCTCAAAAATACCTCTCCATAAATTTAAATATCTCATGTGCTTAATATTGTGAAACAACTGTAATATCTTTTATTATATAGATAAGGCCACATCCATTTTGGTTTCCAATACATGTATAAGAAATTGAATCCATAAGAATGTTTCTTTCATGAAGACTCATACTTACAAGCTATCTTCTGCTTTGATGACTTGGGTTTGGCTTTTGCCTTTTCTTTCTTGGCTTTTGGAGGCATTGTTCAGATTTAGCCTAGAAAGATAATGATTGGCATTTATAAGTTTTCACTGAAAATCTTCTTATTGAGAATAATAATTTAGGAAATACAGGTGGATGTTTTCTAAATGGTGCCTCTGATGCAACATACCTTATTATGCCTTAACTGACTAATAATTCATAAATGTTTGTAGATTTGAATTATTTAATTGAATTGAATAATCTTGTATCTGTGATTAATGGTGGGCAGTTAGGTGGCACAATGAATAGAGGGCCAGGCCTGGAGTCTGGAAGATTTGTCTTCCTGAGTTCAGACATTTACTAGCTGTGTGACCTTTGGCAAGTCACTTAATCCTGTTTGCCTCAGTTTTCTCATCTGTAAAATGAGCTGGAGAATGAAATGGCAAACCCCAAACAAAAGCAACTGAATGTTTCTATGGATCTACTTATGGGCAACAAATGAAGGAGGATATTAAAGTGACAGGTATCAATGACTTGGGGTTCCTGCATGTACATGACCATGTAAGTGAGGTTTGATAGTTTCATTCCAACAAGTATGTTAGTCTAGTGCTGTCTTGGTACATTTCCACTTAATCATATGGTCCGAAATGGCTGGCTTGGTTCTGAATATGTCTTTTTTCCAGGCACTACTGGGAGATTAGCCACACAACAGAGTAAGAGTCACTTAATACAAGAAGATGTCATATAATAGAAATGTCCCCAATTTCATTGCTTTACTGCTTGTCTTCCTCTTTGTTGGCACAAATTGGCATCCTGCTCTCCTGACTGACCTTAGCCAGACCACAATGTTTCCCTTCCCTCCCATCTCTCCAGCTACCTTTTCCACAGCCTCACCAAAGGCCTTTCCTTCCTGACCTCCCCTCATAACTCCCAACTTCTCTCCAGTTCTGAAACCATCACAATGGTCAAATCATCCCAACATATCACCCTTTCCAGTCCTCTCAGGCTGCCTCTTGTCTAAGTAGATTGTTTCTCCCATTAGGGTGTGAGCTTTGTATGGTGGTGGGAGGCGGGTACTTGGCACAGTATCTGACAAGAAGTTATTGCTTAGTGAGTGCTTTCTCATTCAGTCATTTACTAATAACTTAAAAATCCCAGTCTCCAGGACCATTGAACATGTTGTCGTTTTGTGTTGTTTCAACTGTGTCTGACTTTTCATGACACCATTTGGGGTTTTCTTGGCAAAGATACTGGAGTGGTTTGCCATTTTCTTCTCTAGCTCATTTGACAGATGAGGAAACTGAGGCAAACAGAATTAAATGACCTGCTCAGGGTCACAGCTAGTGAGTGTCTGAGGTCAGATTGGAACTCAAGAAGAGGAGTCTTCTGGACTCCAGGCCTGGTGCTGTATCCATTATGCTACCTAACTGCCCACCATTAATCACAGATACAAATAATTCAATTTAATTAAACAATTCAAATCTATAAACACTTGTAAATACCTAATATGGGCAAAGATCGTATGAAAAGCTGTGCGCAAAAGTATGCTGAAAAGCACAATCCTTGCCCTCAAAGTGCTTATAGTTAAAAGGCTGGGGGAATAAGATGTGCACAAAGAAGAGGCAGAGGAGTCCAGACAAAGCATGATGAGAAATTTGAGTGAGAGGAATCAAAGAAAAACTTCACGGATATGAAGTGATACAGGAAGTGGCTCTGGCACATAGCAGGTGTTCTATAAATGCCACTTCCTCTTCTTCTCCTGTCCCTACTGAGCTAAAATATGAAGTCTCTGAAATGGAGTAGAGTGAGATAGGAAAGGAAGAATAGTGCCAGATCACGGAGGTGTAAGTTTCGGAACAAAATTGTGTTTTACCCCAGAAGCCAATGGGAAAGGAACCATTGAAGGTTTTTTGACCTGGGTTTAAGGGATCCCTCTAACGCTTACTAGCTGTGGGGTCATAGGCAAACCATTTAACATGGCAGATCCTTATTTTCTTCATCTGTAAAGCCGTGATCATAGTTGTGCCACCTGACTCTCATGACTTTGTTGTAAAGAATAAACTTTGCAAACTTTAAAATGTGAGTTAGGACTCATGGCGAGAATGATGCCCTCCAAAGGTGTCATTCTCTTTTGGCACAGCTCTAATTATTACCAAGTTTTTTCCCTGCATCAAACTGAACTCTGCCTCTCTGCAACGCAATACGTTGACCCTTTGGAGCCAAGAAAACCAAGGCTAATCCATCTTCCACAAAGCAAGCCTTTGTGTATTTTAAGGTAACTTCCATGTCTGTCCTCTCCAAGCTAAACAACTCCATTTAACCAATCTTTATTTGAGGTAGTGGCTTGTCTTCTTCCATCCCAGTCACCTTTTTTTCCTAGAAGAATTTGATAGAATGTTGATCCTATGGTCAGGAGGATCTGAGTTCAAATGCAGCCTCAGATATTTATTAGCTATGTGACCATGGGCAAGTCACAAATTCTGTTTGTCTCAGTTTCCTCTTATTTAAAATGGGGATGAAAAATAATAGCCCGTACTCAGCAGGGTTGTAGTGAGAATCAAATGAGATAATATTTGTAAAGTACTTTGCAAATCTTAAAAGCACTATATAGATGCTAGCTATTATTTCTAGAAGATGGTGTCCAGAATTGAACACAATACCCCAAATATAGGGATTCGATCAGGGAAGAATATAACCGTAGTTGGCCTATAGGGTTCATCCCAAGGAACATGTAGCTGGAGCCCCCCTGGAAACTTCTGGGAACTCTGAGGACACAGTGACTTAATTCTTGGGCCTTTAGGGATGGTGAATTTCCAGCTGCATCTGATGAGGTTAGGAACCAGTGTCGAAAGGATTTGTCTTTTTTTAGGATGATGCAGAAAACCCTGGTCATCCACTCAACCTGTCCAGTAGCAGCAGGGTGGAATGCTGTACCAGCTGAAAGGAGAAATGGTTTCTAGCCTGTTCTCTATTTGTTCGGCCTTCCAGGTGGCATCTTGCAACTCTGAGACTTCCAGTGAGCTAATCCCCCACCATCCTACCATTGTGGGGGCCATTCTCACATGGCAGCTAGAATAGGAATCCACAAGGTATCCATGTGCCTGGACCCTGGATTGCCTTTTCCACTTTGTGTCTCCTTTCCTGAATAGGTGACAGAGCACCAGCCTCAAGGTAGATGTGCCCAGGATAGCAGGGGAGGGACCTTGAGAGTCTGAGAGATCTAGAAGTCCTGGGTCCTGAATGGTGGCATGGAGAGTGTCTTCACTGGAGAAAGCCACTGACAAACAGAAGTCCAAAGCCCTGACTGGGTGTGGAGGAAGATGGGGAATTTGAGGAATATAGTGCAGACCCCAGGTGAAATATAAAATGCCTATCAGTAGTCTTGCAAAGTGCTTTATGCTCTGATAAGATTTAAGTATCAGCCTCCCAACAGATTGTAACAGCAGTCATTGTGAAATTACAGAATCCTCCTTAAAGTCATTCTTTCAATGAGCGAAGTGAGTTGGTTGTATTTAGCATTTCTTTTGTGTATGGTCCCTTTCACTGTAAGTGAAATAATCTAAAATCATTAGCTCCTTCAATACATGTGATTCAGTGAGTTAATCACAATATTCTCCATTTAATTAAAAGTTGAGTATTCCACATTGAGCTGCTTTTGATCACATTTTCAGTTGTCAGCTAGCCTCTATTCACACTCCTATAGTCTTTCCCACCACACTTTCCATTATCTGAACCTTGCTATCTTTTTAAAAAATTTTAAATAATATTTTATTTTTCCTCAACTACATATAAAAGCAATTTTAACATTTATTTCTTTAAAGTTTTAAGTTCCAAATTCTATCCCTCCCTCCTTCCTCTCCCCATCCTTGAGTTAGCAAGCACCCTAATATAGGTTAAATTTACATGATCATGTAAAGTATATTTTCATATTAATCGTTTTATGGAAGAAAATTTGAAATAAAAAGGGAGGAAGGAGGGAAGAAGAAAAAGAAAGAAAGAATCAAAGAAAGAATACTTCAGTCTGCTCCAACAGTTCTTTTTCTGGAGATGGATAGCATTTTTCATGGTGAGTCTTTTGGGATTATTTTGGATCACTGTACTGTTGAGAATAGCTAAGTTATTCACAGTCGTTCATCATACGGTGTTGCTGTTACTGTGTACAATGCTCTCCTGGTTCTGCTTATTTCACTCTGCATCAGTTCATGTAAGTCTTCCCAGGTTTTCTGAAATCATCCTCTTGCTATCTTCTCTTAGAAGGGTCCTTTCCAATGTAGGAATTTCCATTCCCACTTGAGGGCAAGGGTTGTCTTAATTTTGTATTCACGCCTCCATTTCCTACCATATAGTGGGTACTTAATAAATGCATTGATTGAGTAGGATTTAAGCACTTTGAGGGCCAGGACTACTTAATTTTTTGTCTTCGTATCCCCAGCCCCTAGCACAGTGGCTGGTAGGGAGTAGGCATTTAATAAATGCTTGTTGATTGACCGATTCTAGGATTACCTCAACACCACCCTCATTGATACTTTGGACTCCCTGGTGACTTATCCTTCCTCCAACCGTACTTGGTTCAGACATTTTGTCTGGTGACCTATAGAATAGCCTATACATTTTGCCTTTCTGGATATGTATGTAAGTACTACGTGGTCCCTTAGAAGAAGGGGCTGGGTAGATTCTGCTATCATAGGCACATTTGCTGGGTGAATGTAGTGGAACCCTGATCAGTCCACTGCAGCACTCCTTCCATTTCAAGTTTATGCAGCAGAAAATAGTTTTAGGACACAGTCAGAGTCGATGTGTGTGTATAGTATTTTTACTTAGTACTTTATATAGATCATCTCATTTGATCCTCACAACAACATTGTGAGGTAGTTATAGGACTGTGGGCATGATCATCTCCTTTTTTAAAGATGGGAAGCCTGTAGCTCAAAGAGGTCCATTGCCCCACACCCAATAAGTGGCTAAAGCAGAATTCTGACCCCAGCCTTTTGAAGCTTTTCTTGGTGATAACTACTGAACGATGTTAACTTGGTCTATCACAAATTTATACCTGCAAGCAACTCTGTCCTAACCCCGCAAAGGGATGCAATCTTTGAAAACAACCTGTAAACAGGTAATCTTACTATTTATTAGAGAAAAAGAGTAGAAATTATTTTCCAGAAGCTTCAGCCTTTGGACAGAATTCTTTACAGTCTTCCCTCAATAGAAGGAATGTATTCATTAGCAAAACCTGAGAATATTACTTGTACGGGAAACTTTAAAAATATATTGAAGTAGGCATTTGTTTTTTGGATGAAAAACCATTCCATATTGGAATAATGATAAGTTAGCATATAATTTTTTAAAGTCTTCAAAATATATTCGCATCTTAGAACAATAATAAGTTGGGGGGGCGGAGCCAAGATGGCGGCTGGGAAGCAGTGACTGGCGTGAGCTCCCCACCAAATCCCTCCAAAAACCTATAAAACAATGGCTCTGAACCAATTCTAGAGCTGCAGAACCCACAAAGTGGCAGAGGGAAGCAGGGCCCCAGCCCAGGACACCCTGGATGGTCTCTGGGTAAGGTCTGTCCCACACGGACCT
>CM053626.1:300242081-300294953 GCA_028646595.1 Phalanger gymnotis | reverse complement strand
AAAAAAAACAATAATAAGTTAACGTACAATTTTTAAAAGTCTTTAAAACATATTTTCCATTAACTGAAATTCTAGTTTAAACAGTGAACATTTATTTGGAGGGGACCACAGTATTAGGCCATCAGCTTAGATATGAGTCTCATAGCTCCTGTCCCAACAGGCTTGGTCCAATGCTTCTGTTCTCTGTGGCAATTTATTCAAATAGCATTTACTAAGCAGCTTAGAATCCAAGTGTTCGTCCTCTTAGTGCAGAGCAGAGTATATGAGATTGAAATTTAGAACTAGTAGAGTTAAGTTATATAATTCAATAATAAAGAAAATACAGTAAAACCTCCTTTGAGAGGTATTCAAAATAATGATGCCTCATTGTAACCACAGGAGAACTAATGAACCTACTTTTTTAGTCAAGCAATCTGATAAAAAAAAAACCAACTTCTCATCATTTGCTAGTGGGGTCAGGGAGATGAAATGAGGACTAAAAAGCTAACTTTGTTTGAAAGTTTGTTTTGTGAGCTGTTTTCCTGAAATGTTCCCTCCCCCCTACCTACACCACCATTCCATTTCTACTCATTCAAATCCCTCCCATCCTTCAAGGCCTAGCTCAAATGTCATTTCTTTCATGAAACCTTCCTGTTCCCTCTCTTCCATGCTGGATGTAATCTCTCCATTTTGTATCTCTCTTGGGCCACCCCTTCTACTTGTTCTTATCTTACTTTTCCTTGTATCATCTAGAATGGACAGAGTTTGTTTATAGAATCTCAGAGTACAAAGAGACTCCAAAGGCCATCACATCTATCTTACAGCTGAATAAGAAATACCCTTGAAACATGGCAGACTGTGGCAGTCATCCAGCCTTCGCTCGAAGACTTCTCAAGAAGGCAGACCCACTACCTTCCCATGGTGACCCATTCCACTTTGGAGTAGCTCTAACTGTTGAGAAGTTTCTCCTCATATCAAGCCAAAATTTTTCCCTTTGCTTTTTTTTTTTACCAGTTGTCTCTTATTATGTCCCCTGGGACCAAGAAGCACAAGTCTCATCTGTCTTTCACATGACAGCCCTTCAAATACTTGGTAAGAGAAGTACCGCATACATCTTCAGTCCTCTCTTCTCTGACTAGACAACTCCGGGCCCTTCAACCATTATGAATAATAGCATGATCTAAGAAGGTCTTCCACCAAACTAGACTTTCCCCAGTTTGTTACTGTCCTTTCTAAAATGTGGTGCTTGGAATGAATACTCTACCTGGCCAGGACAAAGACTTCACATTTATCCCTATTTGGTTCCATCTTATTAGATATATGCTGCACTCCAATAGATGTTGTGATACCAGGAAATTTATGTAGATGAAAGAAGGAAGGAAGGAAGGAAGAAAGAAAGGAAGGAAGGAAGGAAGGAAGGAAGGAAGGAAGGAAGGAAGGAAGGAAGGAAGGAAGGAAGAAAGGAAGGAAGGGAGGGAGGGAGGAAAGAAGGAAGGAAGGAGGGAGGGAGAGAGTGGAGGAAGGAAAGGAGAAAGGAAGAAGGGAAGGAAAGAGGGAAGGAAAGAAGGAAGGAAGAAAGAAGGGAAGGAAGGAAGGAGGGAGAGAATAGAGGAAGGAAAGAGGGAAGGAAAGAAGGGAAGGAAGGAAGAAGGGAAGGAAGGAGAGAGGAAAGAAAGAAGGAAGACCATATTAAGTGCCTCCTATGTGCCAGGCACTGTGCTAAGTCCTTTCCAAATATTGTCTTGTTTAATCCTCAAAACAACCCAGGGAGGCAAATGCTATTATTATCTTCTGCATTTTATAGTTAAGGAAACTAAGCCGTGATTTGCCTAGGATCGCCCAGCCAGTAAGTGTCTGAGGCCAGATTTGAACTTGGGTCTTCCTGACTCCAGCTCCAGCTGTCTATCCTTTGGGCTGCCTAGCTGTCCTGAACCAGTGGAACCTAAACAGTATACTTCCACACAGAGAACTAGGTTACACAGAACCATAGATTTAGACGTAGAAAGCCGTTGAGTGCAACACTTTCGTTTTACAGATTTTCCTGTAGATTTCCAACCAGACATTCCTCCTCTGCTCAGTTTGCCTAGATACTCAGTAGGAAGGGAAATACATCAGACTGCCCCCACCCCGATTTACCTCTGTCCTTCCCCCATCCTCTGAACTTCACTGTCACTACCACCATCATCTGATTCTTACTTAAGTTTTCAAAATACTCATTATGAATAAAGTGTATAAAGGATAATAATAATGGATAACCTGGGAAATAGCATTCTCAATCAGATTATATTCATAACAGCTCATACTTGTATAGTGGTTTAAGGTTTGCAAACTGCTTTACTCAAAACAACTCTGAAGTCAGGGGTTAAAAAGTAGTATCGTCTCCATATTTCCAGGAAAGAAACTGAGGTTCTGACTGCCTAGAAGATTTACCAAGGACCCCAAAGCTAGTCAGTGTCTGAGGGGAAATCTGAAACCCCATCTCCTGCTGTATATACAAAGTGACCACTGACATTGTGAATTAACCACTATTGAAATAATAATAATAATAAGGGTTTGCTGTATTTTAGACTTAGGACAAAGGCATAATAACAAAGCTTTGAAGACATTCCCTCAAGAATAATTCACCCCTTTATATATTAAGACTATATGCACTTCTGTTCTCTTTAATTTCTTAAATTACAAATATCTTCCTTTATTACCTCATTTCTAATAGTAGGGTAGCCAAATTAGATTATTTCCAACATTTACAGACAGAGTCAGCATTGTTAGAAGGGTGAGGAGTCTTGGACAGGATAAGAAACAGTTTGAAATCCTGTTCCTGAAATTCTAAGTAGTAAAAGTATCAGGTAAATTATTCTGTGCTTGCCAACTATATGGATTTAGAAACTTAATGGAGAATTACTATTTCTGTATTTTCTCCCTCTTTTAAGTACTGGAGATTCAATTTGATTCAATGAGCATCTATTATGTACCTACTGTGTTCCAGGCACTATGCTCGGCAAGGTTACAAAGACAAAAATGAAACAGCCCCTACCCTTCAAGAACTTAGATTCTATTGGGGGGAGGGGGTGTACACAGACGAGAATACACACACACACACACACACACACACACAATGAATGGCCAAGTAATAGGGGCAGAGATGGCAAGAGGGAGAAACTGGGGGAATCCAGAAAGTTTCTTGAGGGAGCTTGGGTGATGCAAGAGATAGAGGTGAGTGGCTGATTTAGTTTTGAGAGCTGGGGTTCATATCCTGACTGCCGCTTACTACTTAGGTCACTGCCTTCGGCCTCCGTTTTGTTATTTGAAAAATAAAGAGGAAGACCTGGCTGATAGTTCTAAAGCCCCACTCATCTCTTGAGCATGTTCTTAATGGCTGGTGCTGCTAACTCATATAGATTACGGACTTTAATTACTTGTTACTTGTTGCTAAACATCAAATGGAAGTTCTAAGTCTCAAAGCCATTCTCGGTGTATCTGCATCTTGGACTATTTTGATGTATTTTCAGTTTAATTTCTAGAATGTTGGGGAGAGCACGAAGTAATAACTTTTATGTAAGCTTGGTAGGTCATGTAGCCCTTTGGTCCTGGTATCTTCCTCAGGGTTTAGGCCAGCGTTCTCTAAGATTCCCCTTGCCCCAATTGTCATATTCTAGGGTTATAGTATGAAACTTGTTGAATTTGTGTTAGGAATACATGCACATATGCTAAGAATGTGATGCTTTTTTCAGGCTCTTTAAAGATCTTTGACATCATGCAGAATGTGAAGAAGATACTGGAAATAGTTCTCCATATCTTCACTAAATTCACTAGGTTTGATTCCTATGACTAATAAGAGCCAGTAATAGTTAGTATGTATATAATGGGCAGCAGAGAGAGTGCCTGGCCTGGAGTCAGGAATATCTGTGTTCAGATCTGGCCACAAACTCTAGCTGTGTGACCCTGGGCAAGTCACTTTCACCCTGTTTGCCTCAGTTTCCTCATCTGTCAAATGAGCTGGAGAAGGAAATGGCAAACCACTCCAGTATCTTTTCCAAGAAAATCCTATGCAACTGAAATGACTGTACAACCACAAAATTTGGTCTGGTAGAAACCACTTGCCAAGGATATGAGAATCATAAAAGATGCCTGAATAATTATTATAATTATTCATTTCCTAGCAACTTTTCTGCAGTTTTTTTAACAGCAGTTGAAACAAGCGTTACTGGAAGTAGTATATTTATCTTTGTTTTTGGTTTGTTGAAATTGACTAGTCAAAGTGATCGTGGGCCTAAAATGAAGAGATCTGCAGTTTTAGCCTTGATCCACACGCTCTTGTACACCAGGGTGACTGTCCGCCATGCCAGGAACTCTCTTCCACCTCCATGTCTACCTCTTGGCTTCCTTCAGTTCTCAGCCCATACACTGGAAGCCTTTCCCAGCTCTTCCTGATCTTAGTGCCTTCTCTCTGAGATTGCCTCTGATTTATCTTTTCTCTATCTCGTTTGTATATGGTAGTTTTTGTGTTGTTTCCCCCATTAGATCGGGAGAACTCCTTGAGAGCAGAAACTGCCTTTTACTTTCTTGATACCTCGGAAGCTTAGTACTCAAATTAGTGCTGGAATATAGTAGGTACTTAATAAATGCTAGTGGACTGGCTGCTTGTAGTTATTTAAATAAGCAGAATGGTACAGGGATAGGGGAAATACATATAGAGGAAAGGTCCTAGGACTTAACTCTTTCAATGAGTCAGGATCAAAGAGTTAGAGCTGGAAAGGATGGTGGAGACTCCTAACTTTACAGATGGGGAAACCAAGGTCCATAGAAGTTAAATGACTTGCCTGATGTCACACAGGTGCTGACGGTCAAAGGCAGGGTTCTGGCCAACTCCTGCCGACTCCAAGAGCAGCGCTCTTTTTATTGTACCTTCCTGTAAAATGGGATTTGGAACACTAAACATACTGCCTTCAAGGATGGAATGTTTGTTCCTTGTCAATCATAGAGCATGACACACACATGAGCGACTGCTGTTGTTTGGACCTGGGATTTCACTGGCATAGGGACTCTGAGCAACTTCTCTCCACAAATCCAGAGTAGCAATTAATATTAATTAACTAATGTTAATTATTTACTCGGGCTCACACAGCTGGTATATGTCAGACATGGGCCTTAAAACTAGGTCTACCATCCTCTAAATCTTTAATGTTGGTGACATAATAATAATGACGATTAGCATTTATATAATGTCCACTATGTGCCAGACACTGTGCTAAAATATTATTTTATTTAAATATTATTTAATATCATTATCTTAGTTATTATTATTAATTACATTATGTTATAATTATCTAATCTTAATAACTAGCATGTATATAGCACTTACTATGTGCTAGGAGCTTTACAATTATTATCTCATTTGATCCTCATAACAGCCCTGGGAAGTAGGTTCTATTATTGTCCCCATTTTTCAGATGAGGAAACTGAGGCAACTAAATGACTTTCCCAAGCTCACTTGGTTAGGAAGTGTCTGAGGCTGGATTTGAACTCAGGTTTCCTGACTCTAGGTCCCAGCGCTCTACCTGCTCTGCCACCTAGTTGCCTCTATTCACTATGTTATACTGACTTTGCTTTGATTTTTATATAAAATATTTTACTACACCAAAGGAAAATAAAAATTTACACTATTATATTAAATTTAAATAGAAATTAAATCTAAATATATTACTTTTTATATAAAAGTAATCCAAAAACAAAACACATCAATAAAATTTTAAATTTGTTATTTTGTTTTGCTTTTTGTTGTCGCTAATCAGAAACATTAGCAGAATTGCATATTGAAAGGAAAATGGATCTGCAACTGTCCTTAAAATATATTTACGTATTTTAAAATAATCAATAAAAATTAATATTCAAGTATACAAAATAAGGAAAAAATCATGCATGGAACCATAAATATGCACACACATACACACACATATACACACACATCACTCATTTTAATAAAATAAAGTCAAACCAATTAAAAAGCAAACAAAAATGTTCCCACGTCCGCCGTCGTCTTTGAAGTCTCCGTTTTCTTTTTAAGTTGTCATGAATATGGCGGCTCTTCTGGTTGTTAGACTGAGCTCTCTTGTATTGCTTGGTTGGAATCTTGCCATGATTTCCTCTTATTCTTCGTGTGTATCCTTTTTTAAAGTGCTGTCGAATTCCACTCCATTAATCTGCCATTCTTTCATCACATCATTATTTTTCTGTCTCACGCTCTTTGCAGAATTTTCATATTCTTCATGTTATGACTCCTGGGTGATCTCTGAAATTGCCAGGTTCCTGAATGCAGCTTCCTTTTTTCCTAAGCCATCTTTCTAATTTCATCTCCCAAGACCAGCTTTTATCCATTTTGCGTCCATTTTGTACAGATTTTATATATTCATATCATCTTGCATTAGAATGTAATCTCTTTGAGGACAGGAGCTATTGCCCTTCTGTCTCTGCATCCCCAGTGCTTAACTCAGTGCCTTGAACATAGTAGGTTCTTAATAAGTTCTTATTGACAAATTGTTGATTTAAACTTTTTTTAAGTTTTGATGTGTCTTGTTTTTATATCACAAACTTTTATATAGTACCCTCATTCCATGAGAGCTCTCTTGAAACCAAGTAAAACAATTATATAAACCTAACGACACAGTGATCTTAACTGTAAGTTCATGCAACATCACACATCTGTAGCACCTGGACCCAACAACTATATTAAAAAAAAAACTTTTAAAGAGGTAAACCAAAATATATCTTTCTTCCTCCTTCTACTGTATTGATTAAAAGAAAGAGAAAAATTCCTTGGAACAAACATGCAAACAAACAAAACAAATGCCTTCTTTGGCTGCGTATGTCTTGTTCTGCACCCTGAATCTATCATTACCTCTCTGTTAAGAGGCAGACAGTATGCTTCTTCATCAATCCTGGGAATCATGGATGCTCATTGTATTGGCCATAGCTCTTACAGTTTGCAAAATTGTTTGTCTTTAGAGTGTTGTGATTATTGGGTAAATTGCTTCCTTGGTTCTGCTCATTTCCTTCTTCATAAGTTTATACAAATCTAAGAAATTGTTCATTTTTATAATCATTAATGTTGTAGTATAAATAGTCTTGCTTCTGCTTATTGGCAAAGATGACAAAAATTGGAAAATGATGAATGTTGGAGGGGTTGTGGGAAAGCCAACATATTGACACACTGTTGGTGGATGTATGAATGGGTACAATTATTCTGGAAAGCAATCTGGAATTATATACAAGACATTACTCAACAGCGTTTGCTCTTTGACTCAGATATCCTGCCACCAGGCTCAGACCCAAAAGAGATCAAAGAGAGAAGAAAAGATCTATGTCTACAAAAATGATTGTGGCAGCTTTTTTGTGATGGGAAAGAAAATTGGAAACTAAAGTGATATCTGTGAATTGAGGAATAGATGAATCAGTTGTGTATAAATGTGATGAAATACTATGGCACTATAGGAAGTAGGAAATAGATATTTCCAAAGAAATGTGGGAAGACATGAATTGGTTGTTGATTTTTTTTTTGCTTAAGTCACAGAATTTGAGAGTGGAAAGGGATCTCAGCGGCCATCTCCTTGCCTCATACACAAAAAGAATCCTCACTATAACATCCCTAGATGGTCATTGTCCAATTCCTGCTTGAAGGCCTCCAAGGGAATGCAGTCATCACTTCTCATTTCACTTCTCAACAATTCTCATTGTCATTAGTTGGTTTTTTTCCTTAAATCATCTTCTTTGAAACTTCTCCCTGACTCTGGTTTTTCCTTCTGGGGCCAAACAGACCCAGTACAGTCCCTCCTTCAGACTATGGCCCTTCAGATACTTGCAAAACAGCTGTCACATCCATAGTGAGTCATTTTTTCTCCAAGCCAAATATACCAAATTCATTTAACTGATCTTCATATGACATGGACTTAAGGCCCCTCAACCATCCTGGATATTCTCTATTTTGTCAATGTCCTTTCTTAAACTATGGTGCCCAGAATTGCACACAATAATCCAGAGGAAGCCAGGAGAGAAGACGGTGCCTCTAGCACAAAAGTTCCCAAACTTATTCGGCCTACCACCCCCCTTTAAAAAATTAATCAGTGCTCCCCACCCCAAAATCTATTTTCTTTACCCTTTAATGGTTTTTTTTTAAAAAATTACATCATTTCAAAAAATATAAATTTTTAAAAAATAATGCATCTTAAATTTAACAATTTATTGTAAATCTGTGGGTTTTCTTCTTGCATTGAAATTTTTATGATGGAATATTGCATCACATAACCACATAGTATTATATTGTAGACATGTCATTGCACACACACATTCCTGTGATGCATGCTGGACTTCCTGACAATGCCTGACACTCACACCAACACTTGCTTGTTAAGACCTGTTGGCAGACTTGACCACTGATTGGTTATAACTTGCATTTTGTGTGTTTATTTGGAAAATAATGTAATCACTACAACTTTAACTCTGTTACACAACAGATGAAACATGTACAAACGGTTTTTCAAAATTTTCTTCTCTTGTCTTCTTTCCTTATTCTTCCACCACTGCCTTATTTTTATTCAACACCCGCCAAGTGCACCTGAGGCTACTACCACACTCCCTTGTTTCCAGCCCCGCCCAGGGAACAGTACCACCCCCCACTTTGGGAACATATGGCAGCATCTCTCTTGTCCTAGAAGCTATGCCTCTTCTTAATGTAGTACAAGATCTTTGCTTCTTTTCACTACTACCCCACACTGCAGAATTATATTGAGCATAGAGTCCACCAAGCCCCTCAGATCTTACTCAGAACAATTGCTATTTAACTATGCCTCCTCCATGTTATTTATTCCAATTGCATTTCACTTTATTAGATCTGACCCAGTGATCCCTTTGAGTCCTGATAGTGTTATCTACTGTGTTAACTGTCCCTCTAAGCTTTGTGTCATCTGCAGATTTGATAGGCATGCCATTTATGCCTTTAAGAAAGTTATTAAACTTTTTCTTTATTTTTCTTGGGGTTTTCTTCTCTGTGTTTTCTTTCACAGCACGACTTATGTGTTTTTCATGTCGAATTGCTTGCCCTCTCAATGGGGACAAGGAGGGAGGGAGAGAATTTGGAATTCAAAATTTGAAAAAAATTGTTTTTACATGTAATGGGCAAAATAAAATATTAAATTACAAAAAACAAAAAAGTGAAAAAAGGAAAGTTACTGAGAACAATGTTAAACAACGACAACAAATAAACAAGGCCAAGCACAGATCTCTGTGGTATGTCGCTGGAGACCTTCTATTGCACTGACATTAAAACACTAACACCTGCTCTGAGTCCGGCTGTCCAACCACCTCTGATTCCATTGGATTGTATTGTTATCTAATTCATATCACTTTCCCTACAAGGCTAGCATAAGATACTTTATCAAAATCTTTGCTTTTTAAAAAAAAACTATATTCACAGCATTCCCCTCTTCTATTAGGTTAGCAATCCTGTAAACAAAAAACCAAATGTGGTATCTAGCAGGACATGACTCAGGTATGCTGGCTCTTTGCAAACCCTACTTCCTTTCTAGATGTTCAGCAACTATCTCCTTAATAATGTCCTCTAATTTTCCTAAGAAGCAAAGTCAAGTTCATTGGCAGACTCTGTCCAGTGGCAGAAAATTTGCAGATTCTGTTTTCTTTCTTTTTTTTGGAAATCAGATATTTGCCCTTCTGCAGTCCTATGGTATAGCTCCCATTTCTACATTGTTTTCAGTATCCGTGGCAGTGGTGTAGTGATCCCATCTGCTGGTTCTTTCGAGGTTGGAGGTTGAAGTTCATATGAACCAAGTGAATTGAATTCATCCAACAGAGGTAGATCCATTCAAGGCATTCTTACTTCAGGCATCAACTCCCTTTTAGCCATGTTTCTTCCGTCATTCTCTTTGGCACAGAGAAGAGAAACACCCTAAGAGCTGAGCCCTTCCACCTTCTCTCCAGTGTCGTTTATGATGATTCTATCTGCCCCAAGCACAGATTTTTGCTATCCCTTCTCGAACCCTGCCTATTCTCCCAACGTGGCCAAGACAAAACCACAAACTCCTTTTTCATTGTCCTTAACTTCCTTTGCAGGCTCAGCTTTAGTATTCCTAATGCTCTTTCTCCAGACCATGTCATACTCCTCCATTCATCTTCTCTTGCCTGGCCTGGCTTCCATTCCCCATTGACATCATTTTAAAAGTTTGGCACTCACTCTTCCTGCCTACCAGTGAATGCATGAAGAGGGATGATGGTGTTTCTATTTGTCTTTGCCCATTTCTTTCCAATTCCCTTCCAATATTTGAGGAGTTATAACTGGATCAGTATATACTTTGCTTCGGTCTGATTGATGGACTATTCAGTTCAACTAAACCATTTATTCAGATGGCCCATGAAGTTAGACAAGTGAAACTCGTCCCTACTGAAAACGAGACAGCATCACCTTTTCCAAAAATACCCTCTCCATTGCTGTCTTCTAAACGTTAAAATGCCAGTTCTAAGTTGAAGAGAGGAAGAAACAAAGAGCCAAGAGGGAACAGGCCTGAAGGGCTGATTTTGCAACTTCAAGATAATTACTGTGGTTGCCTCATTTGCCACTGCTCGGGAATCTCCTGATGGTAGAGTTGCTCTCCTGCATCTAGAAAAGTGAAATCACGGTGCAAAATTCAAGATTCCCTTGTGTTACAGGCTCCTCAACAACAACAAAAACCTACAAGAAAGTAGAATTTATGGTGGAGAATAGAACGATCAATTGATCTGTATGCATGCCTTTCAAAAATTAGCAAACAGAAGGGAAAGTGCCTACCCCGGGTGCAAAAACCCAACCACTCCCTGGTACCACTTTGGGCATTACTCTTAAACTGGACTTAGAAATGTCAATAGTAATTGAAAGCAGACGCAAGAGACTTCAGACGTTGCTCCTGTCCTCTGGACCTAATTCACCCTTTGCCAGAGTTTTAGGGCCAAGCGGAGCTCGGCTTTTCAGGCCACCTGAAGAACTTGAGGGGCTCTTCTGATCTCCCAAATGAGTGCCTTGCCCACCAACCTCTAGGAAGTCTGCACCCCAAATCAAAGTGAGCATTCTCAGGAACATAGAAGCGTGGGCTGCTAGAGGTCCAGGAAGCACTCACTAAATGCATAGGTAAATAAACACATAAGCAATTATGTAAGTTAATGCACGAATGAACGACAGCTGGCATTTATATAAGGCTTTGAGACTGGCAAAGGGCTTTACATATCTCATTTGATTCTCACAACAACCTTGAAATGACAGGTGTTGTTATTGTAGCCATTTTATAGATAAGGAAACTGAGGACGAAGGGGGTTAAGTGACCCGTCCAGGGCCGCACAGCCAGTAAATGTCTGAGGCAAGGTTTGAATGCAGGTCTTCCAGACTCCTCAGTTTTGCTTTATTTCATAAGAATTATCAGGTACATGGACGACAGCAATAATTCTTGTCTTATTGTGCCGCCTTGGTTCCGCCCCCCTTCCACAGAAGAAATCCTTGGCTAAATGATGTGTACACAAAAATCACACAAATTGGGGACTCTTACAGACCCAGACTATCAAACAAAGTTCCTAGCTCTGCACAAACCTACCAATCTATTGAAATGATTCTAATATGATGGAAAAATAGTTAACAACGATAAACCCCAAAGTACAAGGTACAGAATTATTTCTAAAAAGAAGATGAGAACAGATCAGAATCAGGACCTGTCCTACAAGACAGGTATTCTGTCACCTGAGGACAATTGCTTGGCTCACCAGGAGAAGAGAAGGAACATTGCAAAGAAAGAGTCTTGCTCTTGTCCATATCCCAACGTGGGAAAGGAAGAGAGAGTCAGAACAGAGAGGACCTAATGAGAGGCTTCTACTTTCCCGGTCACCATGTAGAGAACCAAGGGGTTCCTGTTTCCCTAGGAAAAGAGAACAAGGTCAAGAGAAACACTCCTCCTCCCTCCCCCAGCCCTGTGTTTCGAAGCCTTTTCTATAGCTGCCAGTCCAAGGAAAGTCACATGCTCCTAGTCATCTTCCTTCTTGCTAGGTTCCACTCTGATCTTCAGCTGCTTTTCCAAGAAGGAGATAATGACTCCTACTAATACAATCCAGACCTTATCAGCCCTGAAGATCAATGGAGGCATGCTGGCATCAGTTTTCTTTTTTCCATAAAGAAGACAGAAATGAATCAAGGGGGTCCTGCCCTATTTGTAATAAAAAACCAACCCCCTCAATAAGTGACCTCTTGGGTATAACTCTTTCCTGAGAAATATTGTCCTAACTGAAGCAAGTGATGGAAGAGTGGTTTTCTATCCTGTTTCTAACAGCTAAAAGGTAATTTGGTATCAGCTATTATCTATGCTATTTCCAAAGAAAGCTGAGCAGCTTTTTGTGTTGATACTTTCAAATTGTTTCATGATATTATTAGGATAAAGCCCCATCAATCTATCAGTGGAATTGTTGGGTCAAAGAGCACGATCACTTTGGGAACTCTTACTATATCATTTTCCATATCACTCTCCAAAATATTTGTACCAGTCCATAGTCTTATCAACAGCCTGCCAACACTGAATATTATAGTGTTTGCTGTCTTCACCCTCTTAGTGGGTAGTTCCTTCAGGATGTCTCAGTTCATATTTTTTCCTGATTACTGGGGAATTGTAGCATCTTTTCCTATGGTTATTAGTAATTACTGTCTTTTCCTTAAAAAATCTGTGTTCATAACTATTTCACCATTGGGGAATGTGCATGGTTCTTATAAACATGTATGAGTTCCTTATAAGATCAGGATGTCAGATCTTTAGCTGATATTTGACTGAAATATCACTTCTCAATGTTTCTTTCCTTTTTTTTATTTTAGGGATAATGGTTTTTGTGGTGCAAAATCCTTTTATCTTTGGGTAATTAAACATATCAACTTGGTCTCTGATAACTTCTTCTATTTGTTTGATGGATAAGAGTTTTCATCTTTTCTATAACTGAGATAAATATATTATTCCATATTCTTCTAATTTAGAAAAAATATTTTCTTTTATATTAAGACTGATGATCCAGTTAAGAGTTTATTTAGTATATGGTATGACATATGACTCTACAGCCATTTATTTAAGCCATAAAGCTATCAAATTTTCCCAACAATTTTTATTACGCAGTAGTGCTGTTCCCCAGAGTTTTTAAACAGGTTTATCAAATACTAGCCTAATATATACATAGGTTCTATTTCTTGGTTCTCTATTCTGTTTAATTGATCTATTTCTCTATTTTTGTCAGCACCAGACAGTTTTAAAATTATTGCTCTATGGTACATTTTGAAATATGGTAGTATGAGTTTCCATTTATTCATCTTTATTTTTATAGGCGCATATTCTTGCTGGTCAGCAATCTCATATGAACTTTGTTATCATTTAAATGCTATGAAACAACCTTAAGCATGAAATGGACCCTGCCTACCCATTTTCAAATCTGCCATGCATCCCCCCTCTGGCTGGGGATTCAAACTCCCACCCCAGACCCTGGGCTTCTCACTAGTGAGCATTTGCATGATCTCATCCAGATCCAGACCAACCACTGACACTTCCGGTCATCTCTGTGCCACACTAGCATTTGGATACTGCCTCTTTTCCCTGGCCATATTTATTGACTCTAACTCTGAGGACATTAATCAAATCGACACTGCTATTCCTGGAATGCACGTGCGAATCACTTCCATCCATCGATTCCCATGTGTTCTCTTCTCCTATTAGAATGTAAGCTTCTCAAGGAGAGGGACTGTCTTGCTTGCTTGTGTGTGCATGCCATCATTCAGCACGGTGCCTGGTAATGACTAATTGATTAGTAATTTTTTGGTCATTCTTTCTTGGTATTTGAATTGTGTTTACATTAAATCTTTTATAAATTCGTATTGATATGTACTGAAATTGGGATAGCTAGGTGGTACAATGGGAAGAGTGCTGGGCCTGGAGTCAGGAAGATCTGAGTTCAAATCTGACCTCAGATACTCAGCCATGTGACTGACTCTGGGCAAATTACTTAACCTCTATTTGCCTCAGTTTCCTCAATTGTAAGGAGAGGATGATAATAGCACTTTGCCTTGCAGGGTTGTTGTGAGGATTAAATATGATAGTATTTGTAAAAATGCACTTAGTGTAGTGCATACAGTACAGCACACAGTAGGCTCTCTATAAAGGCTTATTCCCTTCCCTCTGCTCTCTCCTCTACTGGCAATTTCACCATATTTTCTAGACCTAAATGAGCAAGGAGTAGTCCAATATTCAGTTTTCCCTTCATTTCTGACAAAATCCTAGAATCCAAGAGCCTCAGTTTAGTCCAAATCACACCTGAGTAAGAATCATCTCTAATCGATCAATCATTTAATTGGCATTTATTAAGCATCTACTGTGTGCCAGGTTCTGTGCTAAGCTCTAGGGATACAAAGAAGGAAAACCCACCCGGCCAAAAAATCACCCAAAAAACAAACCCCTGCTCTCCAGGAGGAAGAGGTTACATACCAGAAAACTATGTACAAATAAGATAGATACAGGATGAATCTGGGGTAGTCTCAGAGAGAAGGCACTAAGATTAAGGTGGACCAGAAAAGGTGTCTTAGTTAAGCCAGGAAGCAGAGATAAGGGGAGAGAGAGGACAGAGAGAGAGAGAGAGAGAGAGAGAGAGAGAGAGAGAGAGAGAGAGAGAGAGAGAGAGACAGAGACAGAGACAGAGACAGAGACAGAGACAGAGACAGAGACAGACAGAAAGACAGAGACAGACAGAGACAGACAGACGGAGACAGAGAGTGAGTTAGAGTTAGTTGGTTCTAGACATGAAACACAGAGAACAAGATGGGATATTGAGTGGAAGAGACAGCAGAGTCCAGTTGTCACAGGATGCAGAATGCATGGAAGAGAGTGAGGTGTAAGAAGACCAGAAAGGTAGGATAGGGGCAAGTTATGGAGGACTTTAAATCCAAGCAGGATTTTGCATTTGGTCCTGCAGGAGAAAAGGGGTTTGTTGAGGATGGGGAGAGACATGGTCAGAGCAGTGCTTTAGGAAGGTCACTTTGAGAGCTGGGAAGAGGATGGAAGAGGGTGGAGAGAAAGGAGGGAGAGACACTAACTAGCAGGTGTGAGTGATGGCGGCCTGTGCCTTTGACATGCCTGGCAGCTGGCCATTGTGAGAAGCCCTTCACTGAGGGTAGTCCACCCCATCCAGAGGCGGTTCCTTTCACCACTGAATAGCTCTATTGAATGGCTTTCTCTGTCACTCCTGCCCATGGTTCCTAGTTCTTTCCCCTGGGGCCTAGCAGAACATGACTCATCCTCCTTCCATAGACTCCCCTTCAAATAATAGGAAAAAATTGTCATCCTCCTCTTTGGTTTTCTCTTTTCTACTCTACTTATATAATGAAGTCTTTCACTCTTTCCTTATATGGCATGATCTCAGGTCTTTCCACCAACTTGGTCACCCTCCTGTGGACACTCATCATCTCCTAAATGTCCTTCTAAAATGTGGCACTCAGAACTGAATATAGTACTCCAGATGTAGAACCATATATGGATTGGGAGAGAAAACACAATTAGCTCAAAGTGAAGGCATTTACTGAAATGATATAGAAAGGACAATAGCAGTAAAATATGTCTCCATAAACCTGGGGTGTATCCTCCTACAAAAACACGGTGTCTGTAGGAAAGGTGGGCACTTGTAGTGTTCACAAGTAGAGAAGCACATTGTATAGGAAATACAAGTGGCCAAGACACAAGAGGGAAGGGGCCCCCAAGGGCCCTGGAGATCAGCAGGCTGCTGATGGCCTTACACTATTCCTGCATCAACACCAAGGTCTTGAAGTCTGCCAGATGCTGCTTCACTGGACCCTGCTGGAAGTATCTTCACTGCTTGGTTGCAGTCACCACTGTCACCCGCTTTAGGCTCAGCTGACCACCTGGCCAGGCTACAGGTATACACTTTGGGGAAGAAACAGAGGCCACTCCCTAGGACCTGCAGGAATCTCAGCAGCATTGCCCATGGTACCAACTGGATCCTAAGAAGGATCCCAGCTCCTGGCACCAGACTCTTGATGCCTCTCAGTGATGACGCTTAATTCCACTGGCCTCTACCATGTCCAAGATACTACTGCCAGTGGCAGATGAGGGGAGGAGGAGGAAATCTCCTTTCTTCCTTGGTGCACAGCTAGAATGGCTCTTTTAAAAAATTTCATACTTAATAGCCTTTTATTTTTTCCAATTACATGCAAAATAGTTTTCAACATTCACTTTTACAAGATATTGAGTTACAATTTTTTCTCCCTCCCTTCCCTCCCCAAGATGGCATGCAATCTAAAATAGGCTATACATGTACAATCATATGAAACATATTTCTACATAAGTCATGTTGTGAAAGAAGAATCAGAACAAAGGGGAAAACATGAGAAAAACAAAAAACAAAAAAGAGAGAAAATCATATCTTTTAATCTGCATTCAGACTCCATAGTTCTTTCTTTGGATGTGGACAGCATTTTCCATCATGAGTCCCTTGGAATTGTCTTGGATCATTGTATTCCTGAGAAGAGCTAAGTCTATCAAAGTTGGTCATAGCACAATGTTGTTGTTACTGTGTACAGTGTTTTCCTGGTTCTGCTCACTTCACTCAGCATCAGTTCATTTAAGTCTTTCCAGGTTTTCTGAAATCCACTTGCTCATCATTTCTTATAGAACAATAGTATTTCATTACATTCATATACCCCAACTTATTCAGCCATTCTCCATTGATAGGTATCCCCTCAATTTCCAATTCTTTGCTACCACAAAAAGAGTTGCTAAAAATATTTTTGTACATCTGGGTCCTTTTCCCTTTTTTAGGATCTCTTTGGGATATAGACCTAGTGGGCTGCTGAAAGTCTGAAAAGGTGATGCCCTTACAATTCTATTTTCATCATCTAAACATGCCCCTTGCGACCTGTAATTATGTCCAGTACAGGTTGAGGGAATTCAAGTCACCAGGGGTACCCATCAGCCCCTGCCAAATATGTTTTATCTCACTTGATGCTCACAACATTATTGAAGAATGGGTGTAATTATTACATCTCTTTTTAGTGGGAATATTTCTTATGTTTCTCCATTGTATCTTATTAAACCCTGTTTTTGAATATTTTTTTCTTATTAAGGAAAGAGCCTTCTATTACAATGTTTTTGACATAAATGAATGTTCTATTTTATTAATAAACCTTTTAGGTGCTGATGCTGCATCTTGTGATTTAATATTGTCCTTATTTTTACTCTTTTTGATATGATTTATTAAATTGATTGTTTTTCTGGTATTAAACCATCCTTGCATTATTATAGTTATAAATCCTGCTAGTTTATGATGGCTAACTTTTGATGTCCTGCTTTATTCTATTTGCAAATGTATTATTTAATACATATGCAGAAACTTTTATTAATGATGATCGAGTATTATCTTGCTCCCTACATCAAAGATAAGACTGAGAAATAAATTATAGACCCAAACCACTAATAGTTGAAGTATGAAAGTTTGAAGTATTTATAAATGCTATTTTTGTTCATAATTTTTCTCAGTTTTATCTTTGTCCAATTTAAGAATTAAAAACCGTGTTTGCTTCATCAGTGGAACTGGGTAATTTACTGTTTTTCTTTATTTTTCAAACATAGCATAGGACTTGTTCTTTGATGTTTGGTAAATTGTACTTAAGAATCTGCGTGGACTTGGCACATTTTTGTAAAGTAACTCTTTAATGGCCCATGTAGTCTTATTTCTTCTTTTTGAGATTTTATTGATAGACAAGTCAGTGTACTACCCATCCTACTGAAGGCATCCATTTTGTCTTTTGTTAACTTTGGTATTTGACATTTTTGTAAATAACCATTAAATTATTTTAGCTTTATTAGAAGAGACATATGGATAGTAATTTGAGAATTCTCTTAATTCCTTCTGTGCTCATTGCAATCTCCCTTTTCTAATTTCTAATTTGTATTATTTAGCAGCTAGGTAGTTCAGTGGATAGAATGCCAGGCTTGGAGTCAGGAATACTCATCTTCCCGAGATCAACTCAGCCTCAGACACTTACTATCTGTGTGACCCTGGACAAGTCACTTAACCCTGTTTGCCTCCATTTCCTCATCTGTAAAATGAGCTGGAGAAGGAAATGGAAAAACATTCCAGTATCTTTGCCTAGAAAACACCAAATAGGATCAAGAAGAGTCAGACACAATAGTGGGATTCAAATGAATTAACAACGGCTTCTCCATGGAACCAAGTGGAGGCGCCGTCCCCACCGCTGATGTGGCAAGTGCAGACCCTACCCCCACTGACAACAGGCTCTCTGAACTCCACCTAAAATTAGGTACTGGTTCTACCGAACTGGTGTGAACCATCTGAATCCCACCTTTGCTTGGACACAACTGAAACGACCGAACAGCAACAATCTGTATAATTTAGGCTTGCTCTCTTCTTAAAAATGAAATCTTTCTCACTGCTTATAAATTTTGTTAGACTTTTTGGAAAAGAAGTCTTATGTTTATCATTTCAAATGTTTTCTTATTTTTGCTCATCTTAATTTCTGTTCACATTTTAATTTCTATTTTCTATTGGCTTATTTCTTCTTATTTTTAAAATACAAAATTAGCTAAAATTTTTCTTTATTATTAACATAAGAACTTAATACTGTAAATTTGCTCCACATATGGCTTTAGCTGCATTCCTTATAGTTTGATATTTATTTGTATAGTAATTACATTTTAGCCTGCCATTTTTAATAATTTCCTCCATCATGTAATAAACGATTTAAAATTTTCTACATGAGCCTATAAGTACTACCAGTATTATTATTTAGTACTAAATTGAATTATTATTGCATTATGGTTCACAAATCTTGTGAATAAAACCTATGCTTTTCAATATTTGCTTACATCTTCTTTGTGCCTCAGTATGTGATCAGTTCTTTTGGTGTCCACTCAGTATATACTCCAAAATGCATTGTATTTACATTTAATTATATTTATATATGTATTAGATATGTACTAGTTTAATCTATTATTCAGCTTTTCAATTTCTTTGCTGAATTTAACAGATTATGATAATAGAATGCTATAATCCCTTGATGGTATTGATTTTTTGAGCTGTTTTTTCTCCTGCAACAGTTTTTCCTTTAAAACATTTATGACATGTTTTAAGTGTGTGTATCTAGTTTGATGGATCCGTGATCTCATTGATGCAGGTTCTCCCTTCAATGGTGCAGATCACAATACATCAAAACTTTCTCTTATCATGTAGTAATTGTCTGTGTTCTCAAAGTCCTACATAAGGGGTCCACCCAACATACTGAGGACTTTCATCTGAGTCTCTTTACATTTTGTGGGAGCCAAAGCAGCAGGTGGGTTTCCTATCTGTTAGCCACTTCTCTCTATGTGACCATTCTAGTTTCTTTCAAGCTATTTTGGACTCCTTGTCATAGCAATTGCTTTACATTACCTCAATTTATGAAGGAAGAGACAATAAATAAAGTTGAATCTTTTACAATCAGCCAGTTTTGTGTAAAGATATGATCTGGTATAGTCACTTTTTTGTCCATCATGAGAAGTCTGCTGTGATTTTTATTGTTGTCAGCCTATCTTCTTGAAGCTTGCAGGATTTTATCATTGTCATTGTAGTCTTGGGAATTTAATAATAATGTGCCTTCAAGAACTGAATCTTGAGTTTTTCCTTATTAGATTCCGAAGATACAACTTACTTGCATATTGATATTTATTTGATGGAGTATCGTGTTCATATTCTTTTGTTTTCAGAAATTTCTTATGATGCCAGTAATTCTGAACTCACTGCCTCTTAGTTTGTCCTCCATATCTATGGAGGATCTTCATATTTTCCAATTCTCTCAACAACTGAGTAAATTTCTGACCTAGTTTTTCCATTTGTATTGCCTGCAATTCAATTTTCCACTGTAGTAAGTCTACTGTCAGTTGATTCTATTAATTTTGTTCAGGTTTTCTATTATTTCCTCTAAATTAAAAGTGTCTTTATTTCCCTAAGCTCTTTTTAATCATCTTTTTTCCTCTAGCTTTATTTATCCTGTGATTTTTAAATTTCTACAAACTTTTCAGACTTGCTCTTGTGATTTTTTTTAACCAGTGAGGTTTTCTTTACGTTCTTTAAATGTGTTATTTGTTCAGTTGAGGATGTTCTTTGGGATGTCTTGCATTCTTTATATTTCTATCTCCACTACGACTGACACATCAGCTGTTTCATTGTCCCATAGTATTTTGAAAATTGTATCTTTGCTCTGCTCATTTCATGTGTTGGCAGACTGTTTGTGAGTCTGTGTTTTTAAAACAAATTATCTTATTTTTACAGTTTCTATTGTTATTTTTGAGGGATATGTAAAGATCATGGTTCCCAGGTTATTCTTTGCAAAAGAAAGTTTAAGTATATTTTAATTTATTTTGTTAAATATTTTCTAGTTACATATAAAAAGTTTTTTAAACAATAATTTAAAAGAATTTTTAGTTTGCTGTAAATTTTTTCCCCAGTTTCCTGTTTTCCTTCTAATTTTGGTATAAAAGCTTTTTAATTTCATGTCATCAAAATTATCTATTTTACTGCTAGGTTACTCTTAATGGTTAATGGTATCTAGTAACTATGTTGCCAGGACAGCTTATATTTTAAAAAATAGAGCGATTTTTCTGAGAGAAGACTGTTCTAACTTCAATGAATTTCCTGTGTTCACATAATGAGGATCTACACTGTCATGAGCAGGTTGGTAGCAAATTAGCCTTTGGGGGTGGGAGAATATGGTCTTATCTAGATACAAACATTTGAGTTATTATAGAGCTACAAGCATTCAAATAACCAATCAATAAATTAACAAGTATTTATTGAGTACCTTCTATGTACTTAACACTAATAAGCAGTGTGGGGATAAAGCAAAAATGTATGACATGATCCTGCCTTCAAGCAGCTTAAATTCGTGAAACAATAACAATACACACAAAAATATTAGTGAAAAATTCAAGACAATATGTAATGAAGTATGATATTTGTGATACTACAACTAGTTGAGAAGTTCAAAGAAAAGGGAGAGGGAATGAGTTCCTTTATCTGAAAAAATAAAGAGATTGGACTTGATGGCCTCTTCTGGCTCTACAACTATATTCCTATGACCAGCTAGAAGTTCTCTTGTTCACTTTTCTCATAGAGGTAGAAAACGAGGTTCCAAGGGGTCCAAGGGGACCCAGTTCTCATGCCTCCTTGGACCATGTTCTTTCCACTATGCATTGCTGCCTTCATTGCCTTGGAAACCATTCTCCCCATTAGAGTTTGGAGGTTACAGGAGCAATAGTCATCAGAGAGGGCACATGCTAAAAAGTGAACCAAAGTCCAGGATTTTCTGCAGACATAGCTCTGGGGAAACCTGCCCTATAATTTCCAAGGCACTCCTCAAATTATCCAGTTAAAGACAAGTACTTGCTCAGGTTCCTCTTGAAGTCGGGGATCAAGCCATTCAACAGATATTGGCTGAGTGTCTATGTCCTACCCCAAGAAGCTGGCAAGTCAAGAGGTGATGATCAGACTCGATAGCCTGAACCCTAGAATAAGGGGAGGCTATGGTCCTTGTGTTAACCAATGTTGCCTGCTCAATAAAAGCCCTCCTCCCTATTTCCCCCCTAGAGTCACTTCAGCCAAGGGCAGATGTTCCCAAACCCTAACTCTGACGATATCCTTGCTATTGTGTATCCCGGAGTTCTGGGACATGGGTATGATAATAGCAGTGGGGCAGAATTAGCATGTGTCCTTTCCCAATATGTAACCTAATATGATCTGTAACCCTATGTTAGAATCTGCCTTGAATCAAGGCACAGTTTGAAACGCTTTCCCAAGATTCTATTGACGGATGAAGTCTTGAATTGTGTGAAAGCTTACAGGATTGTTAAACATTTTTTCATAAGCCTTTACAGAGTTCATGACCTTGGCATTCAATTAAATCTCCAGAAAGCATCTGATTCTCTATGGTTATCCTGACCCAAGACCATATTCTGATGTGGGGTTACAGAATGCATGAGTCATTAGTATGATGGCTCAAATCCAATACCTGAAAAGTATGGCAGCCTGACTAATACACTCTTGCAGATAAGAGCCCACTTGAAGAATTGATTCTCAACTAACAGAGTATCTGATCAGCAAATGGATAAATACCTTTCTATAACTAGAAGGCTGCAACAGCATATTTCTGTAGGTAAATGGTGCTTTTATGGAACCAAAGAGGTATTTTTCAATACTCTGCTGAGTTAGTATAACTCAGAGGTAGAAATAAAGACTAAGTGACCTTGTAGGAGCTGCTATGATAACAGTTCTGTGACCTCTTTAGTGGGAGCTTGGGGGTACCATTCTATAGGGAAAACAATTTTGGGTTGACCTAGACCTTGTGCACACCAATATTGGAGTTACGGAGCTATGGGAGAGAAATCATGGCATGGTGATTTCTCTCTTCTCCATCTACCCTTGGTTTGAGGGGGGGGTAGAAGAGACAGAAGCCAGAGAGTAGTAGCCATAGAAATTATGAAGTGTGAGTGTGGTGAAAAGAGTTGAGAAAGGAAGAATTCTAGAAGGAATGGGGAGGGGGAGAATAGCTCCAAATTCACCCTTGAATAGAAGACAAAATGAAATTGGCCAATATGGCTAAATTATTTGGCTAATGGGGAAAAACCTCCATTCTTTAATATGCAAGCAAGCATAATGTAACACATAGTTGCTAAATACTTTAGGTTAGCTATAAATTCAAATCAGTAATTCTGACTCAGTTCAACTATCCTAGTAATTAAGTAATAAATCACATGAATATAAGAAACAGATACTTCTGAGATTAATCATATCGCTATTTTTAGAAAAGTAATGTACAATACACTATATATTGAGTTACTCTGAGAGAAGAATTAAACTGGAAAAACAGAAAATTTGCTTTGGGTTCCATCAAATGATCATAATACATTCTCTGTTACAAAGGTCAAAAAATGAAATATCCACAAGACAATGGGAGGGTAGTGTAGGCTTTAGAAGTTGGGACACAAAAAGGAAGGCAGGGGCCATAGAAAAAGATGCCAAGGACAAGGTTCTATGTCCTGCCACTTCTCTGTTCAGCCTCTGTTATTAAAGGGTCAAGGCTGCTGGGACATCCTTTTATCTAGAATTCTTTAAAAATAAGCTAAAAGGTTATCTGTTAAGGTTGAGGTTGGTCCTCCTTGAAGGACCACTGCTAGGTGGATTGTATGAATTGTTAAAGTTTTTCTTTTCTCTGAAATTTTATATTAGCTGTAAAAGTTCTGGTTTAAAGAGAAGCAGTGGAAATTATATATTCATGACTATTTCCCAGTTGACTTACAGTATGATTCCAGAGAAGCTTTGCATTTACTTGTTGATCATTAATTAGTGATCATTACCACACTTTAGCTTTATACTTTCCCTTTGTTAGGCAGTTTAATCTATTAGGGAGTAGATTCTAGCAATGGGAAACAAGGCTAGAAGAAGGCTAATAGGCAAGTTTATAAAGAGACTTATATACCAGGGTAAAGAGTTTGTATTCAATCCTTGAATCACTAGGGAACCACTAGATGTTTTGGAGAAAGAGTGACATTGTCAGACATATTCTTTAGGAAAATACTTTGGCAACTGAGTGGAGGATGGATGGAAGAGGGGGAAGAATACAGACATGGAATATAGTCAGAAGGCTATTGCTGTGGTCCAAGAGAAAAGTCATGAGGGCCTGAGCCAAGGTGGCAGCCTTGTGGATGAAGAGAAGATGAAGAAGGCAAGAGATATTTTGGAGGTAGAATTGAAAAGACTTAGCAGCTGGTTTGATAGTAAAATGAGGAACAGGGAGGAATCAGATGATTCTGAGGTTAGAAACCTAGGTAATTGGAAGGTTGGTGTTGCTAGACTATACACCATTCTCCAATACATAAATGTTCAAAGGATATGAATAGGAAGTTTTCATAGGAAGAAATGCAAGCTATCAACAATCATATAAAAAAACTGCTCCATATAACTAACAATTAGAGAAATGCAAATTAAAGCAATTCTGGGATTCTACCTCACACCTATCAGATTGGTAAATGTTACAAAAGAGGAATGTAATAAACTTTATTTTTGAGGGGCTGCAGGGAGACATAGACACATATGCAATATTGGTGCTGATACCTAAACCAAGAAGAGCAAAAATAGAGAAAGAAAATCATAGACCAATTTCACTAATGAATTCACTAGCTAGGAGACTACCACAATATACCATAAAGATTATACATTGAGACCAAGTAGGATTTATGCCAGGAATGTAGAGGTGGTTTAACATAAAGAAAACTATTAAAATGATTGATTATATCAATAATAAAAGCAACAAAAATCATGATTATATCAATAGATGCAGAAAAAGCTTTTGACAAAATACAACACTCATTTTAATTAAAAACACTCAAAAGCATAGGCATAAATGGATTTTTCCTTAAAATGATAAGAAGCATCTACCTAAAACCATCAGCAAGCATTCCTATGTAGTGGGGATACATCCCATGTAGTGGGGATACATCCCATGTAATAGGGATACGCTAGAAGCCTTTCCAATAAGATCAGGAGAGAAACAAGGATGCCCCTTGTCATCAATATTAGTCAGAATTGTGTAGAAATGCTGGAAATAGTAAGAGAAGAAAAAGAAATTGAAGGAATCAGAATGGGGAAAGAGGTAATAAAACTCTTTTTGCAGATGATGTGATGTTATAGTTGGAAAATCCTAGAGATTCAACTAAAAAGCCAATTGAAACAATGAATAATTTTAGCAAAGTCACAGAATATAAAATAAACCCACATAAATCACTAGCATTTCTATATATCACCAACAGAACCCTGCAAGAAGAGATAGTAAGAGATATCTCATTTAAAACAACAGCAGTCAGAACAAAATACCTGGCATCATACCTGTTAAGAGAAATCCAAGAATTATATGAACATAATTATAAAACAATTTTTATACAAATAATAAATAATTGGAGAAATGTTAATTGTTCATGGGTGAGCAGAGCCAATATGATAAAAAATGATAATTCTACCTAAACTATTCTACTTATTTAATGCCATCCCAATTAAATTATCAAAAAATTATTTTATCGAGCTAGAAAAAATAAATTTCATTTGGAAGAACAAAAGGTTAAGAATATCAAAAGAATTAATGAAAAAACGTATAGGAAGGAGGTTTAGCAGTACCACATCTTAAACTATGTCATAAGGCAATAATTATCAAAACTATCTAGTATTGGCTAAGAAATAGAAAGGTGGATCAGTAGAACAGATAGAAACTTTGTGTTTGACAAATGTAAAGATTTAACCTTTTCACTATTTGGTAAAAATTGTTGGGAAAACTGGAAAGCTGACTGGCAGAAATCGGGTATAGACAAATGCCTTATGCCATTTACCAAGATAAGATCAAAATGGATACATGAGCCAGATATAAAGGGAAATATCATGAGTAAATTAGAAGAACATGGAATATATTATCTATAAGACTTATAGATAGGAGAATTTATGAATAAACAATAGTTAGAGAGGATTGTGAGATGTAAGATGGCTAATTTTGATTACATTAAATTTAAAAGTTTTTGTACAAATAAAACCAATTTAGCCAAGATTAGAAGGAAAGCAGAAAAAAACCTTTATAGATAATTTCTCAGACAAAAGCTGCACATCTCAAATATATACAGAACTTTGTCAAATGTATAAGAATTAGTCACTCCCCAATTAATAAATGGTCAAAGGATATGAACAGGCAGTTTTTTGAAAAAGAAATCAAATCTCTATATGGTCATATGAAAAAATGCTCTAAATCATTATTGATTAGAGAAATGCACATTAAAACAACTTTGATATACCATCTTACACCTATCAAATTGGTTAAAATGATAGAAGGGGAAAATGATAATTGTTTCTAGGAGTTTGGCAGTGAAAGGAGGGAAAAGACATAAACACCTTTGATAAATGTCTTCCTGTTTTATCCTTTCCTTCATTTTTACAACCAGAGGGTTATTAATCAAAGTTATACTTGTTATTATATATTTTATGTCAGATATATATGATATATTATTTAACATGTTATTATATATTATATATTTTAAAGCTTCTTATATATTATCAACATAGGTATGGAAGACTCTTTGTTAGAGGAGAGTCTTTGACAAAGGCATTTTGCTCCAACAAATCAGATGTGTTTTATAATCAGCAAACGATAAGCATGCAAAGGGGGATATTATATTAAACCTTAAAATAAACCTTTCGGTCAATTTCATGACTGTAAAAACATGGTCATTTGTGAAAGCATAGCCTGCCCATTCTTTTCTTGAACTTTCAATGGATTTGTAGATTATTTTCACAAAATATTTGTAGTAACTAACCTTGTTTCTATTTTTGACAGGGTTACTAAACTTTTTAGATCAGGAGAATGTTGTAGGTAAAGTTTACTGAAATTTTAGCAAATTTTTGGCAAAGTTTATGAATGTTACTTTTGTGGATGATAAGAATAAATGTGCACTCAATAACTGTACAAATAAATGATTCCTAAATGAGTTGACTGGCTGGACATAAAAGGAGTTGTTAATGGTTGTTCATGGTTTCTCCATTCAAAAGGACATTTCCAGTACAGTGACACAGGGATGTGACTCAGTCCCATGTTATTTTAGCAAATTTATCAACGAGCTGGACAAAGGTGGAGACAGCATGTTTGTCAGTTTTACAGATGACACAAGGCTAGGAAGGACCGCTAATACCCTGGATGACAGAGTCAGGTTTTTAAAAGATCTTGACAGGGTGGAAAAAATGGGAAAATCTATAAAATGAAATATAATTTTGATGATAAATTAAATAAATAATAAATGCGAATGCTTTTAAAAAGTAAATAAATCAGATCCAACATGTCATAGGGAATAAGAGGCTGCCCCTGGAATCATCAATCAATCAACCAATAAGATTTATTAAATGCTTTCTATGTGCCAGGCACCATGCTAGGCACTGGGGATACAATCCAGATCCTTAAAGAGCTTACACTTTATTGGAAGAGCACATGGGTTCAAATTCTGATGGATGTGTACCAGCTATGTGAACTGGGGAAGTCACTTAACCTCAAAGCATCCCAGGTAACTCTCTAAGACTATAAGTTATCATTGGAGCAGTGGAGGTTGCTTCCACACCAGGAGTTCACTGAACAAATGAAATCACAAGTTCAGACGTCTTCTTCTCCCTCCCCCAGCCCCCAAGAAGCAAATAGACCCCAAAACAAAAAGCTTTGTCTTAGGGAGGAAAAATCACTTTCCTAAGCAAAAGATGGAGGGCACTCATAGCTAGATAGCCATTCATTTGAAAACTATCTAGGGGTCTTAAGATTGATATGAATCAGCAATGCAATATGGCAGTCAAGAAAGCTAATGCAACAGTAGGCTACATTTAAAACTCATAGCACAAAGACTAGGGAGAAGCTAATGCTATTGTATTCTACTCAGTAGATTATAAACTCCTTGAAGGCAGGGATTTTTTTTTCTTTTGCATTGGTATCCCCAGCACCTAGCACAGTCCCTTGAGCACAGGAGGCCCTTGATGCATTCATGTTAGACTGGATTGGATTGGAGTGGACTGCCCTGGCCAGACCACATCTGGCATATTATGTTTCATCTCTGAGCACTGCATTTTAGGAAGGACAGAGATAAACTGCAGACTGTCCCAAGGAGGACAAATAGAATGAAAGGCTTTAAGAAACTAAGGATATTAAGCCTAAAGAAGGGAGGACTTAGGTCAGATGTGACGGCTGTCTTCAAGCAATTAAAGGATGTTTCAACTTGTTCTTGGTCTCAGAGCACAGTTGTAAAGAGGTAGGTTTGATGGAAGGGAAAATTTCATGGCAATTAGAGCTACCCAAAAGTGGAATGAGTTGCCTTGGGAGATACTGGATTCTCCTTTTTGGAGACTTTCAAGTAAAGCCTCGATGATCCCTTGTTTGTCATGGTCTAGAAGAGATTTTTCATTAGGTGTAGGTTGGACAGATATGTGGCGCCATCGTGCACAGAGTGCAGGGCTTGGAATCAAGAAGACTCACTCACTAGCTGTGTGACCCTGGGCAAGTCAGTGAACCCTGTCTGCCTCTGTTTCCTCATCTGCAAAATGAGCTGGAGAAGAAAATGACAAATCACTCCAGTCTCTTTGCCAAGAAAAGCCCAGATGGGAGTCAGACACGACTGAAGGAAATGGAAACAACTGAACAAGAACAACAACATAGGTTGGTCAAGGTAGCCCCTGAGCCTTTTCAGTTGCTGAGTGTGGTTCTGTGCTCTTGTCTTGGAGAGCTGCTTTTCCAAAAATTCAACTCCATGTAGCAAACATCTTGATGAGTCTGTCTGAACTTAGGCTGCTGTTTGAACAATAGACACAGTCCATCAGTGAACCTATACTTATTGGTATAACATGACTAGTCCTTTCTGAATAGTTCTATTAAATCACCTTACAAAAGGAGTTCTTAATTTTGTTCGCATCATGGAACCTTTCGGAGGAACAGTGGATAAGGAGGCCTTGGAGTTAGGAAGCCCTGATTTCAAATCCTACCACAGAACACATGCTGGCTATGTGACCCTGGGCAAGTCACCTAAATGCTCTCTGCCTCAGTTTACCCAGCTGTAAAATGGGGGTAACAATTATACCTCATAGAGTTGTTGTATCAAGAGAGATAACATATATAAAGTACTTTGCAAACTTTGATGCATTATGTAAATGCTATTAGCATTAATATTAGGTATTATTTTGGCAGTCTGGTGAAACCTACAGACATTCCCAGAAAGATGTTTTTGCATGCATGTGTAATGGAGGTCTAGTGCGTGTTCATGGCTAGACCCTCTGGGGATCCTGCTTCTTGCTTCTGGAGAACTGGGAAGATACAGAATATGGAGAGCTATGAAGAACACATGATATTCCATAGCTGGTTCCTGCTGGCTGACTTGATGGAGAGGACGCTATCTGACTAGCTGTAGAGAGGCCACAGCCTCTGAAGCCTGCCACCTTTCCAAAGGCTCATAGTCTTCAACCATTGGTATTTTGCCTTACTACTCCTGGTGGGGTTTGATGACTCCTTTGCTCATGGTGACCAGAAAAGGGAGAGGAGCTTGTGAGTTCCAAATGTTCCCACCCGGTATTCCAGAGTTGGTTTTACAGCCAGTACAGTATGAAAGCCCTGAGGAGCAAGGAGTAACCTTTGGGACCCCAGCCCAGCTGTAGCTCAGACAAGGACCCATGTGGCAATGTTCCTTTAAACATGAACTTGATAGCATGGATTCTATTTAGAAAGTGAGTCATGTCAAGCCTACTCTCCTGAGATGCTTTAGGGGAGAATGGGCCCCATAGCATTGAGAGAAATGTTGGTATTTTGTGCTTTCTATATCTTCAAATTCAACATACCTTTGTAAAAGCTACTCAGTGTTAAATGGTTAAAGAAACATGGGTCACTAGTCATTGAACCCTAACAAGGGGTGGGAGGGGAAGGAAGAGGGAGACACAGCTAGAAAGGGCTTGGGCCAATGGCAGTAGAGAAGAGATCCTGGAGCCCTGAGGGGCAGGCAGATGCAGCCCACCTGGCTCAGAGAGACACACTCAGAGGAAGCTCGCTATATGTCAAATAAAATACATAGAATTACAAAGGAAACCAATTATATTAAAATATGGTTACCAAAACATTTTTTTTCAAAAAACAAGTTCCTAGACCCCAGGTTAAGGACCCCCGCCTGACAGCAATTTAGTTCTGTTTACAGTTTTTGGAAGCAAAGGAAGTCGGTCTTCCAGCAACACATGCTAGGACACTGGAAATGAATTAATGGCGAGCAGCTTCAGGAACACTGTAGACTTTTCTCATTTACAAATATTAATCAGCTTTCTGTGTCAAAATTATTGACCAGGCACCAAGGGAAAAGGAAGCACAGTTTGTACCATGAGCTTTAAAGGTCATGAGCATTCTTAATTAACAGGCTGAGCCTCTAAGTTGCTAGGAGCCATAAATGGAGAAAGTTCATTAAATGAATACAGTGTGGTGCGTGTTGTCTAACCCACGATGAAAAATGACTTATTTGGCAGCATACTGGGTCACTTTAGGACACGTTTGAATTTTATAGACATTATCAAGTTTGCTGCAACACCTGCACAAAAAATGATTTTATATATGAAAATGACCTATTCTTAACGCTTACTAGTACAGTTTCAACCATGGTGCTTATTTATCCAAAATTTCATTTCCTGTCCAATTTTTCTATTAGTATTGGTCACTTGAAAATACATTCCATGTATGAGATAACTGTCTAGGAATTATAGTTGGATTGCTGAAAATAAATTATAAAGTTTTTGTATATGTCATTCATTTTAGTTGTGTGAGCTTGTTTTTCCTGAGTTTGTGATTAATGAAATATCATGGCAAAAGCTGGGAACCCTGGTTATCATCTCACTTAGCCTACTCTAGCCAAGAAATCAACTTTTCCCTCCATTCCCAACTGAATTTTAAGAGTTGCACGAGTGAACAAGATTAATATTTCACTTCTTCACCTAAGAAATGGTCTTCTTTCTATTAAGAATGCTTCCATGCTTCTGGCCACTCAGGCTGGGTATCATCCTTAACCCTTCCCTCTCACTCACACATCCAATCAGTTACCAAATCTTCTCAATTCTGTCTCCGCATCTCCCAGATGTTCCACCATATCACGTAGCCACCTCCCTAGTCTGGGTCCTCACCATCTTTGGCCTGGCCTGCTGCAGTAGCTTCCTAAGGGACTTCTTTGAAGCCTCTGACTCGAAATCCATTTCCTTATCCATTCCCCAAGATAACTTTCACAAGTGGGAACAAAGATCAGATGATGGTCTTGTGGCCAAAGAATGAGGTTTTCATAGACTTCATCAGCCTCAAGGGTTGCCTTATGAAAATTCCAAGTTTCAGAGGTTAAGATTCTATTTTTTTCTTAAAACAAGGGGTATTTCCTGCCTTTTGGAGAAAGAAGAGGCCTGTCTGTCCCCTGGTGTTGGAAGGAGCATCTGTGAGGGACTAAAGCCATGGTATAGGATGGGCAAGGGATCTGGACCTTGCCTTCTATTATTATCATGAATTTTGTGTATGGTACAGATACATTAGGTAGACTGGCTGCCCATCAAATAACCCCAAATGCCTCTCCCTTTGGTGGAGTCAAATCCCCACGGTGGCACTATAAGTTTGGGGAGCTTTGTTTGCTTCTCTTCAGAGGAGTCCAAGCCACAATATGTTAATATTAAGTGGGAGGATACTAGGTTCCTGGGGCAAAGTAGGATTCACTAGAGAAGTACATATATATATATACATATATGTATGTATATACATATATGTATGTATATACATATATGTATGTATATATATATCAATTATTTATGAACTACCGAGTCCTTTGTGGTTTTGTTTTTTCCTGAATTTGTTTGTGGATTCCTATAAATAACTTACATTCTCTACATTTTCTGTGTGGGTGCAAAAAGGACTATTTTGTACCCATTATACACACTGGAACAACGAGGTGGTGCAGCAGATAGAGTACTGAACCTAGAGTCAGGGGGCTCAGACACTTACTAATTGTGTGACCCTTGGTAAGTCATTTAACTGCTATCTCCCTCAATTTCTTCACCTATAAAATGGGAGTAATACCTCCTAGAGTTATTGATAGGATCAAATGAGATGATATGTGTCGCTGCTTAACACAAGGCTTGGTAGGTGGTAAGCCCTATATGCATGTTGGCTGTTATTATTGTTATGACTGAAGTGCTTCTACGGAGGCTGAGGACTCTATTAGTTACATATGTGGAGACCTAAACACAAGCTAGATTCAGAAATTTTTCAAGAATAAACTCTGAGTGGGGCCATAATGAGCAAAGGAAAGTGACATTTTGGGTATCACCTCCAGGACTGGACCTGGGCTGTGAAAACCCAGGATTTGAGCAATTGAACCACAAGCTGTACCTATAATACAAAACAGAACATGACAAGTATAAAAGAGGGATTGATCCCAGGCATTCTGCAAGGTCCATCAATCAAGAAATGTTCATTATGTGACAGCTGGACCAAGTACTATTCTAGGCACTGGTGATACTGGTACCAAGAATGAAAAATCCCTCCTCGCCAAGGAGTTTACATTCTCTGAATAAGCAAAGATTCATTGATGCAATATATACATACAAGAGATTCATTGTAGGTTTTTGAGCAAGATTGTAACAGTAAAAATCAGTGATTAGGCCCCCAAATCAATCAATCAACACCTGCTATGTGCCAGGCACTGTGCTGGGGATACAAAACGAGGCAAAAGACAGTACCTGCCCTCAAGGAGCTTAAAATCTAATGGAGTAGACAACATAGAAACAAATATATGCAAGATAAATAGGAAAAGATTAAATGAGGGAAAACATTGGAATTAAAATGCGTCAATACATTAAGAAGTAAACTACATGGAAAGATTTTCTGACCCATTAAATATAGCCACATTTAGGGTAATCTCCAGTAGTATTTTTTGGACAGGATGTTCTTTTTAGAGGTAATCAATTATAGAGACAACATCTTGACATGCTGCTGAAAGTCTACTGTGGCTGGTCATTCTTCGTATAGAATTATGTTGCTTATCATCAGGTACATTATGCATTTTTATTTTTAATAAATTGGTGTAACCCCCCAAAATTAAGGTGCTCACCCTTGCCCTGAGCAAACAGCGGCTAATTGGTAACTAAAGGGGTCAATGAGATAATTCAGGCAGAGGCTATGCCTCTCACTTGAATTATACAGATAGTTTTCTGACCACCAGAAGAGAAATGGCTTTAAGACTGGCCAGGGGGCTGGAGGTGTTCATCCTCTTCTACTAATATTTTCCTTCTCTCAAACCATGTACACAGAATTCAGGGATGCAGAACAAAAATCATGGGACTTTGGGTTTGATTCTCTATAAATACTGAAATCCCAGGGAACTGTTCCCTGGAAGATGTGAAATTTACACTGTCTATGTTTCTAATATACATTATTCATGTTTCAAATATTTACCAAAGGTGTCCTTCTCATCAAACCCAAAGGCCTTTTCTCAGGCCTCACGCTTCCTCGATGCATCTATACCATTTGTAGTTGTTGTTCAGTCGTTTCTATCGTGTCTGACTTTTTCCGATCCATTTGGGGTTTTCTTGGCAAAGATGCTGGAGTGGTTTGCCATCTCCTTCTCCAGTTCATTTTAAAGACAAAGAAAGTGAGGCAAACAGGGTGAAGCGACACAGCCCAGAGTCACACAGCTGGTAAGTGTCTGAGGCTGGATTTGAACTCAGAGTTCCACCTGACTCACTTGACATAGGTTATTTCATTTGATCCTCACAAAAACCCTGTGCTAGGTATTATTATTATTACTGTATGCCTTTTACAAAAGAGAAAGATGAGACAGAAAGAGGCGACCTGACTCGCCTAAAGTCACTGAGGTAGTATCTGG
Source organism: Phalanger gymnotis (assembly GCA_028646595.1). Lineage (NCBI taxonomy): Eukaryota > Metazoa > Chordata > Mammalia > Diprotodontia > Phalangeridae > Phalanger > Phalanger gymnotis. The sequence continues at coordinate 300,261,423 of CM053626.1, read as the reverse complement.
ACAGGATCTGAACTCGCCTCTCTCCACTATTTCACCACATTATTGGACGTGTTAAAAGCACTCCCTGGAAGAATTCTGGGATCTGGGTTCAAGTTCCAGCTCTGGCATTTCTGAGCGGGTGTGGCCACGGGAAGATCACTTCTTCCTTTTGGGTCTCAGTTCCCTCATCTGTAAAATGGAGGACACTATTTTTCACAGGACTTGCCTTACAGGGATCTTATGAGGAAGGGATTTTATAACCCATAAAATTCTACATACATGTGAATTATTATAAATAAGTGCTCATTTTAGTGAAAGAGCACATCCCTCTTTTCTGTGAACCATTTCTTGAGGAATGCGATATGGTTGGTTGGTCTGAGTGTTTGTTGGAGAGCGTTCAACATTTTTTTTTATTTTAAAAACAGAATAAATATCAGTGTAAATGCCTTAAAATGGGCATAGTAAACATAAAAATACATTTCTTTTTACTTTAATACGCAATCTCATCCAATCGAGATTCAGAGAGGTTGATGACTTGCCCAGGGTCACACAGCAAGTAAATGTCACAGAAGGAATTTAAACTCAGGTCTCTCTAACCCCACCCCAGCACCAGACCTACTCCATCACCTAGCTGATGGTAATAACTATAGCTTTCTAATACCAACTATAACTAACTTACATTCCCTACTTCGTTGGGGTGATGTGAGAAAAGCGCCTTGTGTTTAAGGCATTTGTATAAATGATATTTTTAAAAGTTATCCCTTAGTTATTGTTTCTAAAAAAAAAAAAAAAGTTTTTAAAGCCTTCTCTCTCCCCCCATGAAGGTTCCCTTACCTGGGACTGCTACAATTGAGAGAAAGAAAAAGTCTCGTGAACTCCTTGGAGAAAACCCTCTCTGGGTGGACAAGTCCCAAACTGTCAGATTCGGGACGTTGCTAGGACGCACTGGTTGCTAAGAAGATAGGGGCGTGTCCCGCTGGTACCTAAGGAAGGGACTGCCACTCCTTGGCCACTCCCCGGCTAGGCTTTCAACAGGAGGCTTCTGATTGGTTGCTATGGTCCGGACAAAGTTTAGACTACAGACTAGGACTACAGTGCCCAGCATGCAATGCGGGCCACAAGGCCTCTGCTTGCTAATTGCGAAGTAGCATCAGGCCTTCCATGGCAGCCTTGAGCACAGGAGTGATGAACTGGCTTTCCAGGTCTGCAAAAAAACTAAAGTATTTTGGGTGTGGTGCTTCAAGAGGAACAAAAAGAATGGGAAAGATAATAAATAAAAGAGTTAAGAAAAATATACTGGCTAGGACTGATTTTTCTTTTAGGTCTACAGGATAATAAAAATTGTTGTATTGTTATTATCTAATTCTCATCTTTTTTTGATGGAGGGACAAGTCTCTATCCTGCTATTATTCTTGTATATTTATTGTATTGTATTGTATATTTAATGTTCCCAGGCTTTCTTCAAATTTTAGCTAGTCTCAGACTCCTTAAACTTTGTTCTTACCCTCTGCCATTATTCTCAATTTATCCCCTGTGTATCTTCTGAACATATTTATTTGCATATTGACATCCCCATAGGCCGTGAGCTAGCTCCCAGAGAGCTAGGGTTTTGTTTTTGTTTTTTTCCACCTTTGTTTGCATTCCCTGTACCTGGCACATAGTAAGTGCCTAATAAATACCTACTAACTTGGCTTGTTCTTCAGACTATTGTGTAGATGGATAATATGACTGTTTTTTTTTGTAATTGAATGAGAGCATTGGGATGTAAGTTTATCTTTTGTAGCATTATTGGGCCACCTCCTGAATTCAGATTTCACATAGAAAGAAGTTTTGTGAGTTTCTGTTTCTTACAAAAACTAAGAAAATTTTAACAGCTCCTGATAACTTAGTAGCAAATAAGACAACAGGGATGACATGTACCTCATTCTTTTCCTACATAATTTTAATTTCTTCTAATAGGCGCCTATTCGCCTATACTTTGAAAGCTTGTCATTCTGTGAAGGCAGTCGTCATCATTGTGATACTGCTTTTATCATTGTAAAGATATTGTCATCATCATCATCACCACCACCACCATTATTATTATTATTTTTAATTAAGATTTTTTTTATTTTTAGCTTACAACACTCAGTTCTGCATGATTTTGAGCTCCAGATTTTCTTCCCCTGCTCCCTCCCTCCCCAAGATGTCATGGAATCCAATATATCTTCTATATATCCCATATAACCGCATTAAACTTATTTACATGATAGTCAAGTTGTAAAGAATTATGACCAATGGCATGAATCATGAGAAAGAAGAAACAAAACCAAAAAAAACAAAAACAAAAGAGAAAAAAAAAACAAAAGAAAAAAAAGGCACGCATGAAGTGTGCCTCAATCTGCATTCAGACTCCATAGTTCTTTCTCTGGATGTAGATAGCATTCTCCATCGTGAGTCCTTTGGAGTTGTCTTTGTACTTTGTATTGCTGAGAAAAGCAAAGTCTATCGAGGTTAGTCATCACAGAAGCAATATGACTGTAGTTGTGTACAATGTTCTCCTGGTTCTGCTCTGCTCACTCAGCATCACATGACATAGGCCTTTCCGGGTTATTATAAAGTCCGTACCTTCCCCATTTCTTATAGCACAATAGTATTACATATTACTATTATTATTAATCATCCATTCAAGAGGCCTTGTGTTGTAGTGGGTAGAGAGGGCCAGTTGTGGCAGCAGAAGGTTCCGGTTTTATCTCTGGCACATAGTGACTGTATAATCCTGGACAACTCATTTAATCTCTTACTGCCCCCAGGCAATTTCCGAAAACCATAACTTGCAAATTGCTGATCTGCATTGCTAGCGGGAGTTTCCATATTGGACCTTCATCGCACAAGTGAAATCACCAGTCCTTGCTGCAAATCCCACCCAGTACAACCACCACCCAAAAAATTCCCACTAAGCCAAAAACTACCATTGTTTACTATGAGAAGACGAGTTCTCTCTTGAGACCTTCAGACACCAGAGATGGGCACTTGAATGAGAACAGTTGTGAGATACTGTCCTTTGTGAAGATTTGTTTCCCTGGAAGGATCTCTTATAAGGTAAAGGTCAGGCAGACTGGAGTAAAAAGATGAGGGAGAAGAATGTTTCCATCTCCTGCTCTAAGCTAATGCCAGAACCAGGAGAGTATAGGCTCTTTGAGGACAAGGACTGTTTTCCATTTAACTGTACTCCAAATTGTTTAGCATTTAATAAACACTTGTTGGATTTGATCTGCTTACTCTTTATGGGTTGTTGTTGGAGTTTTCTTCACAAGGATACTGGAATGGTTTGCCATTTCCTTCTCCAGCTCATTTTACAGATGAGGAAACTGAAGCAGACAGAATTAAGGGACTTGCCCAGGGTCACACAGCTGGTAAGTGTCTAAAGTCAAATTTGAACTCAGGTCTTCCTGACTTCAGACATGGTGCTCTACCCACTGCACCACCTAGCTGCCCCTCTATGGGTAGGTCCTACTTAATCTCAATTGGGAAGAGTTACTCTCATTTGAACACACTCTAAAACAAGTAGTATGGGCTTAATAAGCGCTGGCTAGCTGGTTTGATTTGGAGTGGGGAGAAAGAGGAAAAAGAGTCAAGAGTGTCAAATGGCAAGAATTCTTTTTCTTCCTTTTCTTTGAGAAAAAAACCTCTATGATAAATCTCTGTTCCAAAAGACGTCTTCCTCCGATTGAGGGAAGAAAGATAGGATTCTTCAGGGTCTCCCATTTAAATGTTCTGTGTAACACATTACTCTTAGCCTGTTAAAAAATGTCCCCTTATCTCATGAAAATAATCCATTGTAAAAAGTACCTATTCACAGGGTCCCCACTTGAGGCACTGAGGAAGCAGATTAGATCTTTTCAAATAATAGATTCATTTTATGCTGTGATTATGAATACTTGTGGGAGCCGTTCACTGAAACTCATTTCTCTGGAGGCTGTTTTTTTAATATATAATTTCAATCTCCTGATTTGTAAATGGGAAGAATTTAATAAAGGAATGTAATCAGATTCTGTAATTACAGTCTCTACTGTAATTTGTTACACCCAAGGGTAAGTGAAAATATTTCACTGGCTAGTGATTTGTAAATAAATAACATTTTGGAGGATTAATAACCTTATGTGAAGGCAAGATTATTACTTGGTATACAGAAAGATCATATAGGACTTTTCAGAAATTAAATAAGAAATTGTAATTATCTGGAGAACTCTCAACGTGCAGGACATAGGAGAAACTTTTTTTTTATTTCCTTATTTTTTATTTTTCTTTTGAAAGCCAGGTTATGTTGATCCATAACTGCACAAAATGAATCTATGAAAATTATTTGAAGAGATCTAATCTGCTTTCTCTGGGCCTCAAATGTGGAGGCTGGGGACTTTATTATTAATAAAATTGAGATGTGTTTACATCAAAACACTCATAATTTTCTTTCAAAGATTACTTTCTATATGATACTGACAGGTCAGTAATAAATAAATTCTCAAGTAGATTTGATTTTTGGACTAAAATTTACAGTCATCATCTCATTGAAAACATGGTCATCTCTCTCTTGTGACTGCAAATGATTAAAAGGAACCGTTGTTTCCTGGGATGCTTATTGACATCTTGTTCCTAATACAATAAATAATCCTATATACTTCAATGTTGTTACAGTATTATTTTCTGCCTCTCATTTCTGAAATTATTTAAGCTTCATAGCTTGTGACAGTCAAGGTCAGGAGGACCAGAAAAGAAATGGAAAATTTGAGATTCAAGTTAGCACATAGCTAGGGGAGAAATAGCCTAGAAAGTGGTATTGCTCCTGGAGGGCATGGAATATTTCACAACTGCTAATGCCTAGGACCTGCAGCATCCTGAATCTTCCAGAGAAGCTTCCAGAACAGAGTCAAGAAGGTTCTTTGGAAGAGCCAGAGAATCTTTCCTAATTGCCTGTTGTGGAAGATCTCTGAGTCTCAGCCCCCTTATAGGGGATGATAAAGTACCTATGTATAATTATAACTCTAAAGCTAGGTGGGATTTCAGAGGCCAAATTAGAAGTACTATTGGTTTTGATATTTTCACCCTCATGTTTTACGGATGAGGTCCAGGGAAGGAGGGTGATGTGCCCAAGGGTACACAGAGAGAACACAGAGAGGTACACAGAGCTGGACTTTGAATTCAAGCCAGATGACTTGAATCGGTGGTCTTTTCATGGTACCAAGCTGTCTTCACCTTAGGGGCTTGCTCATAGGGTCATAGATGTAGAGCTGGACTGAACCTTAGAGACCATCCAGCACAACGCCCTCTTTATAGATGAGAAACTGAGGCCCACGGAGGTCATCAGACTTGCCTAAGGTCGCACGGGTAGGTGAGAAGTAGCTAGGCAGTCCAGCTGAGGTCCTTTCACACTCAACCCAGCGGTGCTTTCCTTTGAATCAAGCTACCTCCTCACAGGGATAAGATAATGTATGTAAATTGTTTTGCAAACCTCAAGTTTGTATTCAAAAATCAGCTGTTATTTTGTACAGAAACATTTCTTTAACAGTTGGGAATGATAATTAACTCTAAGGTATATATTAGGTTTCTTTACCTTGCTTTCTGATGGTAATAGCAAGAGGAACATGTGCTCTGGACCGGTGGAAAATGTTGCTTGAGAATGCTTTATGTTAAAGTTGGTAGAACTATAATGATAGCTGACATTCATTTGTAGTTCACTTTAAGATTTGCAGAATACTGCCCATATATTATTATTCCATTTGATTCTCACAAAAAACCTGCCAGCTAGATGGAATTATTAACATTCCCATTTGATAGAGGCTCAGGAAAGTGAAATAATTTGCCCAGAGTCACGCAGAGATAATAAGTGTTAGAATCAGGAATTTAATGAAGGTCTTTCTGATTCCAGGTCCAGTGCTCTGCCCACTACAGCACACTGCCTCTCTAGTGGTGATGAAATTAAACACAATCATTCCTCTATTCCTTTTTTTTTTAAAGTTTGTTGTTGTTCAGTCATGTTCAACTCTTTGGGACTCTGGGGTTTTTCTTGGCAAAGATACTGGAGTGGTTTTCCATTTCCTCCAGCTCATTTTGCAGATGAGGGAACTGAGGCAAACAGAGTTAAGTGACTTGCCCAGAGCCACATAGCTGGTATCTGAGACCAGATTTGAACCATAAAGATGAATCTTCCTGACTCCAAGCCTAGCACTATATCTACGGCACCACCTAGCTGCCTAACTTTTTTAAAGTTACAGAAATATTAAACATAGGTTATCTTCTCCTTAAAAGCAAATCTCTAGTCTATTAAAAATTTATAATCTAAAAATCTATATATCCTTCTAAAACACATCTTTCTCCAAGGACAATCCCGGAAGCATGTAAAGTCAGATTTCAGAAAGGCAGATTAAGAGGTTTGTAATCTGGGTGAGACATTGAAAGCGACCCAAGTGGATGCCCATTTGGAGGATGAATCACAGTCTCAAGGAAATTAGAAATGGAAAAGTTTAGTCATTTTTGCCTGCTTCCAATTCAGGATTTTTCCAGTTTTTCAAAGAAAGGGCCCCAAATAGAAAGAACCTGCCATGTTCAGAGTCTCTCTTGATCTATTCGGACCTTTTTTTTTTTTTAATAATAGTGGTTTGATGACTTCTTGCACTGGTGCAGATCAGCAGCTTGTATAATTGAGAGTCCTAGAGATCTTCCTGGAAAGGTTTAGTGGCTTGCTAAGGATCACATGGCTATCATGGGAGGAGCAACTGGAACACTCAAACCTTCATTTCTGGTCTTTGGGAGAACTGGTATGATCCATGGTTGCTAACCTGACAGAATTATTGCTCTAAGGCTTAGCTCAGTTCTCATGCTGTGCCTTTCACCTCCTGCCTTCCTCTCCTTACTTTACCTTTCACCTCCCCTCCTCATCTCCTTACCTTCCTTTTTGTCTTCTGCCCTCATCTTCTCATCTTGCCTTTCATCTTCTGGTCTCACCTCATACACATACCATGTCATTCACTCCTGTGCTCACTTCACATACTTTGCCTGTCACTTCCTGCTCTCACTTATTTACTTTGTCTTTTGCTATCTCACTCAGACATCAGGTCCTTACCTCTACAACCCAGCACCTGTGCCCTAACACTGGAAAGTAAACTTTCATTCACACATCTCTTGAAGAGGTGAGGTGCGACTAAAAAGGTACATTATATCACCTATGGCTAGCAAACTCTCACCTCTCCTTACTTTTCTGCTTCCATTGATAGGGGGATCTCCTGTTGCCTAAGCAACTCTTTCCCCACCCTCCCACCCCCCCCCAGCACTTCCTGTTTTCTTATCCCTATCCACCTTAGATCCCTAACTTACCTATGTCTCCATCCAGCTCTGTTCCCTATCTTTCCCCCCTTCCATTTGCCCTCTAGAATCTCAATTCTAGCCTCAACAAACTTCCCTTCATCTCTGACCTCTTTCCTTCCTTTCATCTTCTGTCCCTCATGAAGATTTGGCTGCCCCCAGAGCACTCTACAGCCCATCCCCCATCTCCCATCCTTTCCAGTACTGGACACACCATCTCATGTTCTCTCCAGTGAGCTTTGCTTACAACAGCACTGAGGCTTTGGGGGATACTCTCCGTGTGTGTGTGTGTGTGTGTGTGTGTGTGTGTGTGTGTGTGTGTGTGTGTGTGTGCACGTGTGCCCCTCCTGAGCTAGCATTCCCCCCCTTACCAACTGTCTGTTGGAAATTCCGAACAGGATATCCTTTAGGCATCACAAATTCAACATGTCCAAAACAATTCTTTATCTTCCCCATTTCTGCCTCAACCTTCCCCTTTTCCAAATTTCCCTATTTTTGTTGAGGGCTAGTTTAAAATCTCACTGTCATCACTCTGCTCTCCCTCGCCCCACATATCCAATCTATTGCCAAATATTATCAGTTCTACCTTTATAATATCTCTCTCCTCTGATGCCTTCTCTCTACTCATAAGGACACCATCCTAATTCAACCTTCTTGCCTAGACCATTCTAACAGCCGCCTCATCTTACTTGGAACAGCATCTAAGACAGGTATTTAATTGATTTTTAATGATAATGAATATTACACAGGCGTATACCCAAAGCTTTGGTTCCATGCAGAATTCATAGCTCCTGGTTCCTGTGTTGACAATGTTTACTAATTTAAAATAATATAACAAATGTCAAATGCAATTTTTGTCTTTATTGAGTCTTTCAACCAAATGCCACTAAACAATCTCAATCTGAAATTCACTAAAATGTTGCTCCAGAAGTTTGTAATGTTCAGATTTTCTTGTTACACTTTTAAATCAACCTCGAATGTCTCTCCTTTCCAATCCATCTTGCCAGAGTGATGTTCCTAAAGCACTGATCTTACCATGTCACTCCCCTGCTGAAGTATCTCCAGTGGATCCCTATTACCTTTAGTTTTCTTAGTCTAAAACTCTTTTGTTTTGCATTTAAAGTCCTTCACAACTTGGCTCCAGTCTAACTCTCCAGCCTTATCATATATTGTATTTCTCCTGGGCAGTCTGGCCAAACTGCCCTTTTTGCTGTTTCTTTCACATAATCTTCCATATTCATGCCTTTGTGGCCGGCTCTTCCCCATGCCTAGAACGTTCTCCTTCCTCAGCATCACCTCTTAAAAATCACTAATTTCCTTCAAAGTTCAGCTTAATGTTACCTTTCACAGGAGACCATTCCTGATCTCCCCAGCTGCTAGTGGTAGTATTCATCTTGTATATACATGTGTATGTGTGTGTCTTCTCCTGGTTCCTTGTGGACAAGGATTATTTCATTTCTGACTTTACATTCTCAGTATCTAGCACAGTGTCTGGCACATAGCAGGTGCTTAATAAGTCCTTGTTGACTGATTATTTGATGGACATATCAGAGGCATGACACATGCCCAGTTCATCCTGAAACCAAGATATTCATTATGCCATACTGATTCTCATTTTATTAATCAAACAACTCTATTTTATCTAATGCCTTCAGTCTTTTGGGGTCATAGTTGGGTAGATAAATGGCCTGAAATTGTGATTTCATTGATATAATGAACCCCACAATGAGACAACTCCCTCTAACAATGGAAGTTGTCACCTGTGTGGCAGCCCGTGGTCTTTGAGAGTTGGCCAATATACGGAAAGATTAAGTGATTTGCACCGTGTCACACAGCCAATATAGGTCAGAGGCAAAACTCTGATCATGATGGTTTGCTTTGCCTTTTATTGGTTGATTTAAAAGTGTAACAAGAAAATCTGGACATTACAAACTTCTGGAGCAACATTTTGGTGAATTTCAGATTGAGATTGTTCAGTGGCATTGGGTTGAAAGACTCAATAAAGATAAAAATTGCATTTGACATTTGTTATGTTATTTTAAATCAGTAAACATTGTCAATACAGGAACCAGGAGCTATGAACTCTACATGGAACCTAAGCTTTGGGTATATGCCTGTGTAATATTCATTATCATTAAAAATCAATTAAATACCTGTCTTAGATGCTGTTCCAAGTAAGAGCACTGCCCTCTGGGAACTTATTATTTATGAGAGACATTATAGGAATCATGCAATTAACATTTACTTAAGCATATTATATGAGACACTTGGTGTAGCAGAGACAATGATGGATTAGACATCAGATAACTTGGCTTCAAATCCCAGTCCCGCTGCTTGCTCTGTATGACCTTGGACAAGTCACATGACTAACCTCTCTAAGCCTTGGTTTTTTCACTTGTAAAATGAAAGAAAGGCAGCTATGGAGAAGTGGCCTTGTTATAAGTCCTTGCTCTGCCTCAAACCAAGAGTGTGACTCTCGGCCAGTAGTTCTCAGTGCCTCCAGAAAGCTCTCTAAAGGTACAACTTTTAGAGCAGGTAGTAACCTGCATTTCTGGAGAGAGTTTCCTCATGGGGAGCTCTCTACATCAGTTAAAATAAGTCTAGTATTTTGCTGAATGCTGAGGCATTTTTTGCAGAATGGAAATGTTTTCTTTCTTTTCCTCCTTCCTTCATCCTTTCTTTCTCTTTCTTTCTTCCTTCCTTCATCCTTTATTCATTTTCCTTCTCTTCTTTCCTTTCTTCCTCTCTCCCTCCCTCCTTCATTCTTTCCTTCCTCTACTCTTCCCTCCCTCCCCCATTCTTTTTTCTTCCTTCCTTCCTCTACTCTTCCCTCCCTCCCTCTCCCCTTTCCTCCTTCCTTTCTCCCTTCCTTCTTCCTCCCTCTCTTTCTTTTTTCTTCCTTTTCTTCTTTTCTTTCTCTCTCGCTTTCTCCATCTTCCTTCCTTTTTTCCCTGATGTTTAAGTTCAGAATTTTTTTAAAAAAATCACAAGTTTGGTCTTTCTGCCCTCCAAAATGAATGGATTGTAATGGTCCCTTCCAGCTCTAAACCTATGATATATTAACATTAGGGAGAAACAAAATAGAAAGGTCATGTGATCGTGGATGTGGAGATGTGAAGGACCTCAGAGTCTTCACACCTGAAGTCCAAGCCTGTCATTTTATATCAATGGGTAAAATTGGGGCGTAGAGAATGAAGCAGCCATCTGATGTCACAGGGAGCAGCAAGTGGCAGGCCAGTATTCAGACCCTATCCTTTGATTCCTCTTCCATTGCACCCTTCTACTACCTGCTTCAAACTGACTTCCTGAGAATTAGAAGGTTTATCAAGTGAATGCAATCAAAATTCATCCCTATTCACCTAAGCCAGGTTATTCTTCACCCTGAGAAGCAGTGTGGAAGACTGGAGAGATCCAATCAACAAACATTTATTAGGCATGTACTACATGCCAGGTACCACGCTAAATAAGTACAGAAAATACAAAGAAAGGGAAAAACCAGCCCTTGCCCTCAAGGAGCTTATAGTCTAATGGGAAAGAACACATGTAAACAGCTATGTACAGACCAGCTATTGACAAGATAAATTGGAGATGATCAACAGAAGGAAGCTACTGCCAGTAAAAGCTACCAGGAAAAACCTTCTGTAGAAGGTGGGATTTTAGCTGGGACATGAAGGAAGTCAGACAAAGCTAGGAAATGGAGATGAGATGTCCGAGAATTCTAAGCATGAGGAAAAGTCAATGAAAATGCACAGAGTAGGAGACGGTCTTGTTTGAGGAGCAGCATGGAGGCGGGAGTTACTGAATCACACTTAATAAATGCTTATTCTCTTCCTTTCTCCACCCCACTATGCCCATCCATGGTTATCCAGCATGGTCAGGATGAAGATCCACCAAAGGAAATCGAGAAGGCATGTTCAGGTAGATAACAGGAGAACTGGGATAGAATTAATTCTTCTGGTAGTTATTTTGCCTTGAGGCCCCCCTTTCATTGAATGTAAATATTTAGCTTGGAGAGGATAAGTCTATGATCAGTCCAGCACTCTGCAACATACATTGCTTTTGTTACTTCTCACATCCTTTCTGTCTCTTCTCTTTACAATCACATAGTCTATTAAATGCCAATGTTTGCTTTGAGGGTGCATCCACAAAGTTTCATTGCATATAGGTAAATGGAAGATGGTGTTGGTCATGAGAATATCACAGAAACAAAGAGAGTGTCAAAGAGAAGACAGTGATAAAAGACAGGCTTGAATGTCTTTCTTCCCCAGATGGAGGAATCTCATATCATTTCATTGCTTCATTCACTCAACGAGTATTCGTTGATTAAAATGGGAAGGATGTTGATAGATTTTTCCTGAAGGGATTATAGATTTATCATTGTAATCATGACAATAATTATTATTGTTGTTGAAGTTCTTAGGTGTTTTCCTTTTCAAAGTTGAACTAAAGATATTTATAAAATTTGTAACTATTCCTCTATAGGTATCTTTGTCAACTTGGACTAAATACTTCAAAAAGAGTTTTACTGCTGGCTTTTGTTTTTTAATTGTTTTTTTTCCTCTCCACTCCCCAATTCCACAAAATGTTTCTTCCTTTATAATGAAGAAAAATAGTTAAGCAAAAACAACCAACACAGTGACTCTATCTGACAGAGTATGTGACTTGTCTGCTATTTTGCTCCTCAAAGGTAGGAAAGAACCCATTCTCTGCAACCAAGCTTATTCATTGAAATTAATCTAAATTCAACTTCCATTTCATATTGTTTCCATTTCCATCATTGTTATTATGTTGTATATTTCTTGCGGTTCTGCCTGTTTTATTTTATATGAGTCAGCCAGTCAATAAACATTTATTAAGCTATGTGCCAGGCTTGGTGCTAAGCATTGGGGATACAAAGAAAGGCAAAAGACATTCCCTGCCTTCAAGGAGCTTACATTCTAATAGGGGAGACAACATGCAGACAACTATTTATAAAAAAGTATCTATAGGATAAATAGAAATAATTAACAGAAGGAAGGCACTAGAATGAAGACGGGTTGGGAAAGGCTTCCTGTAAATAGGTAAGCCTTGAAAGAAGCCAGGGAAACCAGAGTGTGTGTGTGTGTGTGTGTTGGAGTTTATTGATGAAGGGAGTGGTCAGTTCCCACAAGTCTTGCCAGATTTCCCAATTCTTCAAATTAATAATTTTTTATGGAGCAATAATATTTTCTTGTGTTCATATACCACATTTTATTCCTTAGCCCAAAAGCTAACCTCTTTGTTTTCAGTTGTTTGCTACCACAAAAAGTGTTGCTAGAAATATTTTGGTGTATGTGGGACTCTTATTACTTTGACATTCTTAGGGTTATATATCTAATAGAGAGACTCGATGGTGACCTTTCTCATATCATTAGGACCATATTCTGAAAATAATGCTTTCACCTGAAATTGTCCATTTTCTTTTGAGAGACAGAGATGAAATGCATAGGATGTAGAGAATTAGATTGAGGTTGGAAAAACTTTAATGTGGGAATCTGTTTTGCTTGTCTTTGCATTTGCTACAAGAATTTTGTTTTTGTTTTTTCAGAGGAGGAGTGGAGGGGGAGGGAAAGCAGAACAATTAAATGCTTATTAAGGGGTTTGATTAGTAGTTGATGTGATGGACCCACAGAACAATGGGGTCAATATTGGTTAGAACCACCTACATCCCATAGAATCCTGGGTCTCTTGCTCCATTTCTTTAGCAGTATTGAGTAGCAACTCAATTAAAACAACAACACTTGCTTGCAAAATACTTGGGGGGGGGGAACTTTTTGAAAGCTAGATAAAATTGCTAGACATTTCTCTCAAGGTTTGCTTTCTTTGACTTCTTTTCAAATCACCAGTTTCGTGGTTATTTTTTTAGAATGTCTTTTTTTAATAGCAGTTTTTCACTTAAAGTAGAATTATAATAAAGCCTCTATCTGTCATCTCTTTTATTCTCCTCTAGGTGTGATAGGTCATTGGAGGTACCGTAAATGATTGTTCATCCATAGCTGAGAGGGAAAAAAATAAAAGGTTTGCTACCCACATAATCTTGGAGGGACCTAGCAGGAAGTCAAAGTAAGAGTATGGCCCCTCTCATTTGCACTGTATTTTAAAGTAGCTCTTATTGTATTTTCATGGGCTCAGAATGAAAACATCTACTCAAAAGTGTGGGATCCAGGCTTTGTAGTCTTTTGCCAAAGCCTCGAGGCAGTACTGGAAACAGCCAATTATGGAGGACTCTGTATAAATGGTGTGGTTCAACCTCTTTTAATTCTTGCTATTAAAATACTGATTATGGGAATTAGAGACTTGAGCTCAAAAACGCTGCCTAGTAGGCGGCCCAAGGTCTTGGGGAAAGAATGCTAGTTTGGGAGTTAGAACATTTGGGTGGAAACCTTGCTCTGTAATTTGCCACCTAGCTGACTTTTGCCAAGTCACTTCATCTGTCTAGAACTCAATTTTTTTACCCATAAAATCTTGTAGAGAGGATTCTTCCTTGGGTTTACTAGGTCCCTTCCCATTTTGTGGAGAACTCGCAGAGGTCAAGTGCTCATATGGTGATCAGAGGGAGTGACACAAGAACACTCTCATGGTCTCTGTTAAGAACTGTGGAATTGGATGTGTGACATGGGAGACACTGGCACAGGACTGCCCAGCATGGTGTCCCCTTGTCAGAGAAGGTGCTGTGCTCTATGAGCAAAGCAGAATTGAAGTGGTTCAAAAGAAATGAGAGATGCACAAATTTAGAGAATCTATCTTGAATGGTCACATGGACTATTTGTGCCTGATCTGTGGTAGAACATTCTGAATTCATACTGGTTTGATCAGCCACAGTTGGCCACACTGTAACTTGACTCTAGCATAGAAAAGTCATTTTGGTCCTCTTCGAGAACAAAGGACCAGGTCCTTTCTGTCTCTGAAACACAGTCCTTTTATGGCACCATAAGCCAAGTTGACACTACCCAAGTATGATTATAAAGCAATGAAAAGCTGCCTTTGAAATCAGTCAAGGCATTTGAGGATTGTTAGAGATCATCTCTAGTCCAGTACACTGATTTTTCTGATAAGGAAGATGAAAACCAGAGAGGGGGAAATGACAGCCCATAGTCACGTGATTGAGTAGCAGAGATGGGGTTCAATCCCCGGTCCTCTGACTCCATATCCAATGATTTCTACTGTGTCAATCACTCAACAAGCACCAATGTCCAGAAAGACTTAAAGCAACTTGCACTAAGACTTTTGGGACACCCAGTATTTATGAAGCCTTTATTATGTGCTAGGCACTTGGTGTAGGAATGGGGGCAAAAATGAAATAGTCTCTGCCCTAAGTGAGGAATTTCCATATATTAGGGTGAGGTGGGAGGAGGAGCAATACGTACTCAAATAAATATGTGCAAGATGCTTACAACGTGATTATAAGGTAGTGGAGGAGGGGAGTACCAGCATCTAGGGGATTCAGGAAAAGATACCTGTTGGAGGTCATGCTTGTGCTGAATTCTAAAGGAAGATAGCTAGGAATTCTAAGAGGTGGTTCTAGTAGGCCAGTCCCACTGAATTACAGAGTTCTTGAAGTATGAGTTCATGCACACATATACATGAGTGTATTTATATGTACATATGTAGATACATGCATAGGTATATGCATAATAGGAAATGAAAATGGCCCTGGTTCTGCCACGGAATAGGGGATAGGGGAGATAATAACTGACATTTATGTTGCCTTTCAACATTTTCAAAGTACTTTACTCACTTTTTCTCATCTAAGCCTCTTGAAAACCCTGGGAAGTAGGTACTTCGGTTATCATTATCCCCATTTTCCAGATGAGGAAACTGAGTCTCAGAGGGTTTCAGTTAAATGACTTCTCTAGAGGTCATCCAATCAGTCAGATTTTTCTTCTTGACGCCAAATCCAATACTCTATCCACCTGGCTTCACTGCCAGTCAAGTGTAATAAGTAACCTGACTTTCCACACCCTCCCCCCACGAGCGAATTTTGTGCTCGCAGAGAGTCTGGAGGATTGGCAATGGGTCAATTCAGGATCCTTGCCCTTCTCAATTCCCGGGACTAAAGCAGAATGGAAAGCAGAGGGAGGTAAAGGAGTGGGAGGGGAAGTAGGGGGAAGGAGGGCGGGGTGGGGTGAAGGGCCTGGATCACGAGTTGAATGCATCTGCCCGGGGTGGGGAGGATGCAGTCGCCGCTGTCACTGCGTGACCCTGAGCCCGGAGCAACTCTTCTGTCCCGGGGCACCAGAGGAAAAACCCGAGGAAAGGCAGGGGCGACGTCGGGGCTGTGGCCGCCGGCCCGTCTGTCCTGGGAAGGCTTAGAAACCCCGTTAGTCAGTCACCAGCTGGGCAGCCCCCTTGCCCACAGTGCCCTCGGAGGGCATTCCCAGGCTCTCGAGCCCCGGGCCAGCCAGAGGGGCTGTGACCCCGGGGCATGGCAGGCCCCAGCTAAGCGCCGCTGCGCTTGGCACCCAACCCGCGCTCGGCGGCTGCTGTCCATCGCCGCCCTGCTCCCCAGCCCGGGCTGCAGGTAAGCCGCTGCGGGGCGGGAGGCCAGGTGTGCCCGCCGCCCGCTGTCCGCCACCCGCAACCCGCCGCCCGCCGCCCGCGTCAGGTGTTGCGGGAACTCTGCCCGACCGCCGTGGGGCCGGGGCAGGTGCTCGGGCAAAGAGCCGGGCCTGGCTGTTTAATAAGTAATAACCGTATCAGGGCCACCGGGCCGGGGGCGGAATGGAAAGGACGGGGACAGGGGCTGGCCCAGAGTGCGAATTGCAACTTTTCTCGGGTCCTCCTGCGCACCTGCCTCGGAAAGGTGAGCGTGGGCTAAGGTCAGGGCGCAGCCATGTACTCCCCTGGGACAGAGCCGAGGGAAGAGGACCCTAAGGGGGCCAGGAGCAGGCAGTGGGTCGGGAGGAGGAAGGGCCTTCCCTGGATGTGCCCTCCCCACCCCTATTGCTTCTCTCTGAGGGCTGCCCTTGTAGTGACCTGCTCTTTGCCCAGCCTCTCCAATGGAAGAGGTGGTCACTTCCTACGCAGGAAGTATTGGTCAACTTGTGATGAGCGTTTGGGAAGATGGAGGAAGAAATTGCTGTGCTTTAATATTCCTGGGAGGGAGCCCCAGGGACTAGGATCATAAGACTGAGGGCTGGAAGAGATCTTAGAGGTCACTAACCTCCCTTCCCCATTTATAGGATCATAGGCTCCTAGACTGAGAGCTGGTCCGAACCTCAAAGTCCAACTAGACTCATTTTACAGATGAGGAAACTAAGAGCTGGCAAAGACCTCAGAGGCCATCTAGGCCAACTGTCCCCCTCATTTTACCACTGAGGAAAGGAGGCCTGGGGAAATTAAGCGACTTATCCAAGGTCATTTCTCCCACTGTAATGAGACGAGAAAAGGAGTATCAGAAGATTCCTGTCAAAATTCTATAGTGTTGGAGATTGAAAGCTGGAAAGGACTTTAGAAGTCTCATCGTCCAGAGCTTTCAGTGGAAAGGTGAGAAAGCCAGTACCCAGAAAAGTCAAGAGACTCGCCCCAGGTAGTAAGCTTGTAAGTAGTTAGTAAGATCTGTAAGTAGGTAGTAAGATCTGGAGTTCAATAGCAGAGCCTTTGACTCCAAATCCACTACTAATTTTTCACTCCACCACCCTGACTCTAGTTCCTGAATGTGGACTCTGCCACTGACACCATATTGGGCGTCCTTGGGCAAATCCTTTAACCTGCCTTGCCTTGGTTTCCTTACCAGCCCTAAAAGCAATTTAATTCCTGGGAAAGAACATTGGCCTCTGGGTCCGAAGACCCCATTCAAAACCTGCTTCCTTCACCTACTTCTTGTGTGATCTTAGCCAATCTGCTACAACCTTCTGGATTTCAGTCTTCCCATTTGTAAGATGTGGGGTTGGATTCTTAGCTGGCTTTCAAGGGACCTTCCATCTTTAAATCTATGATCCTATGACTTCTAAGGGTCCTTTTCTGGGGCTGAAATCTTCTGAGATGCATCTGAAAAAACTTCAAGGAAAGCCTACCTTTAATCTCAGTAGGTTGGCTTTTAAAGCGAAAAAGATTTGGGGGGTTTGGTTTTTGTGGGGGGCTATAATTTTACAGAATTTCTACCTTTGTTCCTACCCTTGGCTTGCTTGCTTCAGTGTAGCTTTGGTTAAGTTAGTCTAGATATTTGGAAAAAAAAAAGGGAAGCCAAAGTTATATTGCTGGTTAAGTGGGACTGAGTTTTTTGCAAGAGAGCTATAAAGAGTGACCTTGGACTCAGGTGCTTTGGGTTGTGATTTTTCCTGTTTATAAAAGCCCTCTATGGCAATGACTTAGGCGATTGTGTCCACTTTTGTCTTTACTCAGCCCAACTAAAATACTGACAGCAGAAGTGAAATTCCACTGGCTGGTAATGTGTACTGGTTTGGCAGCTTTTAAGTGTACCTGATCTCTGAAATGCATCCTCCCCCTCCCCACTGAAGTCCAGTTTAGCATCACTTAGCCTGGTTCTACTCCGAGTGGGTGTTTGACAGGCTTCATGTGCACTCTTGCACAGCTAATAGGTTTCTGGAGAGTTTGTGGCTTTCAAGGGCTCCCAGATTGCTAAATCTAATATTTGCGGCCAGGTCTGTAGTCTTTAGCCCTTGTAAAGAGTGCTTTGTGTCTTTCCTCTGGGATAACCTGATGAGATGAACAGAATGTAATTAATTAATTGTGGCTAGCTCATTTTCTCCTTGCTCCAGGGGATTAAAGTTACTTGCTGTATGGTAGGGTTTTTTTAAAGTTTAATTTTATTTTTCTTCTTTAAAAAAATGGGGTGGGGGGTTTGGAGGGCCTGAATTGAAATCTATGACCCTTAGAGTAATGGACAAGAGCGTCACTACGTAATCTTACGATTAGTCTTGAATTGATAATCACAGAATCACCTTCAAAATTGGTAGGTAACCTTTTTGAAAAGGAGGGAGAAAATAAGAGGAATTCTAAAAGTGTAACAAAATGGCCAAAGGCCACCATTTCCAGGAAACCTTTCTTGATTTCTCTTCCCCCTCACCTCTCCCTCAATACCTTGGAAGGAGTGTTGTGGAAATAAGCATTTAATAAACACCAACTACATACCAGGTACTTTGCCAAGTGCCTTACAAATATTATCTCCTTTGATCCTCACTACAATCCTGAAGATAGATGTTGTTATTATCCCTATTTTACACCTAGGGAAACTGAGGCAGACAGAGGTTGAGTGACTTTCCAAGGGTCACACAGCTCGTTAGTGTCTGAGGCCAGATTTGAACTTGGCTCACTTCTATCCAATGCATTATCCAACTGCCTCAATTCGTCCTTAGATTACACTTTGTATTATACTCATACTTCTTGTATTACATGTATTATACTTAACTTGTCTAGGAGATGTATCTCCTAGTAGAATGTAAATTCCTTGAGGACAGGTACTGTTACTTTTTCCTCTTACAGCCTCAGGAATTAGCACAGTGCCTTGCATGTAGTAGACCCTTAACCTGTGCTTATTAGATGAAATAGAAGTACATGTCAGTCGAGGTTCCCAGTCTCAGCTTCACTGCTCAGTCTTTATGTGACTTTGTCCAAGTCATTTAATCTCTGTTTGTAAATGAGAAAATAACACATAACACCTACTTACTGACCTCACAAATGATCACAGGGATCAGTTTCGATCATAGTCAGGAATATGCCTTTTGCAAACCGTCGGAGGGTGTGTGTGTGTGTATGTGTGTGTCTGTCTGTGTGTGTGTGTATGTGTGTGTGTCTGTGTCTGTGTGTGTGTATGTGTGTGTATGTATGTGTGTGTGTCTGTGTGTCTGTCTGCGTGTCTGTGTGTGTGTGTGTCTGTGTGTCTGTCTGCGTGTGTGTGTGTGTGTCTGTGTGTGTGTGTGTGTGTGTGTGTGTGTTTTAACCAGATCTCTAACTCAGTCTAGGGAGCTTCCAAAGCAGAATTCCCTCCACCAATGAAGATTCGGCACTCATAGCCTCACAGAGTTGTCTGGGACACTAAAAGGTT